>WAAB01022024.1:6969-58200 GCA_013389865.1 Piaya cayana | reverse complement strand
AATGACCTCAGGCTCCACCAGGGGAGATTTAGGCTAGACATTAGGAGAAAGTTTCTCACAGAAAGGGTCATTGGGCACTGGAACAGGCTGCCCAGGGAGGTGGTTGATTCACCTTCCCTGGAGATGTTTAAGGTACGGGTGGACGAGGTGCTGAGGGACTTGGTTTAGTGTTTGATGGGAGTGGTTGGACTTGATGATCCAGTGGGTCTCTTCCAACCTGGTTGTTCTATGATTCTATGAAAGCTGAAAAACTGGATGAGAGTGTCTAAACCTGGCCAAGGAATAAAATGTAAACAGATGAGAGAAATCTGCAGTTTTCATGAGAAACATCAATCTTCTCAGCATTTTAGGGTAGGTATGTTTTTTTTCTGTGTGTCATCTGTTAAAAATAAAGAAAAACAACTTAAACAATTTAGAAATATTTAACATCCAGTAAATGGTGAAGATTTCATGACTGGTTTGGCATCATCCGTGGCCTATGCTATACTCTCTTACTAAAATCAGTTGTTAAATGCATAAATGTCTTATGCAGTCATTTTCAAGTGGTTGTCTGGGCATCAGTCACTATTGACTGCTATGGTGAATTGGTTTCCATAAACAAGTCATGGAAATGCATCAGTTCATGGATGAAAAATTTCTGACTTCTCAGTGAAAAAAGCAGAGTCTGGCCCAAGTGTCAATATGAATTATTCCGAAAGCTGTGCCCTCAAACACATAGGCATTTCAGTGTTTTTAAAACAATTATTGTTCAAGTGTTGTAATTTTAATGTAAGAATGGAACTATGCACTTCTATACACAGCCAAGTGTGTTTATGCAAATGTAGTCCATACAGCAAGAGCTATTCCACATTTTGAACTGCCTCTGACTTTATTAAATTGAGTGATTTGCAAAACCTGAATTGTACAGCACCAGAGTAAAAACTTACAATTTCTAAAAAAAAACATAGCTACATAGCTATAATAGATATCAGGGAGTATAGTGATGGGAGTAGAGGTAGGAGTTTTAAGCTAAAAGAGGGTACATTTACATTAGATATTAGGAAGAAATTCGACACTATGAGGGTGGTGAGACACTGGAACAGGTTGCCCAGAGAAGTTCTGGAAGCCCCATCCCTGAAGCTGTTGAAGGCCAGGTTGGATGGGGCTTTGAGCAACCTGAGCTAGTGGAAGGTGTCCCTGGGCATGTTCCATGTTCCATGGGTTGGAACTAGATGAACTTTAAGGTCTCTTCCGATTTAACCAGTTCTCTGACTGTGTGATACTTTGCCACAGACAGGCAATGGAACAGATAGGGCAAAAAATACAACATAATAATAGTTAATTTGCCAATATGTTTTTGCTTTTCCTTCTTAAAGCACTTTACAAACATTAACTAATTAATTAACATGTATAACTAATCATTAGACAACATTTCAAGAACTCACATATAATTCTGTAACAGCTATTACTAAGAAGTCCCTTTGAGAGATAGTCCAAAAAGTTAATTCTTAGTATTGGAGAGATCATTAGCCCAAGCCTACTAGATCAGTTTCCCTTGCCTATATTTAAGATATCACATGTACTAATCATTTTCTAGAGAGATTTCTAGAGGTAGACATATTTTATGTAAATTTTCCTGATATTTTCAAGATATTTATTTGTATTCTATAATGCACAGCCTGTGAGAAGACAAACTCAGCATGAGGCAGAACTATATGTGTGCTTCACGGACTGCTTCATGTGATTCTTTCAAGAATTGTCTTGTATGAATCAGAAAACAGCAAATATCTGATTGCAGTCTTGTTGCTTTCTGACAGCTTTCTGAAATGCTTTTTTAGAACCACATTCATTTCAATTAACTGTAAAATCACAAGTTTCTTGTCTATAGTTTCCTTAATGTGGGAGATATTTGGTTTCAACCTTTTACAGGATTGCACCAAGAATCTGTATTTCACTGCAGAAGTCCTTAAAATACGGACTTTCAACATTTTATTGAGAGGAAAATAAAAATCTCTTTTCTAAGCTTCTGTCTACGGATTTGGTTAATATAGCTCATTTAACATGCCACACAACAATAGTGTGCTAAAGCTGACAGCTGGGATGTGACAGCATCTTGTTTATCAGTCTTTTACCAGAGTTTGATTAGGTTTATGAGAAAAGCTGGTGTATTTTGTCATGAAGGTTTACATTTAAGCTTCTTGCAACATAAAAAGAAAAAATGTGTACAATGAGTAAGTGTAAATGGCTATTGCTCCAGTTTAAGGAATTTCCTTTTAGAGTTTTCACTGAACAAAACCAACACCAAAATCAGATCCCTTGAGTTATATCAAGTTTCTAGATGACGCCCAACTGAATGGTGCAGTTGTCACACCAGAAGGATAGGATGTCATCCAGAGGGACATAGACAGGCTGAAGAAGTGGACCTGTGTGAACATCGTGAGGTTCAACATGGCCAGGTGCAAGGTCCTACAACTGGGTTGGGGCAATGCACAGTTTCAGCACAGGATGAGGGATAATGTGATTGAGAGCAGCCATGTGGAGAAGTGTTGAAAAACAGGTGCAGAGATCCATCTGATCCATGAACAAGTGTGCATTTATTCAGCTTAGCTGTTTTTCTATATACCCCATTCTGTTACATCCCTGTGTGCCCACAAGGGTGACTACAGTGTATTATTGGTTAAAGGCAGCTGTCCATAAAGCTATTACTAACATATTATTGGCTAAACTACTGTGCATGCTAAGAAACCAAATTATACTAAAGTTAGCTATGTTGACAGTTCACTTCCATTGTTTTCCTTTTAGCTGACACTGGTTCCCACAGAACAAGCTGCTGGGTTCCTCCCAGCTGGCCTGCATTTATCTTTTAGCTCTCTGCTTCAAGGTTTTGTTAGCTGTTCAGTATCAAACAGTCACACAGCATCCAGGCCTTCTTCTCTGTAAAATCTTCCCACAGAGAAGGACTTGGGAGTATTCATTGATGGCAAGCTCGACATGAGCCAGCACTGTGCGCTTGCAGCCTGGAAGGCTGACTGTGTCCTGGGCTGCATCAAAACAAGCGTGGCCAGAAGGGTGGGGAACGTGATTCTCTCCCTCTACTTCACTCTTGTGAGACCCCACCATGAGTATTCTGTCCAGTTCTGGAATCCCCAACATAAGAATCGTATGGAATTGCTAGAACAGGTCCAGAGGAGGGCTACGAAGACGATCAGAGTGCTGGTGGATATCTGATATGAGGTCAGGCTGAGAGAGTTGGTGTTGTCCAGCCTGAAGAAGAGAAGGCTCAGGGGAGACCTTACAGTGAACTTCCAGTACCTGAAGGGACCCTACAAGAAAGCTGGGGAGGGACTTGTCATGATAGGATGAGGGGGAATAGCTTTACATTGGAAGGGGATGTTTTAAATTAGACATTAAGAAGAAATTCTTCATGATGAGGGTGGTGAGGCCCTGTCACAGGTAGCCCAGGGAAGCTGGATGCCCTCTCCCTGGAAGTGTTCAAGTGAAGGCTGGACAGGGCCTTAAGCAGTCAGTAGAGTGGGAGGTGTCCCTGCTCATGTCAGGGAGGTTGGAACTAGATGATCTTTCTCTGATTTTATGCTATGTAATTCATTTTTTTATTAACCGTGACAAGGGACTTTAAATCAGTGACACATTCAGTTGGAGAAGCTATATCTGTCTCACCTCTTAATTTGAGTCAATCTTTACCACATTCTCCTTCCAGTGCCCCAGTTTTCTTGCCTCAAGAATGATTTGGTTTCTCCAGAGCTGTGTCAAAGTGAGAATTGCAATTTAGGCTGTCTGAGTGATTAGGTGCAGAGGGAGCCAAGCAGAGCTCTCTTTGTAATCCTATGTTATCTTCAAGGGCACTAAATTCTCCTTTAGGATTTTTTTTTGTATACATTAACCTTTCCTCATAAAAAAATCTCACTGGAAAGTTTTCCTCAGAAAAAATAAAAATCACTACGCTGAAAAATATCCTAAGTGAAAGACTTGATAAGCATATAGAAACACATTGTATTTCAGGAACAAAACCCTTACATTTTGTACAGACAATACTAAACATACCAAATCAAACCCTATACATAAATTTGTGAAGTTAAGCCTCTGAACAAGGATATTATAATCTTCTCAGGGGTGCAAACCTCAGCTTTAGATTACTTTTCTATGGTGCAAAGATAGCCAAAGGCTACTGTTATGTCCTCAAGATCTTTTTTGATGGCAACAGCTTCTGACTTCTATATTCACTCATGCTGTCTAAGCATTCTATTTTAACTTGAAATTTTTGCATGAAAGTTAAAGAAATAATGTTTGTTTTTCTTTATGAAGCTTTAAAGAAATGTTCCAGTATGCTCACATTGTTTATAACATTTCTTCTCTTTAATTTAATTTTAATTTCTTAATTTTAATGTGTTTTCTTTTTCATTTCAATTTACACAAACTCTTAATAAGATATGAAAGAAAATATTAACTTAAAACATGTTCTACCTGCATGGTAACTGTATTTAACAGCAGCTTATTTTGCACCAACCTTTAATGAAAGACATTTTAGGAATGTGAGGCCAGGTATCCTTGTCAGACACTTTATTCAGTCTTCCCACACACATAAATTCCAGAACATATTATTTCAGTTTTGTAGGTGAAAGTAAAAACCTGGCAATATCTGAAAAGACCAGGTAGACCTGGTCTTTGGCTATTATTTAGCATTTACAGATTGCAATATAAAAATAAAAATGGACAAGACAGTCCATATAAACAATAAATAGCAAATCTATCACCCCCACCCCTACACAGAGTGGGATGAGTGGAGAATTGGAAAAGGAAAACTGATGTGTTGAAATAAAAACTTTTTTTAAAAAATTGAAAAAAGATTAATAATGGTAATATTAATATTACTAATAATAGAGTACACAATACAGTTCATCATCCATCCTGCACAGTGATTGCAGAATGAGTGCTCCCAGTAGTCAGTGTCATATGATGAACACAGCAAGTAGTTCCAGTAAATGCAAACATCACAGCAGGTACAGATATACCTAGACACAGAACTAAATGTGATTCCACTGAATGTGTCTGGGACAGACAGAGCAGCCGGCTGAGAGCAGAGAGAGATATGGTCCCTAACAAACCTTCTACTTCAAGCTGAGCATGGTGTTTATGATACTGCCATATTAGGTCTGCTGTCCTGACTCCGCTCCTACCAGCCTTTAAGTATCTACTTGTTTGTTAAAAATTGAAACTAGGAAAAATCCATGATTTCTTAGCAACACTCAAAACCCTCAGTATTTTCCAGCATTATTCTGCTGCTAAATCTAGAAAAAAATGGCAGCTGCTGGGAAGAAAATTAATTCTGTCCCAGCCAAACATAGACACTACCAAGCAACAAATGAAAACAGTATCAGCATTGTTCTTGCAGTAAATCTGAAATGCAGCATCTACTGGGAAGAAAATTAACTCCATCCTGGCTGAAACTATTATTCTACTTTTCTTTAATTTCTTCAATGTTTTCATCTATGTTAATTCGTATCAGGAAAGAATGACATTTGAAATAAACTGTTTGTTTGGGTTTTTTTTTCTCTCTCTAGGAAATAAAATCCAATGAGTTCTTCTCCTTTCCCCTCTCCTCTTTTCCATATCTTTTCCTCTCTTTCTGTTTCCTTTCCCCTTTCTCTTTTTCTTTTTTTTTTTTGTTTTTTTGTTTTTCCCTATTCCTTTTCCCTTTAATTTTCTGTAAGGGATAAAGAAGTAGTAGAAAGACTAAAATTGCCCTGAAATGTCTCCTGCTTGGTACTAACCTTGCCATTCTTTTACCACACTTGGTTGTACAGGAGGTGTATGTTTGTGCTATGATATTATAATTAATATCCCCTTCCCCAAATTCTCTGTTTGGAGAGTCCTTGTTTGGTAGCTAACTTATTCTCAGTTCTGTCAGTGCCAAAGACCAATATTGCACTTAAGAAACAGGCATTATTTCAGCAACATACTCCATGACATTGAAGGATTAAAAGATTATCTAATCAATAGATCCCATAGTTTGGTCAGAAAATGCAAAAATAATAATGCCCTGTTCATCGATTCATGTTTTATTTTAGTAACGTTCATCAAAGTCTTCCAATTAGCTATTAATGTACATGTCACAAGTATTAATGTAAGCTTTGCACTGTAACATTATTGATTAACTGGACCATCATTTTAAAGTCCTACAGGAATTATACAAAGTAGCTGTCTTTTGCTTTTAGCTACATTTAATTTATGTTCATTACAGTTTCCAAGGATATACTGTTTTGGCTGTGTATGCAAATGTTATGACCATCTATTATTTAATAAATCCAAATAAATCAAAAGATTCAAATGAAACAAATAGGATTCATGGCCAAGCAATGTAAAATATTGTTAAATTGCTAATTTTTAACAATTGGACGTAACTAAAACTGCTGTTACAAAAAAAGAAAATAAACCCCAGACTAACAGAACATAAGGAAGTAAAATATAAACGTGCAAAACCAGATAGTTGTCTTCCCAAAACAATACATTCATATCCCAAAAAAACTTTGGGATGCTTATTCATTAATAAAAATTTCTAAACCCACATATTCCTGAGATGCCAACCAGACTCACAGTAATTTTCTGCATCAAAAGAATGTAATAATATTTTTACAAATGACATTCAGACATTGCCCCTCTTGTTCAGTGTTTCTAGCTGGTCAGCATGTGAAGAGATTTTTTTTTTCTTTGAAAGAAGAGGGATTTGAGGATAGTTTAGAGTGTTCGGTGGGTTAGAACAACATGCAAAACAAAATTATTTCAGTGCTGTGAAAGTCCATGGGTTTCAATAATTTCCACTTGGAACTGAAAATCCATTCAGTTTATAAACTGAAACCTAGAACAATAAAATAGGACAAATTACACATTAGGGAGTACCCAGCTGTGTTCTTTAGAGGAATAATCAAGTAATTCCCCTGGATATGTTACCATAACATGTAAACTTAATTTTCTTAAGAAAATATTTCTCAAGCTTATTAAAAACAAAGATTAATGAACTGAATTAAATTAATCTCCGTGATGCATTTTGTCAATATGTCCAAAAGTAATTTTTTTCAGTAAATATTAAAGTGTGCCTGAAGTAGTCTTTAACATGTCAAGAAAGAGCTTTAGGAGAAAAGTAAAGGTCTAAAGTTTCAGAATTTTTTTCTTTTTATTCTAACATGCTCCCTGACAGGGCCTTTGGTATTCATGGAAACTGTGAATTTATGACTACGCGTTAATGCCATGAAAAAGGAATCTAGATATTAGGCAGAAGGTGTTCTAGGAGGCAGGCTGTTATAAATAAATGATGAGTCCTGCCACTTAGTGTTATTATTTCTTTGCAGTGTATTAAACCCAAACAACTTGATTTATTCTCCTGTATCATCTTACCTTTACTGGGGAGATGGGAAATATGAAGTGGTGTGGTCCATCCCTTAAAGACAGTGCTCCAGCTCATTGTAATGTTTTGTATCTTGGATTCTCTCTATTTTCTCACAGATAAAATGGAATTCCATTCACCAAGAACAGATGAGAATTTTTGTTCTTTGTGATGTGAAGTCTAAAATGTCCTCAGGAATTGTTCTATCAGAAAACAAATGTATTACAAAGAAGGTTCTTTAGTTCCTGTAACTGCTACATAGGGCTTCTAATTGAGTTCAGCAGTAGAAACAGGCATAATACTACCATCAGAAGAAATTATTATTCTTTATCTTCCGAAGACAGAACAAATTATTGTGTTTTTTAAATGATACATTATTTTGACAGATTACGGTTCATTCATTAAGTAGCAACAGTAGTGGAATAGGTACATTGAACCTCATACTTTATTAGAAATTGAAACTTGTAGAATTTTCATAAGATAAAAAGTCCTTTTAAATGGTTCATTTCACTGTTTAGACAAGGAGGGATGCTGCATTATGTATGACAATTTGTTCATGAAAGAAGAGAGAAATAGGTTCCAAAGTTTCTGGGGAAAAGCTTAACCTGTGTCAAAGTGATTAAAAGAAATCATAGAAAAAAATGACTATGCATTGCACATTTAAGCTAATCTTCTAGCAAGAATATTTTATGATTAGCTAATTCTTCTTTTAGGGGCTGGATGGTGACTTAGCTGCAGTGTTAAGTCTGATTACTTTGGAATACTCTTTCAGATATTTTAATGAAATCAAAAGAATAAAGATGGCTCTAAAATAACTTATTGCATTTGGACACAAGCTGGTCTCCAATTACTTAAAAAGGAAATCTCTGACAAACATCAAATGGGGGAAAAAATAATCCAATTTTCTGTGTGCAAGAAAATGAGAGATATTTTTTATATATTATTTTAAGATGAAAGCTTAAGAATTAGCAAACTCAAAGTACCATATGCAAAGTAAGATTAAACTGAAATAATGAATCTGTAAGAATACCAGAATGACACTAATTTAAGATGACACAAACTTAATCTACAACTATTTCTTTCAATTAATTTCTATGCTGCAGATACATAACTGAATTTTGAAAGAAAATCCAAACTATAGTATGGTTATGATTAACAAAATTAAAAAACTAGAATGCTATGGAAAATATAGCATTTAACATCTGCAGTTATAGTTACTCTGTGAGTGTTTTGGTTGCCATAAGTTCACTGGAGTATCTGAAAGTATAAAATTAAAGTGATTATATTTTTTAAATTTTGTATAATTAAGTATGGTATGCACACACAAAAAAATAATCCTCTAGTAGATTATCCAGAGGGCAATTCACTATACAATACATGCACATACAAGTCTTTTAATATGAAGATGCCTTTACTTCTAGACCCAGTGAAAATTTTTGTTACCAAGAGCCATAAAAACCTAAATTCCACCTTGAGGATACTATGAACAGAGGATTAAAAGAAAATTTAAATGCTGTAACAGAGTTGTGGCAAAGGCTTATGCTGCTTGCATTTTCCATGGTAACACAAGGTAGTGTGTCAGCATCTTTTGGTGGTTTGCTTCCTCCCACACCTGGATATAAACATGTTCAGTGTTATATCAGCATAGTTCTTGTTTGCTGCATGAAATTATCATGCCATAAGGTTTGTATGTGAACTGAATCTTATGCCCACTTTCAGTGTCTTGATTCTACCTTTAAATGTTCTTATGTTGATGGGGAAATTTTAACACCTTCATTACAAATGTCAAAAAGTGTTTGTATCTGCTAATTTTCAGTCGGAAATTTGTCCAGAAGTTTCAAAATGGGAAGTATGTTTTCCTTCACTTCCTGTTACTGTTCACAATGATCTAACTCTCTTCAAAGGTATTAGATTGTCCAGCTTCTGATCTCTTTTTCTTCTCTTTTTGTTTTACCTTTTCCTCCTTTGTTTCATTGAAGGCTGAGTCCTAATGAACTCCCTTGTCTTTCCCTTTACTCAGCCAGTCTGTTGATGACACAATCTGTGACAGACTAAAACTCTGAAAAGTCTTTTACAATGCCCTTCCATACTCTTCTAACTGTAGAATTAATTTCCTGTCTTGGAGCTTTTCCTTAATGTGAAGAAAATTATCTGTTATATTTAATCTCCCCAAATCCTTAGACATTTTCTTTGAAAGCCCTGTGTTTTACTCAGAGTTTTACAAAATAAAACTTTGACACGCAAAGGAAAATATTGTGACTTAACTGTTTGTTCTATTTAGCTGGATTGCTTATTTTATCTGATTAAAGGTGAAAAGCTTTAGGTTATTTGGTACTTAAGGTAAGAACCCTTTTTAATCTATCTTTTCAATAAACTAGCTGGCACAGGGCTGATTCTACTTTAATAACAAAAAAGAGCAAATGTTCAGAAAGTGCAATCATTCCATTGACATGGAGGAACTAATTCAGTATTGAAAATTAAAAAATATGAAAATCAGAGAAATAGATTAACTTTGCATGATTTTTTATTGCAAAATGGAAATTGTAGCTTTAACTTTCATTAACCATGTTTCAAGGCATTTTTTTTAAATAGCACATATAACTATGTATGCTTATCCTCCATTTTCTGTTATCAATTTAGTTTCTAAGACAACATGTAAACATTCTAAAGCTGTGCATTATTAATGCAATCAAGAGACTTTTGAGGTTAGACTGATGTGTTTTGCAATTGTGAAGTCATAATCTTTTCTTTTTAGGAAAGATAAGTAGTAGTGTTTATCTCCAGACTGAATACTTAAAATACAAAGGGAAATTACCCAGGCTCAAAAAGCATTGTGAATACACTATTTTTTTCATGAATGTTTTAAATTAATCTTTGATATTGTCTCATGTGAAATATTCTAACCTTATCTCGCAATTTTCAATGAAGACAGTAATTGACTTTTATGTGTAAAACCCCTCTTGTAAGAAGAGGACTGCAAGAGGTGTGTTTATTATAAGATAATAATACTCCTGAGGGAAAAGAGACACTTAAAGTAGCTGTGTGTTGAAATGCTTCAGGAGTCTGATTGATCTGTAATCAACAAGAGTTGGATAAAATACCTACGAAAATTAATAAAACACCCACAGAGAGGAACTGTCTGGGAGCATTACAAATTGCATGCTTCTGGAGACAGTTGCTACATATGATAGTTTCAGCATTTCTGAATTAATTGAAGTTATTTATATCTGCTGAGTAGTTACTGTCCAAACTTATAGCTCAAAACTACCACCATCAAAAAAATGAAAATGAAAGTCTAGGTACAATTTAACTGTGCAATCTATGCTATATTTCCACTAACTCTGAAAGGAAAAAAGAAACCTGAAGTCTTTTCAAAGTTTTCAAGAGAACCAAAGCTAAATGCGTAATGAATAAATCAAGACTTTATGTCCAAACATAATGTCAAGGACAGATGCATGTTGCTAATTGTTTCTTTAAGTGCCCTGGCAGGGCAGAGTTGGGAAAGTCACAAAAGTAGTAAATGACTCTGTTGTGTTATGTTAATGAAGTAACTTGCAGATGGAGCAGGAGTTTGCGAGCTAGCAACAAAGAGATGTGGGATGGGCGGTTGCCAAAAAAGGCTAAGTTACTAGAGCAGAAGTGAGGAATCAATGTTTACCTGAAGTTTTGGCCTGCTTGTCCTATATAAACAACGAGTTGACCCTAAATAAAGGACTTCATCTGAGATCATATTGATTTGTTCGTGAAGTTCGTTGTCCCTCTCCGCGTTAGATGCATGCAACATTGGTACATATGTTGAGTTATGGAAATTTGAATATAAACATGCAAAAAATTCCTCAAAGTTCTTATTGAAAAACAGGAGTAAAGGAGGAAGGTATCTCATAGGTAATTTAATAGGTCATTTAACTAATTTGTGCAACAGTGTTAACCATATTGATCTTTTCCTTCAGCTCTAATGGAAAACTGAGTGTTTGAATATCTTCCTCACATGGTAAGTTGTTATTTGAAATATCTGCTAAAACACAGGCTGTTAACACTTCTGACTTCCTTGTTGACAAGCACTTTGATTCAGCTACCTAATTCTTTTTTCTCAGAAGTTTCCCTCCCCCTCTTTCTTAGTGAAGTAGGAAAGTACTGTTCTAGTACTAGTTTTGCAGAAGATTTTCAGAGTTGTGATAGAATAAGTTTATTCGTTTTTATAGAGAGTGATTGCTGACTCTTTGTAGAAGAAGGTGAGAACTGTGCCTGAAATACGCTGCAAGATTAATACAAACAAGTAGGCAACTGCATTATAAGTGACATATAAGCAGTTGACTGGAAGTATGACTGTGATATTGTCTAAAGTAAATCATTTAGGTATTGCATTTGGCATTAAAAATGCCCTATATTGTATATAATGTAATTAATAGTCATTCAAGATCATACTACGTAGTGTCGTTTTCTTCCAGTCCCGTGAAATTTTCTTAGTGGTGCAAATACTGCAATTTAATTTTGCTAATCACAAGTCAGTAAAAAGTCTTTTTGCAGGAAACTGGCAAAAAGAAACCAGAGTTTTTTGCAAAACATTAAATTACATTCAAATTTAGTTTAGCTGGTTTTGATTTTTATTTTTTGATCCAGACTGTGCAGGCCCTGGTATATGACAAGTTATACATGAGTTAGCAGTGTACCCTTGTGGCAAAGGTGGCCAACAGGACCCTGAAATGCATCAGGCAGAGGGTTACCAGCAGCATTTGCGAAACACATACCGAGTACTCTGTCCGAACACTGTTTCCTCAGTACAAGAGATGTGCAATGAGCCGAGTAGAGAAAGGTAATGAAGAAGCTGAAACATTTATCATGCAAAGAGAAGCTAGGAGAGGTAGAGCTGTTCAGGCTTGAGAAGGTAAGGACCATAGAGGAATCTTATCAACATATGTAAATATTTGAAGACAGAGTGCAGAGAAGACAGAAACAGGCTCTAGAACCTTCTAGTTATACTATATTTCATAGAAATTCATGAATACTACTTCTCTTGGGCAGTATACATGGATCCTTTATCTTTTTAAAGTAGATGCTTTACTAGAATTGTGATCTTTTTTAAACCTCTGTACTACATCTCAAATATCAGTTCATATACTAGCACAAAATTTTGAAAAGATTAAAGCAGCATCATTTTGATTGCACCAATACTAATTTTTTCTACCTGGCTTAATACAAAAAATTGGTGAGAATGGATATTCTTTAAAGGACAATTGATGCCCCGAAATTAATGGCAGCAGCAACAAAATCAACGGGTTTCCCATGCAGATGTCTGCAGGCAGAAAAGAAAATGTCTGGCAAGGATCATAGTCAAGTAGTGCTGCTGACAAAGATTGCCCTGAAACTGGGGTTTGTTTGGTTTTGTTTCTGTGTTGTTTTTTTTTCCTTTTCATTTCCAGTTATTTTCTTTGTCATTTATTGGCAAAGTTGTGTGCCAGGAAGAACACTGTGTCGGAAAGAGAAGTACTCTGACAAAATTAAAGATGGATAAGTGCCAACATATGTCTGCTTTCTGAGGACTAAGGGAACTACTGTGCTGGCACAGAACAGCATAGTTTCAAACCAAAAACATTTACAGAGAGAAAGGGAAAAAGCCAAGATAGTTAAAATAATGTGCAGGCAATTCACCAGTATTTTTAATATGATTTAATCTGCTAATTGAGAACAATGCTGGTCCAATTTATACAGCTGGAAGATATTAATTATTCTTAATGCTGTAGAAAAAGGAATATCTATTTGAACCACACTAATGCTAAAAACTGACATCAAAATCTAATTTCTCATACAAATTTTAGACATTTAATGATGAATATTCATGATATGTTACTTATCTAACTACATGTAATACTATTTTTTCCCAAGATTGTTTCCTATCTTCTTGGTTTCCAAGATACTGTGTGAGATCCGGGCATTTTGAAATTGTCACCTTAATAGGTATGGTTCTGATATGTTGCTGAGGGAGCCCCCCCCATTGAATCATGAGGTTCAGTAAAATCCCAATTGCTTTCTAAGCTCCTCCTCAATGTGGAACCTGGAGAATGGACGGATCCTATGGCTGGATGCAATCTTAGTCCTGGACATGGTACACGAATTATGTCTAAAAGATTATGTGATTCTCCCTACTCCCTCTTTAGGGTACTAAGGGTGAAGATATATGAGTTATTCACCAGTCACAGTTAGTGTTATCTGTGAGAGTCCCCTCACAGACTGTCACACACAGGTGTGCCATTGAGAGCCTCCTTATGAGATTTTCACCAACAGGTTAATACTTAGAATCATAGAATTGCTAGGTTAGAAAAGAGTTTTGAAATCATCAAGTGCAACTGTACCTGTCCACTGCTGAATCACAGCCCTAAGCACTTAATCTACCCATCTTTTAAATACTTCCAGAGATGGTGACTCAACCACCTCCCTGGGCAGCCTGTTCCAATGCCCTATAGCTCTTTCATTGAAAAATGTTTTGCTAATGCCTAGCCTGAACCATCACTGACACATTTTGAGTCCATTCTCTCTCATCCTATCACCTATAACTTGAGAGAAGACACAAGAACCCACCTCTCTGCAACCTCCTCTCTGGTAATTGTAGACAGTTATAAGGTCTCCCCTCAGCCTCCTTTTCTCAAGGCTAAACAGCTCCAGTTCCTTCAGCCACCTCTCACAAGACTTGTTCACCAGTTCCTTCACCAGCTTTGTTGCTCTTCTCTGGACACACTCCAGGACCTCAATATCTTTCTTGTAGTGAGGGGCCCAAACTGAACAGTATTCGAATGCAGCCACACCAGTGCTGAGAACAGGGGCAGAATCACTTCCCTGTTCCCGAAGGCCACACTGTTTCTGATAAAAGCCAAGATGTTGTTGGTCTTCTTGGCCACCTGGGCACACTGCTGACTCATATTCAGTTGGCTGTCAAACAACATCTCCAGGTCCTTCTCTGCCGGGCACATTTCCAGCCACTCTTCCCCAAGGCTGTAGCGATACAAGGGGTTGTTGTGTCCCAAGAGCAGGACTCTTTACTTGGCCTTATTGAACCTCATCGTTTTGGCCTCAGCCCATCTATCCAGCCTTTTCAGATCCCTCTGTAGAGCCTCCCTACTCTCTGCTCAAGCAGAGCAACACTTCCTCCCACCTTAGGGCCGTTCATGAATTTACTAAGGATACATTCAACCCCTTCATGCAGACCATTGATAAAGATATTGAACAGAACTGGACCCAGCACTGAACCCTGGGAACACCACTTGTGACTGGTCTGCAGCTTGGTTTAACTTCATTTACCACAACTCTTTGGGTTTGGCTGTCCATCCAGGTTTTTACCCTGCAGAGGGTGTGTCTGTCCAGGCCAGTGGAAGCCAGTCTCTCAAGCAGAAGACTGTGAGAAACTGTGTGAAAGACTTTACTGAAATCCAGGTATATTATATCCACAACCTTTTCCTCACCCTTTAAATGGGTCATCTCATCATAGAAGGTGATCAGGTTAGTTTGGCAAGACCTGCCTTTCATAATCTCCTTCCGTCTGGTCCTGATCACCTGGCTGTCCTATTTGTGTTGTGTGATAGCACACAAGATGACCTGTTTCATCTGCTGCCAGAGCACCAAATGTGCTGTCATCAGAGCAGTTAAACCAATTTACAATGCCTGTCAGAGCCCTCTCAGGGACTCTCACAGATAATTACACAACACTGAAATAATAAATAACTTATTTAAATCCATAGATGAAACAAGTTTGGAACTGCTATTAATAAATTCACTTACTGCATTAGCAGCAAAAAAAAAGCCCTGAGAAACTTCTGGAACATGGAAGTTAGCCTTGGTCCAAGGAAGAGTTTGCGTTAAAAGACTTCTGGCATGAAATCTGTATTTTTATATGAGTGTATGTAAGGATTTTTGTACTATAGATAATTTTACCGTACTTTTCTAATGTGGACATCTACTACAACGCTGGGGGGGAGGGGGTTGGGTGATTTTTTTTGTTTTGTTTTTTGGTTTTTTTAATTTTAATATTTAATTTTTTTACATTATTTTCCTCACTGTTTTGATGGTATTAGCCCAATATCTTGTAAATAGCATTCTTTTGTACTTTATTTATTACTCAAATATTCTCTTTCTTTACTGGAGATGTTCAGAACCTTTGAATCATGGAATCAAAGAATAAAACCTGTTGGAAAAAGCCTTTTCAACTAACATTGTCACCAGGTCCGTTGCCCTACAGAGTCCCTAACCCTCCTTCTCCTAATAGATTACTTGAAGAAATCTTTCATGTTGCCCTTCACTTCTTTCTCCAGCATCAGTTCCAGCTGCTCTTTGGCCTTCCACACTCCATGTCTACATGAGTGGTCAATGTTTTTATATCCCTCCCATGTACCATACCCCTGCTTCTACAATCTGTATATTTCCTTTTAATGTCTGAGTTCAGTCAGAAGCTCCCTGTTCATACATGCTTAACTTCTCCCATGCTCGTTTAAAGCCTTGTTCATAGGAATGCATCCCTTCTTGTTCTCTAGGAAGCTGTACTTGAAGGGCAATAAATGAACAAGTCCCAGGTTATAAACTTTGCTTTTTTTCTTAAACAAGGATTACCCACATTTTACAAAATTTATTAGGGATTTTATATCAGTATTCAAGTCACTTAAATGTTTTATTTTATTATGTTATTTATTAACTGATTAATTTTTCTTAGACTTTTGAGTCTTCTGCTAAGTACTTTGAATACATATACATTAATGTATTTATAAGCCTTGTGCATTGAATTAGTAAAGCACAAGGCATGATTGCCTCTAGAATTGTAAACAAACAGAAAATAATTCATAGGGACATCTCACAAATTTATCTACCCTGGCTTAGTGTTCCTAAAAGTAAAAACTGACACTGGTATATCCTTGTCTTTCCCACTCTTACAGCTCATTTAATTTTTTTTTAAATTTTAGCTCATTTCATTTTGTTCTGTTCCTAAAAACATGGAGAAACTTCCTTTTTTTTGACAACCTTTATCTTATGTGAACATCGTAATTTTTGATCTCTTCAAGTTTCCTCCAATGCTAAACCAAGGAAACTCGATTAATTCAGTCTTTTCTTCTGGGTATTTTTTTTTCTAGATTGCTTATCATTATTATTACTTTCTTCTGAACTTTCTCTAATTAGTGCCCACCTTTTCTGAACCACAGTGCTTGAAGTTAAATATGTTATTCCATTTGGGACTTTTGCATTACAGAGAAATTTTTTTTTATGCCTTATATACTATATTTCTGCATCATAAAGAGAATTACTTTTTTTTTTTTAATGCTCTGACAGTTTCAAGGATTCTTAAAGGAAAATTTTGGGGCTGGATTGAATTTACTCATGACTTTTCTCAAATTCAGTCTATTTCAACTCTTTGGTTTCTAAATATGAAAACTGGATAATACAGACTTATGCTATTAATGTACTAACAATTAAGAAGTTGCACAGTAAGTGTCAGACAGGTTTGAGAAAATAAGACTTGACCATGCAGCTGGAAACAAGTTTTTTAAAAATGTATTTATTGTGTCTCCATACATGTAGGAAAAGAACGTTGCAGTTAACACTCAATCTTTTTGCATGGTGAAGTGGTTAAATGTTGTTGTAACTACAAACCTCAGTCAAGAGCCAGTAATGAGCTGCCTGCACTAGGTGCTTGAGGTAAGTCCACTTAAGAAGACAAAGAATAATATTAAATTTCTTGTAAGAGCAGGTTCAAGAAAGGAGACATTTTCTTTGGAGAAAACACTAAGTCTGTAAAAGTAAGTAGGAGAACATTTATTTTTCAGTGAGGCAAATTATCAGTAAAATGCTGGAGATTATTCTGATCACTAAAAGGTATTTGTGTCTCCAGAAGGTGATACAACACTTAGTATAATGAAATTTGCACACTAAAAGAGACAATTCTGAGGGGAAAATATTAAATTTATTGAGAATCTGAGGGCTTCAGAGTGCAGACTGTCTGTTCCACCAAAGATGTGAGTATTTAATGGCTGCAGTGTGAGACAGACGTGGATATCTAGAAATGGTTTTAATTGGAAATGTCTTGGAACAAGATAGAGATCTTAATCTTAAATGGTGGCTTTTCATTTCTTCACTCATTTTTTTTAATGAAGATTTTAACTTCATTTCTTAGTTTGAAAGTTGTAAATACATACTTCTATTTGCATTTTATCCAAACCAAACTAGCGATAAGGGTAATTTTAAAGTAAATAACTAGCCAGCAGTTCTTCACCTATTAGATAAATAGATAAAGTAGTCATTCTCCTCAGTTTCAGGGACTAATATAGCAAGTATTTATTTTCTGGGAATATCACCAAGGCTGAGCGTTTCACCAAAGAGGATGTGCAGACCAGGTGGAGAATTAGTATGTTAATTAAAGCAGGAAGAAGTGATTTTTTTCCATCAACAGTTAGGCTGTCTGTCTGGATAAAGGTGTTAGGGAACATACTTACATCCTGATGGCTCCCGGGAAGTTTGTCACTGATTATCATGGAGGGAAAAAAAGTATTAGTAGAAGCTTGAAGTGCTGTCTGATGGAATATTAATAAAAGGCACCATATCATGGAGCCATAAAAAAATACAATGGAATATTATTATTGAATATAGATTGGTGATTTCTCTCCATACAGGGAGAATTATAGAATTGCATACAGCTTCTTGGAAAATCTTTATTCAGACTCAAGCATGTAGTTCTGCTGTTCTGGTAAATAAGCTTAGGACATAAGGGCAATAAAGGGCCACTTCATTATTAAATACTAAAAGTAGCAGAAATCTCTGAAAAAAATTTCCATCAATTGTAGATTTTAGGAAAGGAGCAAATAGCTTACTAATTAAAGTTTCACACACTGACAGTGATCTTTAAAATGTTATCCTACTGATTATTATTGAAATATTATAAACTCTTGCTGCTTGGTACATTTAACATTTAGTCTGTAGGTTTTTGTACCTGTAACAAAATTCTAGTGAACAATTGCCCTGATTTTTTCAAGCATTTCCCTCCACCTTGTTGCTCCACAGCAAAGTAGCAAAACTACAAGGAACCTGTTTTGGTGTAGAATGGATTTTTTAAATTTCCATCTGTATCCAATGTCAATATTTTTGTGCTATATTAAATTTACTCAGATTTTATCATGTGATTTTGACTGGCTAAGATGTGAAAAATAACTTTTAGGATTTTAATCTTCATATTGTATGCATACCAAATCATATAATTTAAATAAGCAAATTTATGACTCCTATATAGCTTATTATTTATGCTATATACAAAGCTACATGCGTATGCTTATGCAGTAGTCTCTTATTCATATTGTAATTCATAACAGCATTAAACATTTATATGCTTTAGGGTGTACCAGGAGCTATCTCATTAAGGTAATAATTAGGCATTAGGGATAAACTCCTGTCTCCAAGGCCTGAAGCTCAAATTTTTTATTCACAGTTATGCCAGAGATGGTTTACATGCATCTGCTTCTTTTGAAAGATAGAGTATATTTCCTATAATGAACATAGAGGAAGAGCTAGAGTACTAAGTTGCTTTTCCCCTCACTCACCAGAACTTTCTGCAGTTAAAGATGCTGTTAAGTGGAAGGATATGGAGAAACAGACTGGGAATATTTATGCAGGAATCAGAGACTGGTATAGGTAGAAGAATGGGTTTGACTGGCATTCTCCAAAGCACTCATAGGACTGAATACAATATGTTCAGTTCACTTCTGATTTAAAAAATATGTACTTTTCAGGAAAAATGTAAGTATATGTTACTGCTGCAAATAGTAGTAATGATATTGCTAAAAGGAAATAATATTCATATTACTGTATTTCAAATACAAACGAATAACTTTAAGACTACACTGACTTGAAAACAAAAAGATATTAATTTTCTCTTGCAATGATTCCTGGAGCAAGATAACTGATAAATTAGATATCTACCATAAATACAATTGTATTTCAACTTGCAAACCCCCAGCTAATGAAAAGCTGGGGTTTCACCAGCTATACTAAAGAATCGTATTCATTGTATTTTTGCTTTAAAATGCCTTAAGTGGAAAATCTCAATGATTTCATTAGGTTAATTATTTCATTAATTGTTTCTTAATTTAATTATTTAATTTAGAATTTAATTTAGATTATAGTGTTTTCAGGTTTTGTGCATAATCAAATAAATAGAAGTACAAAATATACACATAGATGCAGTCTTACATGCACTTCCATATATGCACGTGTTAGCATAGTGGAGCTGTATGTACGGATGTAGGTATGAATTGTATCTAGTGCATTGGTATGTATCATCTACTATTTATATTGGTGATTAAAAGAATCTAAATCTTTTTATCTGGCTGAGAATGTTTTTGAGCAAAGAGGAAGTAGACTTGGTATACTGGACACTGAAACAACATCTGTCATACAATGGTATCTATCTCCATTAAACTCAGCTTAATTGTTGTGATGACAAGCAGAAAAAAATACAAAAGTTTGAACTCATAGCCAAAATGCGTTACATTTTCTGTAATTTTTAGTAATTTTTTTCAAACGAGGAAAACCACTACACAAAAATGAATGTTGAGCGTTTTTTCTCACTGTTTACTCTTTTTATTATGCATTGCCTTCTGTCAAGGAACAGAATTAATTTCAGGTATCTACAATCTATAACAGCTGAACAGTTGGCAAATACACTGTTAATTTTCCATCAATTAGTTTGTGGAACATACTTACAGAAACAGTCATAAAATAGATCCATTACTAAACAAACTATGTAGGGAAGTTTTGGCTCAGGACATTGTCTTCTAGTTATCTTTAGAATATAAACTTATCTATGCTAATATGTTGTGCTAATATTAGAAGCTCTTATGCCTGAGACTCACATTTATATTTCCCTGGATCTGATCATTTATAATAAGTATATATACATTGCAAGTCCTTTTCCAGTCCATTGTTCTTTTCCAATAGAGATATAGATCTCTGAAAAACAGAATTTAAATAAGGTGTTGTTTTCCCTAATGTACCCCAGTAATTTTTTATTTTGGTTTTTTTGGCCATGTGTGAAATTCACAATCATTGATTTGACATGAAATTGCCTAAGCTTGCCTGAGCTGAGTTTAGGTTGCATTTATGACTGGAGGAGTGATTCCTGCTGCACTTACTTTATTTCACCAGAGCTCCATGAACACAATCCATAACAGAAGTCTGACCAAGGTAGTTATGGCAAAAGAAAAATTGCCCTTTCTGTCAGCTGAACCTGAGGTAGGGTCCTGTGTAACTTTTACACTTCAACTGGGCATCAAAGAGAAGGAAGTAGATTGTGATAAGAACAGGCCCATGGCAATCCCAAGACTGAAGAGACACTGGTGCATTAAACTTCACCAAAGAAGAATAAATTGACAAGCTGCTGTGAATGTATCTGCTTAAGGAAGACTGGTGCTATTGAACTTTGGACCAAGAGATGTTAACATAACACCAAAGGGAAGGAGTAGCTATGAATAAGTTTTCTTGCATGACAATTGTAAGGGCTTTATTATTGAACCTGTTCTATACTGGTTTGGAATACTGGCAAAAGTGTAACTGGTCTAACAATGACTGTTGAGATTTTGGGGAACTGTTTATGGGTTTGGGGGTTATTTTATTTTTCTTTGCTAATATTTGAATTAGCTAGCGAAATAAGTCTTGGCTTCACATACATATAATGTGTGGGTTNAGCTATGAATAAGTTTTCTTGCATAACAATTGTAAAGGCTTTATTATTGAACATGTTCTATACTGGTTTGGAATACTCTTATCACTGTAACTGGTCTAACAATGACTGTTGAGATTTTGGGGAACTGTTTATGGGTTTGGGGGTTATTTTATTTTTCTTTGCTAATATTTGAATTAGCTAGCGAAATATGTCTTGGCTTCTTGCCTGTAACAAGATTTTGAATGTATTACTACCTTTGGGAGATCTTCACAAGTGTAACAGAGTCTGTTCCCATAGTCTAAAACCACCATGCCCTACTGCATCATAGATACATACTCCTAAACTTAGACTTGAGAATTTCACAGCAATTGATTTAACTGTTTTAAAATATGACAGAATGGGTGAATTTGGATGTGTCTTCTGGAGGCCATTAGGTCCACCCCCCCGCTCAAACATGAGCACCTAAAGCCAGTTGCTCAGGACCATCACCAGATAGCTTTTCATTATCTTCAAGGATGGAGACTCCACAACCTCTACAGGTAAACTGTGCCTCTAAAATGATGTTCTGATGCACACTTTAGTAAATCCTGAGGTCCTAGTCCCAGTTGGAGTACAATATGGTTCTCATTTAACATAAAGGCCTTGTTTTCTTGGGAAGAGAAGTTATGTTGAAGAAAGCAAGACATACAGAGCATGTGAGACACAGAAAGGCCAAAGAATGGATCTGGACCTGGTGACCTGCAGATACGGCTTTATCCCTGACTTATATTGTGCATATGGGATATTCAAATTTTAGTTTCTTTTTGACCCATGTTGAACTGAAAAAACATGAAATTATACTTATATGTGATTCTTTTTGCTTGAGAAGTTGCTAAAATAACTTCGATTTCTAGCAATGCAGTTTAAACTCAGATGTGTACAATTATGAGAAAGTAAATTCAAGACTATATTACTTTTCTTAATACTTCTCCCATATTAATACTTTTAGTGCCAAGAATTCATAATATTAACAGTAAGATATGTATACCTTTACAGTAAAATTAATACAGTCATCAAGATTTTTTTTCTGATATGAAAATCACTGTTTTATTTAGAAATTCTCTATATTCAAAACAGAGCCACCTAGTGCTTTTAAATATTATAAATTGGCCTTTAATTTATTATAAAAAATGGTGCATTTCATTTCATTGTTGTTAAGAATAGACAAATTTTAAATATTCATTAATCATGCAGTTCTGACTCCTATTTTGATTCTGGCAAGACTATATCTGAGATAAACCAAAAAAGTGAGAGCTCTTTCTTCTTACATTTGTATTGCAATTACACTAATATATTACATACTGCCTTTCTTTTCCTGTTTTTGAGAAGCTGAATTCCAAATTTGAGATATATTGAAAGAAAAGCAGAAATAATTTCTGAAAAAAAGACTTCTAAAATGTTGAAATTTGGTAACATTGTCATTTTCTATATGATAGAAGATGAAAACACATTTTTAAATCAGTATTTTATACTCCCTTTAAGGCACTTCTTTCTGGAAAAGACTGATGAAATTTATGGGTCAAGTGCAGATTATTTAGGTTATTTGAGGTCTACCGATAAAATGTCGTGGTTCTTTTAATAGTCTTCTCTTGACTCCATCTTAATAACTACAGAGGAAGCTAAATATTTTGGCTTTATTTCTTCCAACCTGCAAGGAAAAGCTGAATTTAACAAATTAGCATTAAGTTCCATTTGGAGATGGAAATTACAACCAAACAAAAAGTGTGAGAATTTACTGACCTCTAAATGTGTCAAATCTTTTTTCCACAGTTTGATGTGGAAAAGACTTGAAGGCAAGGAAAACAGGACAGAAAAGAAAACATGTTAGCAAGAAGATTAACTTTTGAGCAAGGTCAATATCAGAGATTGTCAGCTCTTTCCTTTTAGGCATGTGTATGTGTCTGTCTCCTTTACCTAGGAAGGTTGACTAAGGAGATATGAGTTCTTAGTGTCTGTGGAATAAAAGGCAAAATGAACAAATGTTTATTATTAACATTTCTGTAATGTGTTATAAAAATTAGTGAGCTCTTACGTACTGTTGTAATTGCCATAATTCTATGCATAACTTAAAGTAGACTTTTTTTTTTCTGTCTAGACTATAAAGCACTGCAACAATTTTCCAGGTCAAAAAACTTTTCATCACTTTACCAACATCCATTCATGGATCTGTTCTGTTTAATATCCTTGCAGTTATTCAAGAAGGTTTTCTTTCCTTCACTCAGTGATGCGGAGCAGTGCAGTCATTATTCCTCAAGGTTGCAGTTTGTGATTTACATTGATTTCACACACTTTGCTTTGTGCTTAGAGTTTTCCTTCTTTTCATTGTCTGAAGTCATATGTACACTGTTTCTCAACAGTTCAATCTACTATTAATTCTGTGCAATACATAGAAAAGTTTTGCTTTCACTTCACTAGTCTGTCCACTGACAGTTGTGTAGAAGACTTTATATGGACATAGAAATGTATTATTTTGAAAAATATTTTCCTGTAAATTAGGATGCTTTATTACTTTTTAAATAACAATACCACTGCTCATTTAATTTTCCAATTCTGTCAAGTGAAATTCCATTACTTAAGTACTTGCTTATACATAAATATGTGCATGAAATCTTAGAATATTTGTGAGCTAACAAAAATGTAATAATGCTATGAATAAGCAGAAGTTTTATAACAGAAGCTTTTTTTATTTTGTTAAAACTATGTGTTATAGAATCTTGCTTTATATGGCAATTGTTGAAGTGTCAGACTCATTTTACAAAAAAACTCTCTAATTAATTCTAGAATCCTAAAATATGTTCTGGGTAGCACTAACGCAGGATGATCAGAATAATTTGAAAGGTGGAAAAACAGAATAATCTACCTTTTCAATAGAACATCAAAATACAGACATTAAAATTAGTCTATTTTATGACTTCCAAGAAGTCAAATTTTGTTATTTAATGTTTGATTTTTTAATAGATCACATTTTTAATAGATGACATTTCTTTTAATAGACTGCATTAGATTAAATAACCATCATATGTCATTTTCTCTTTTCAGAAAATATGTAGTTGGCTTGGCCAGACAATCAAATGAAGGCATTCAGGTGCAACACACAAACTACAAAATAGACCAGACTCCCTCCTTTGTTCATGCAAAGAGATGCATCATGGTTGAGATCTTACAAGGACTGAATCATCCTTTAATCTGTGGACCTTTGAAATGCTGTCTAAACTTAGTGCATCTGTGAGTATTTTGTTCACAGAAGACAAACATTTTGTAAATTGTTTATTAAAATTTCATTTGAAAATAGTTTAGACAATTTTTTTAACTACATTTTGTGGAAAAAGTTAGTCTGGATATTTCTTAAATTATCTTTCTTAGTTCCATATGGGACGCAGAGAATTTGCCAGCTGTACACTTGAGATACAGTGAATTTCAGACAAAATCAATAAATGGATGAGTGTCTAGAAATACAAGAAGATCAAGTATACAATAAAGAAGTGATTCTGATTGTCTCTTAAATTTTTCAAAATTCAAAACCAATAACAGAACATTGTTACAAATACCTTAGGGCTAGGTTAACTCATTTGTAGCTCTGAGTTTTGTGACAGTGTTATAATTTTAGCTTCTGTTAGAGAATCCCTGTAATGATCCTTTTCTTTTTTTTTTCTTTTTTTTAAATAAAATTGCAAATATCAAATTAGGAAGTCCTCAAAAGTCCCCATTTTCTTAATTTGGCTTGTTTAATGCTTCATCCACAGAAGTGGTAAATCTTAAATTTTTTAGTTAACCCTAGATTTCTTTCCTTTTGCATTTCCAGTCCTCCTCATTTAACAGAAAGTCTTTTTCTGAAACTGAAATATTTTTACTATTATTTTCTTCTATAAGGGACTATTTTTTTTAACTTCATCACTTTACTTATACCTCTTGCATATGTGCATCTATCAGTCATTCCCTTCAGAATTTTTTTTTTTACGACACACGCATACATCTCGCTACACCTTTACCATCCTGAGTTTTAGCACAAACTCCATGAACTGGCTAACCACTTTCCAGTCCTTCACATTCTGAAGCAGAGGCAGCTCCACTTGTCTTAGTTATTTGTGAGTCAGCTGGCAGTTACTTGTGGAGGCTCATTTCTCTGTCATTGCATGTTCATTCTTTAGCAAAAAATAAATAAAAAAAAAAGAAACAGAACCAGAAAATACTCAGAGGGTAAGAAGGCAGAGTCTGATTCTGCCTCTAATTTAAGACCTTTATGGCTAAATTATCTTTTGCTCTTTTCAACACTGCAAAGCTTTGGTCTTAGCTAGGCACTACAACATTTAAATTAGAATTTCTGTAACTGTGTTCCTAATCTATAGAGCCTTTGCTGAAGATTCATTGAAACTGATTTTATCTAGGAGGATTGTTTACTTCCTATATAGTCATCAGGATTTTGGTTCACGAGTGAAATATATGATAGGTCTTTCCCAACTCCTGTATTTGTAAAGTGGAATTCTATGCATGCAGGCTTTGTTCCCACATTGGTGCAAGGCCATGTAGGAGGACCTGCACTGGCGTCCCAGAGCTTGGAAATGTTCCAAATTTCACCAATTGAGATGCAGCCTTCAAAGTGCATGTTTGCACATCACTGTCTGTCTTTTCTTTCTAGCTGTGAGAGAGAAGAAAAAAAAAATAAAAGTAGGAGTTAGGAGAAATACACTTTGTAAAATAAACCACAATAATTTCTATTTTATTTTGATTGATTATACATTCTTTGCACATGTCATGAGATGTCAATTGCAAAAGAAAAAGGAAATGGAATCTGTGAAATTGCCAACTAAAAAGGACAAATATGCATAAAAAAATGCCACTGCTGATGAGAAATACAAAACCCCATTCTATTCTGTTACTGATGGAACTCTGATTCTAGAGAAATTTGTCATATGTATTGTTTCACTTTATTTATAAATGAACATTCTTTGCAGTTTCAGTGAAACTGCACTAGTTTAGGTTCGCCCAAAGTATTTTATTCTTGATGCTTTGTCACTATGAAACCACAAAGTTTTAAAGAAACTCCACTGATATTTTTTAAGTTGCAAGAAGGGAAAACAGACATTGTTTATTAGGGATGTGGATGAATGATTTCATATTTCAGTTAGTAATATACAGTGCCAAAATTTGCAGTTTCACATACCTGTTCCTAGTCAAGTGGGCAGTAGTTTCCAGGGAGTTCAGCTGTCCTGTACACTGAAATAATAAACTCAGTCAGAAAAAGAATATAAAATTCATAAACAATATTAGATACAGAGCAGTCTAGGAAATGGAGTTTCACCTATAAATTTCTTGACTGTGAGTGGTGAAACAGTAGAAGTCATAAATAATACAGGATTTTATGTTTTGCATTGTGTGAGTTTTATAGAGTTCAAATGGAACATAATAAGGAAACAGCAAAGCTCTCCCTGGATACTTCATGAGTTGTAGGATGAATTTTCCTTACTGGAGCCAAGTAAGGTTTTTTCCCCTGCTACAGTATTCATATAAACTACAAGGAAGCGTTTAATTTCTTCAAAGCTATATATAACTACTAATTATAAATGACAGGAGTTGATTGATATATACCTGACCCTCTGTGGTCCAAATTCTAGGTTTTGAGAAGTCCTTTAATGCCTTACAATTACCTGTGTGTTTTGTTGGAACATTTTCTAAAATTTAAATGATAGGTTTTCAAAAACAGATGGGATAGAGAGTAGAGATTCACAGAGAGAAAATTAAGAAAGTGTTTAGCAAGAGGATAGTACAAATTGTGGCGATTAGGTGCAGAGCACAGTCAGCCAAATATACCAACTCCATTTTATATGTGACTGACCCCTTTTATATCTATTTCTGTCCTTCCTTTGTTCCTCCTTAATCTCCTTCCCCAGCACATTCTGCCATCAATTTGCATAGCTCCATTGACCCTCCGTAACAACCTGAACCCTCAGTTTTACGCCTTTATTAATAATCTGCAGGCCTCTGGTTTGCCTGCTGTTTCATTAAGTAGTGTGACTGATCAGGTTTGCTTCCAGTTATTGTCTCCCTTACATTTACCTGTTAGATCTACGTCTCTGCACATTTTATTATTTTCCACCTTTTCCATTTTGACGAGGTTCTTGATCACATAATCTTACAGAAATAAATGTTCCCACATTTTACCTAACCCATAAATCACTGACTGACCATCTTTGGTTCTCCTTATTGCCTCATTTTTTGATCATTTTTGTGTCTCAATATGTTTGTTTATAGCTTCATTCTTTTCTTCTTATCTTCTTTTACATTAAAAAAATCCTTGACCAGATACATGCGGGAAGGATGGAGCAGACACTCTCTCCACACACCCTTGCACTTGGAGTCTCAAAAATGCCTCCCTTTAGCAGATCAGTGGTCACTTGTACAAGCAGGTGGAGTCACAGAAAGGCTGAGGTTGTAAATCACTTCTGGAGATCATCTAGTCCAACTCCGTGCTCAAAGAGGTTCAGCTAGGGCAGGCTGTGATAAACAGGCATATAGTATGAGGGGAGAAATTTAGAAGAAATTTAGAGAAGACTTAACTCATAGCAGACTGCACCATATAAGGAATGGCATAGCTCACTGTCATTCACGCTGTCTGCTAGAAAAGGCCTTGAAGTTTGGGTGTTGATAAGGATGGAGCTGATTTGCAGACATTCACTAATAAGAGAAAGCTGAAAGGCGAGCAGAAGCAGAAAGCTGGCTGCATCCTGCTCTGCAGTTTGGAAATATACTGGGATGAGACTGAGTCTGTGCACAGACTGAGTTCAGAGACAATTCATGAGGAAGATAAAGGCTTCTTCATCTCTAAGACCCCAACCCACGACCACTGGAAGGCACTGTGCAATCATGGGAGTAGAATGATCCTTCTAGAACCAATTATAATATGAAGCAGGAAAGGTCATGAATATGTAGTAGATGTTTATGAATATGCATATCTTTACACTATAAGTAGCTGTTGTTCGATGAAATGGTGTGTGAATTAGGTGGATTACCCCTATGAACCTTGTCGGCGAATAAACAACACATACCTGCTTTATAACCCTTAATTGAGTTATAGCGTTTGATTCCACAAAATGCTGCTCAGGTTCACGACTTCACAAACACCCTGGGCAACCTGTTCCACTGCTCAATTATCTTCACAGCGTGATTCTTCTCCCACCTCCACAGTATTTAAATGGAATTTCTTGCATTTCTATTTTTGCACATTTCTTCTTGTTGTTTCACTGGGCACCACTGAATCTCCTTTGTCTTCTTAACACCATGTCATCAGGTACTTATACACATTCATAAGATCCCTCTGAATCTTCTGGTTTTTGGGTTAGATAGTTCCAGCTCCCTTAGTCTCTCTTATAGGTGCTCTAGTCTCTTAAAAATTTTTATGGCCCATAACATTGTGTCCTACTGATGCTGTAGTGAAGTAGTGATAGAGTGCATTCAGAGAATGACTGTTTTAGACTCTTTTACACCATCAGAGCAAAGGTGGCTAAAGCAGGAGAACAGGAAGTAAAAGCCTCAAAAGAAGTAAAAGTTTGGGAGATCCACAAGTGATTAAACATACTGAGCTGAAATGCCACAGCTGAGTCTTACCCTGCTTGGAAAAAAAAAAAAATCAACATATTTTAGACTTCAGTCTGAAAACTGTAATTCTAAGCCTGGAACAGTTGTTTGTAATGGTGAGGGCAGAAACAATTTTTTATATAATTTTTGGTTTTCCATGTCATTCCCACATACTTTTATAAAAATTTACATATCTTTTAAGTAATAGTGAAGGCTAAGTTTAGGTTACCAGATAGTCTATGCTGAAAACTAAGGGAAACAGAGAAAGATAAATAACACCTCTTTGACAGCCTGTGAAACAAGTGTCATGGCCCTGAATACACCCACAAGACCTCACTAGCCTTACATAGCCTGTTTAAGATCTTTTCCCACCACTGTCTATAGCTCAGGACACCCCTTCAGCACAGTCCTAGCCTTGCTCCTGAACTCTTTTTTAACTGGTGCCCCTGGGCACAGGGATGCTGGTGGTGGCCCCAGGTAAAACTGATGAGGGGTCACAGAAGCCATGGCTGGTTTCAGGACTCTGACAGTGAGTGCAAATAATTGGACCTATCACATATGCAAAGCACATATGTTTTTTTAAGACATCTAATAAGTTTGGATGTGATCAGAAAAATGGTAATTTTCATAAGATTTATATATATTCTGAGGGATTATGCAATCTAACATGGGGCCTTCTAAATGTTATTCAGCATATTTCCCATATGGCCACTAAAGAACAAGAATGGATCCTGCTAGATTTGTTTATACCTCAGATAGAGCAGGGCTGTGTGTTGCAACTGTAAATTTCATGGAGGTTACTATATTCCTTGTTTTCATAGACTTTTCCTCAAGTGTCTGTAAAATGAAAGGGAAAGGTACAATTAAATCTACTTTAACCTGGACTGAAAAGCAGGTTCAAGTTTCTAGTTTAAAAAAAAAATAGAAAAAATAAACCTTAATGTGCACTTTTAACATAGGGTTAAACACTTAGTTCTAGAGTGCAAAGAAGTGACAGTCTGACAGAAGAAATAAATATTCTCTTTACTGGAAGTAGCCAAACTTTAAAAATTTTGTTTGACTTTATGCCAAGTGAGTGAGAGAGAGAGGAGATTGAGGATTCAATATGCTTCATTATCATTAATTTATCCCAACATTTAAAGCATGCTGAAAATAGTGTCTATGTTCTTCCTTGTAGAACCAGAGTTGATGACATTTTAAAGCATCCATAATAAAATACAATTCTTTGGAAAAATATCTTCCTTTTATTCCCCTCTGGTTTGGGGGTTCAGTTGCAGGATATGTATAATTACATGGTAATTATCGATCTACTTCTGACCTCTTCTCTCATTCCTTTTTCTGTAATGTGTGTTCTTTAGCAGTATCACTCTTAGAAGCTTATGTTGGATGCTGTTAATGTTATTTTTCTTTATCAAGAACTGAAGGAATTTCTTCCTTCTCCCCAGATGGGGATTATGTAAACTATAAAGTCTACCCTTGTGCTCCTTTTTGTACAGATGAAGATTTTAAAAAGTATAATGAGAAGGTCTAGGTAGCCTTCAAGGTAGATGCACATTTTTAATAAAGTATTGGCTAATATAAATTGAAACTGGCTAGGGAAACTTTTGTAAATTGAGGTTGGAGGTACTGTCAGTTTTAAAGTGTTATCTCATAAATTTTCAGAGTACTTTTAAGTGAAATACATATTTGTAATAGAAGAAATATTCCTTGTATGTTTTCTCTCTGACGCATATACTGGTTAAGCTGCATTATTTAGGCAACCTGAATTTAAAACTGAGGGAAATTAAATTACATATTTAAAAATCCAGAGGATTTGATATAACATCCCTTCTAATAAGCAAATGATCCTCAGAGAAGCTGGTTATATTAAAAATTACATATTTGAATTTGACAGAGTTCTAAATAAACAAGGAAGAGTTACCAGCATAATCACAAAATAAGGGAATGTATTCACAGGCAGGAATAAAAGTATGTTAGTTCTGCCAACAGTGAAAGCTTGTGGCAAATCACCTGATCTAAGCACACATAAAACTGGATTAAACTGCACCTCTTACTGAAGAGCTTATCCCTATGGTTTATTTTACCTATGCCATAAAGTTGTTTAGACTCACAGTTTGATAGCAGAAAATCTCTAGTTTCAGTAGTGTTAAACAAGCCAGCTTTGTAATGGTAACAATTACAATACAACAGGACAAGAAGGAATGGCCTCAAGCTCCACCACGGGAGGTTCAGGCTCGACATAACGAAAAAATTCTTCATAGAAAGGGTTGTTAGGCAATGGAATGGGCTGCCCAGGGAGATGGTTGACTCGCCTTCCCTGGAGGTGTTTAAGGTGAGGGTGGATGAGGTACTGAGGGGCATGATTTAGAGATTGGTGGGAATTGTTGGACTCAATGATCCAATGGGTCTCTTCCAATCTGGTGATTCTAAGATACTATGATTCTATGAATAATGATAATGTGCAAATTGTGGATAAATTTGTAGTCTTACATCATGGAAAGTTGATCTGGTTTATGACCAATTTCTCAAATAGCTTAGAACTGTTACACGTCATTATTTTTAAAATTGGCCTTTCCCAATTTCATTTGTGATTTCACTGCATTTTCCCCAGAACATAGTTATTTTATTCTAAGATACAATGGTAAATTCTCAGAAAAGAATAGTGAGAAAGATAAGGATATTTTGGTATCAAATTTGTTTTCAGAAGAGTTAAAAAATCTTTGTATCTTTATAGCTTTAAAGGGACCCAGCAATTCAAGGGGAGACATTTAATCTGCAAAGAGATCAAAAATGAAAAACTCGAATTCTACGAAATCTAGTAGTGTCACAAAATTCAGGTTTCTGTACTTTATTCCCTCTTTTAGTTGATCACACACTGATGTTTCTAAAACTTTTTTTAACAGAAGAAACAAGTAACTATGCTGGGTTTTTTCCACAAATACAGACTTATAAGTATGATAAATGTAGACAAACTGAAAAACATTTTTTTTTTCATGTCTTGTAAGTCATCATATGAAAACATCTTGTGAAATGACAGGGTAGCAGTCTTTACTGCCACACAGAAGAGACTCTTTTTTTCAGGTTAAGTGTTTAGTCCTTGAGAAAAACTGTTTCCCTGTAAGACCATCAGTAATTGTATTTCTGTTTCCTATGTGTTCTTTAAATGTATTTGAATTCACTGTGGAGATATTACTTTAAAAATAGTAAATACGTAACTCATACGTTCATACTTGCATGTAGCCTAGCAACCCAGTAAAGATAGTACTGCATAAAGCTAACAAGAGAGGCCACAATTATCAGACTTTCTTAAAAGTTGCATTATCCTATCTGGACCTGTGTTTTATCTTATTTAGCTGTAACAAAAAATTATCTAATGTGCAGATGACTGTTACTTACTTTGTATTACTGTAAATAATTTTAAATCATAGATACTAATGAAAACATTTTTTTTCTGTACAGAATTAACCATGTGACCCTTGACTAAAATGCACTGTAGTGGAGTATTCCCTTTAGTGTGACTGAAGCAGCCTTTTAAGTACAGGCATAAGGTAACACTGGAGTTCCTGGGGTTGTAAATGACTATCCAGTGGTCACTTACTGGATATTAAAGGGATGCAACCTTGGGAACTGTAGTAAAAGCAGGATTTGTGGTAATATAAATCCCAAAGAACAAGTATCCAAAATGTGTAAAACACAAGATAGATGGTAAATTTCTGTGGAAAAGTGAACCAATGTAGAAAGTACAAGTTGTTTCTGTACATTTGATAACATGGGGCAAGTGGATGCAAGAATTAGGAAAAAGAAACCACTAACATTGTCGTCCTCCTGGAAGAAGATATGGAGCACTGACGACCTTTTCTACATTCTCCCCAAGTGAACCTCTTTACCCTAGGACCGAGAAGGGTAGTAGAAAGTCAAACATAATACAACATAAAAGACACATCATACGCGACTGATGGAGAGGTACACCTATATTATCTAATAAATATTTGACTCAGGCATTAAAAATTATTTTTATGTCTTGTCAAATAAGTTTGATATCTGTGACCCAATAATTAAGTCGTTTAGTGATAAATTGTTCATTTATATCTTGACTTTATTTATCATATGTATTAATATTTACTCAGACTGGACATAAGGAAAAAATTTTCACATAAAGGGTCATTGGGGACTGGAACAGGTTGCCCAGGGAGGTGGTTGAGTCACCATCCCTGAAGGTATTTAAAAGATGGGTAGATGAGGTGCTCAGGGACATGGTTTAATGGCAGATAGGAATGGTTGGACTCAATAATCTAGGAGGTCTTTTCCAACCTAGTGATTCTATGAGTCATATTCCATAGTTTTATGACTAAGTCAAGTTCTCAAGTGCAGTTTGAAAGTTCCCTAATTATGAACTACTTCAGAAAATTAATAGAATACTCATTATGTGCTCCATTATGGGAGGACTGTAGGACACCAAACAATGGTCTGTACATCTGTGCGTGTTGTCTTCTGCTAAATTAAGATCTTGGCTATACCTTTGAAACTCAGGTAAGTGTAACTACACAGATGCAGATCCAATTTTTATGCTTCACTAAGTATTAAACGAATTAGGAAGCTTCAAATAGGGAGGAAATACTTCATTTTACTTTCTCAGCAGCTTCTACCTAATAATTTAAAGATTTATTCTGAAATAAAATCTTCAAGAGAAACCTATTTTTCATGCTACACAAAGCTTGTTTGAATAATTTGGTATTTGACTGTTTTATTTATTGTAACACGGAGTCTTTTATGTCTTAGGAATATCATGTCCTTTAGAAATGTGCTCCATACAAAAAAGAAAAGGAACTCAAGTTTTTCTCAAAGATGTTGTGTTGCATATGCAGGGGACACGCACACACACACGACCACATCCACACCACTTTCCAAATACAAGTAAATATAAAGCAATATAGAATAAAAATACAATATATATACCAAAAATACGCAGACAGGCTATTGAGGGTCCATAGAAATGTCACTAAGATGATCAGAGAGCTAGGAAACCTGCTACTTGAAGTGAGGCTGAGAGAACTGAGTTTGTTGAGCCTTAAGAGGGTGTTTAGGGGAGACTTTATTACCATGTACCAGTACAAAGAGAGTGTCTACCAAGAGGATAGAGACTCCCTTTTTACAAGGAGTTACATGGAAAAGACAAGGAGTAATGAGTATAAGTTGTTCCTTGGGAGATTCTGACTGGGTTCCAGAAGAAAATTTTTCACCATGAGAATTAAACATTGGAATAATCTGCCCAGGGAAGCGGTAGATTCCTCGGCATTGGACATTTAAAGGCCCAGCTTGACAGGGTGTTAGCCTATCTCATTTAAATTATAAATTACAAAAAATGGTTAGACCTGATGATCCTTGATCTAACCTAGTATTATAAGATTCTGTAAAATCTATTGGGTCCTTAGACCAACATTAAATGCCAAAATTTCATTTTAAAATTTGCAGCAATGATTCTGTCTACATTAAAGCCAAAAGCATATTCTAAGGCACAATTTAATATAATATCCTACTTATTTAAAATGAAAATTATGTGGCCTTTGAAGAAAGGTCTAAACTACATATTTCACCTTTGTAAATTTTACCTCAGTAAGGTCAATGTAAATGCCTAGAAAATAAGAATGTGTCTTACACTACTTGAAGAGATTCATTGTACAAGTTGTAAGGCATCATAAAAAAAATTCTGTGGAGCAACTAACATGTGTTTGAACATTATTTTCGTTAGCCACAGTCTTTCAAGAATTTGTGTGTTTCATTTCTTCCCATAGGTCTTGTGTTGGGTTTTTTCATCATTTGCATTTTGATGAACTTGCCTGAACAAGACTACATTTTTTTGCCCTATCCACAGAAGTTGCATGAAAATTTAAGTAGTAAAAGTGTTATGATGTTTTAGCTTTTTACATTTAATTCTTTAAGACTGAAGTGCTTTATCTTGCATTTTTTTTATTGTCAAAGGCAATCTGAATTACCTGTCCTTTCCTTATCTCTGATCATTTTGAGGAAAATGGAATAATTTCCCTTAAAAACTTCCTTAAATTATGAAACAGAAGGCTCTTTTACTTGGATAGATTCTTTTGATGAGTAGGTCAGAGGGCAGATATATTTAAATTTGAAGTGCAGATCCTGCAGTAATACTGTTTACAGAAACAGCTACCTAAAATGTAGCTGGGAGAGATTACAGAAACAACATCAAGTTATAAATTTAGTTATGTCCTTACTAATTTTAAATTAAAATCTACTAAAATCAAGACAGACATTACAACATATTTTAGTAAAATTAATGAATTCCATGTGGATACAGATCCATGCATATAGATATTTTTTAAAGAATGTTTATAATTTGCACAGAATATACAAGTGTTCTCAATATTTACCATCTGGAGATCAACAAAAGTACTTATGCATGTCATATATCAGCATAGAATGTCAACATTCACCATTTTGAGAAAGAATATTGAAGCTTCATAATATACTGTAGCTGCGTGGCTTAATTTTGAATCTTAAACTAATTAGTAAAGGGTGAAGATTCGTGAATATGTTTTCATACATATTTTACAGATCTTTCTAAATATAAATAATGAACATGTATCTTCAATGACTAAATGGAAAATACAAATTTGTTTTGTATTATATTTCTGTGAATTCATCAGAATTAGTTACAAACTCAGACAAAATATGTGAGAAATGACAATTTTCTATTAGGTCATTTACTGAAAAGACATTTACTTTTGTATTTTTTTATATACTTTTATTTTTCTAATACATCTAGTGTGATTTCATTGTCATTTTATCTGAATTTTGCAATAAAAATATTTAACCTTTCATATAACCAGTTCACTGGCAGTATCAGAGAACTATCATGGAATCAACTGTGAAAGAAATATAGAGATTCTGTATACTCAAAAAAGTCCTTTCAGTACTCTTTCGAATCTCAGCTACACCATTTTAGGAAAAAGAATATTTACCAAGAGTAGTAGTGCAAGTAGTCAAACTTCTAGAGTTAATGAATGTGAAAAAATTCTGGGGTTTTCATTGTATATGTCAGGCATGGCAATTGAGTGAAGTTCTCAAAAAATATGAAAGCATTATAGTACTTGTCATAGTTTAGCTCTTAGCTGGCAGATAAACAGTATGCAGCCTCTCTCACTCCTCTTCCAACCCCAGAGGGATGGGGAGGAGAACTGAAAAGTAAAGTAAAACTCCTAGATTGAGATAAAGAATGTTTTAATAGAACAATGTAGAAGACACAATACTATTACCACTAGTAATACTGCTACCACTACTACTACAAAAATATAAAAGAATATATTAAAATACAGCCATTCATCGTCCAATGATTAATTCTTCCCAAGAAGTGATTTCAATGAGTGCTGCAAGAGCAGCAAGTAAGGATGTCACAGCAAACACAGAGATAAGTGAGTGGAGTACTGAATATGGAACATGGAATGACTACCCACCTGTCCCTCAGCCAACTTCCCATTCTTATACTGAGCATGATGTTGTGATATGGAATATTCCATTGGCTGGTTTAGGTTAGCTATTCTGGCTCTGAAACTATACACTAGCAAAATATAGGAAACTGGAAAAGTCCTATATTTCTTAGAAGCAACTAAAACTGTTACTGTATTACCAACATTTTTATACTAAATCTAAAAAAAAAAAGTAGCTGCTGGGAAGAAAATTAACTCCATCCAACCTGACACCAGGATTATCAAAACATGCTAGCCCTTAAAAACAAACAAACAAAAAACCCCACTCCAAAAGCACTGAGAAAGCCAATGTCCTCAGATGTGCTGTATGAAAAGTAAAATTAATTGAAATCACCAATTGAATTAGTTGCTCATTCTCACCCTCCTCTCAGACAGTTGATGGAATTTTAACCACATGCTTCTGCTAGCACCTTTCGTCTTGGTACGAGGAAGGAGTCATTTGACCAAGGCTCTATGAAATTATGTTTTTGAGGATCATCACTGAATGTACTACATTATTTGCTCCAGGATAAATCAGAATCTAAATTTTGGGCTGTTATGGACTATTTAGTATGCATTAATAACAAAATACTGATTTCTAAGTGACATGAAAATGTGTGGTATTAATCTTTGCAAAGCACTTTGAGAAATCGGTTATGAAAGGCTCTATGGAAATAGAAGCATAACTTGATCTTAATGGATTCTCATAGAACAGAGAGATAGCATGTAATATAATTCAACAAATTACCTGCTGTTTTGAAGTTTGTGTTGTGCTGCAGAGGATGGATAAACCTTCACTTATAAGTGCGTAAATATCATTTCTTAATTAATCATCAAGTGAGAGAATGATTTTTTCCAGAGGAATGCTGCCAGTGACAAGGCTAGAGTCTTTCTGATTTTCATTAAAATTATTATCAGAGTACTCAAAAGTCACAGTGAAAAGATTTTATGTTTTAGAGAGGACATCCAAGAAATTTGACAAAAAATGTTACTTGGAAAAATTTTCTGATTTCATGTAGTCAGAATGGTTTGGGTTGGAAAAGACATTAAATATCCTCCAGATCCAAATCCCCTGCCATGGACAGGGACACCTTCCACTAGAACAGGTTGCTTAAAGCCTTATCCATCCTGAGCTTGAACACCTCCAAGGATGGGACATCTACAACTTCTCTGGGCAACCTGTTCCAGTGCCTCACTACCCTCACAGTAAAAACTTTCTTCCTAATATCTAATCTAAATCTACCCTCTTTCCCTATCACTGCACTTCCTCACAAAAAGCCCCTCCTCAACTTTTCAGTAGACCCCCTTTAACTACTGGAACGCTGCTCTAAGGTCTACCTGGAGCCTTCTCTTCTCTAGGCTAAATAAGAACAATTCTCTCAGCCTGTCCTCATTTACATTTTTAAACCATGAGCCTGTCTCCTTGCCTAAATACTCTTCAGACAAGGTTTTCAGTCTTCTGCAGGCTGCTCCAGAACTACAAATGGCCATTTCACATACTCTGTCTAAACTATTTTCCACATACTCAAAAAAGGCTTTATAAATACACTCTCTAAGTATTTCATATGTAATTGTGGAGCTAGCCGATACTGAAATAGTTATTGACTACTTAAAAGCTATTTTAAAACTGCTTTAAAACTGTTAGTGTTTTGATCTATAACTGGTCAGAGCACTGTCTCTAGTTTCTAGCTAAATAGGTCTCTCTGAGGCAGGGAATTGCAAGCAGAATTAAAAAGAAAAGCACATCTTAGTTCAAAAGGAACTTGAAGAATTCAGTAAGTCTTGCAGTTTTAGATCAGTAGAGGCCATATTTGTTTTATTGGGCTTAAAATGACAGTAAAAAGATATATCTGGACACTTTGAAAAACATAATCCTGTTTTTATTCCATATTTGACTGTCTTTCTTCCTCACTTAATTGTCATTGGTTATGTTGATTATTTTCAGTAATTTATTAAGCCTCTTAACTCCATATAGAATAATAATTTTAATTATTTTAAAGTAAATTTATTGAACTAACAAATTATGGGTAAACTCATGATTATGTCCGTTTTGGGGTCCTGTTTTATTGCTTTTCTTTATCTCTTGAAATCCCTGTTTGGTGATAACAAACATTATCCTCACTCTCGAGCTGTGGATTGATTAAAAGCACTGCATTCTTCAGCTGTTTTCACCTCAGAATGAAAATTATCTGTACCCTTTTAAGTAGTCTGTTAACGTCTGTTGTATCAAAGAAAGAAGAATCTTAGACATTCAAAATTATCATTTTAAACTGCTTCTTGCATTATCACTTTTATTTCTCTGTATTGGTACTGATGCCTTTCTTGCTTATTAGAGTTAACTTCATATGATAGTTTTGATGAATTTAAAACATTTTTCAACAATAGATTTTTGATTTCAGTGCAAGTCATTTAAGAAGTGCTTGAAGGACTAAAATATAGTCATGCTACAGGTACAAATTATAACCTATAATTCACTGGCACTTGCAATAGTATGGCAGTCACTGAAAGAGGTCTTCAACCTTTGTTCACTTGCTTTAGGAAGCAAGCATTCACTTCTCCTGCTCTGATTACGCCCAAAGAAAATTGGAGGAAGATAAAAATGCTGCTACTGAAACATACAGCAGATCTCGCACACAGGAAGGAGAATCACAGCCAGCATGAGGTGTATATAGCTTAAAGAATGCAGAGTATATATGTAAGTCTCTTACAAGTAACACAACTGGAGGGACTATGAATCTGGTCTTCTACAGGGAATTTCTACATAGCTGTAGACTGTATCCCTGTTCTTCACTTACTTTGCTTTTATTTCTCTAAAATACCTCTGTGTTTTTCTGAAAGGATACTTTTCAGGGAGACAATGCCCCATCAAACAAATCAAGTCTTCTATGGACTTTTTACATATGAAAGGGTGAAAAGAAGTTATGTATTTTTATTTATAATTTGAATGGCTTTTATTTAAGTGTTTTATTCAGGAAGTTTCTGTGTCTTTGTACATTTGTGGATCTAATATTTTAATGAAAGCATTTCTAACAGCTACAAAAACACTGGTCTGGATGACAGCTTCTGTTTCAGCATAACGTTTGTTTCTACAGCTGTATCAGGAAATACTTTGATAGTGCAAGTTTGTTCAATCTAGATATTAAAATGTCAAAAATCAGCATAAGGAGATAATACTTTAAATAACTCAACTTAGTTTTGTTTCAGCTGCTTTTCTTATCTGCTGCTTATTTGTACAACTTCAGCTGCCATCTAAAGACTTAACAGAACTTTATCTTTTACATAATAATTTTCGGTATCTATCTGTAATTATTTCCACTCAGATTAAATAGCTCCACAAATTCATGCTGGTTTTCTACACATACGCATACACCTATATGTACACATACATATACACCTATATGTACACACCTGCTATATCTAGCATTTCCTTAAAAAAAGTTCCTAAAAGATATGGAAAAGAACTCATAAACTTATAGAGGGTTTCAATAGTTAAAATCTTTTTAAGTCAATGTTATGTAATTTCTAAATATTTTTTTAAAAGGTGTTGCAATGTCATCTACTAATCTTAATTGCAAAGTAAATTATTTAAATCAGAATACTATATCTTTATTATAGAAGTTATGATTTCCTGTTTACTGTCCACTAAACAATGAAATTTGGAGTTCACAGCCCACAACGTTAAATGCATATGAAGAACTCTACTGTAGAACACATTGACAACAAATATAATTTATGCATATCATAAAGGCAAGTCTGAGCGATAAGACTGGCAGTAATGAATTTAGGTGATTGCTACATTCTCATTTTATAAGCAGCAGGAAATCTTTAATTTCCAGATAACAAAAATTATTCTTAAATTTAAGGAGAAATATTCTGTGATGTTTTATATAACGTAAATAGTGACCTTTTTTTGTCCCCTTCCTTGCTAAAGGAGAAGAATTACCACATTAAGAGATTCACATATCTCACTAGGAGACAAATATTCTTTTGAAAACTGTAATAACTAAATGTTATCATTTCACAAATAGTAAAACACAGTATTAAAAATATCTTTGGAGGGACAGGTCCATGATACATTTTAGCAGAAATACACTGCCTCTTAAAAACTATCCAAAACTTCTTTGTTTTTTATTTGTTTCTGTTGTTGTTTTGTTTGTTTGACTGATTGTTTAAAGCTGCTTCAGCTTGATTTTGTCATATTCACTATAACACCAGAGCAGATTCTGTATAAGGTCCCAGTCCTGCCAGAACTCCTAAACCAGTCTCTCCCACTATTTACATGGGCTTCTGTTGTTGCTAGTGCTCTGACATTCATCACACTCTGGAGGCTTGCCTGAAAGTTATTCATGTGGAATGATGGAAGCGGTCAGATATGGGCAAGAAAGCAAAAAAAAAAATATGTTTATGTCAGTCATTGTTTTCTTCCATGTGACTTGATAAGTGAAGGGAGATGACACTATTTGCTGAATGTCGGGTATAATTTCTCCTTCATCATGCCTGGAGAAGAGGAGGCGGAGAGGAGACCTCATTACTCTCTACAACTACCTGAAAGGAGGTTGTAGAGAGGATGGAGCTGGCCTCTTCTCCCAAGTGACAGGGGACAGGACAAGAGNATTCTATGATTCTATGCACCTGTCATTGCCGGTCATGGCAAAACCTTCAGCACAGTCTGATTTTCTCCCTACTTAATATGAAGACAGATAAACAAACAATACTGTATCTAACTCGTCATTCTTATTTAGGATAGCAGGAAACAGATCCAGAAGTTTCCCATAATGTAAGACCTACGAGATTTTCAAGTAGTACTTTCTGAGTTGAAATTTTTCTGAGGTATTTCGAGAACCTCATCTAACTTTATGTTTCTGCTGTAAAGTTTATAGGCCACTTGATTGTCAGACTTGTTGCTCTTACTTTACCCTGCAATTCAGTCTTTGTGCCCTTTTTTCTTTTCAGCTTCTCTCATTGTAGAAGTCAAAACTAACAGAACAGGAAAAAAAAAGAAATTGAACCAGTGTTTGTATGCAGAAAAGATGTTCCTAATTACAAAACCTACTCTGAAGATCTGAAAGGAAATCTTATGCTAATAGTGTCAGCCAGAGCAGTAGATATTTTATCTTTCTAAGTAAAATAAACATTCACAAAAAGCCATAATAACAAATGAGGCAACTACAACAGTAACGATCAACTATTATTTAGACTGCTCAGGGTATGAAAAAAGAAACTAAGCCAAACCAGTACTGAAAGTGGGTTTGTTATGACAAAGATATAGGGTCTCATTAGAATTAATGATGCATTTTTTTCCAAGTGGATATATTCATATTCTAACATTTCTCTTAGAAAGACTTACAATACTATAAATGCTTGTGCCATTATAGTTTAATCTGGTTTTGGTTTGGTTTGGGATTTTTTATCAAAAATATTAAGTTCTGGTCACATAGTAATAAAAATCTTTTATTTTAGGGCCATTTCTAGTACTTCATCTGACAACAGGTCCTGAAGGGAAGCCAAAGATGCACTCCAGCTGAAGAGGATGCCTGAGTAACTGAGGTTCCACATCCTCACTGGAGAACTCCAGGAGAAAAATTATCATAGTTTTAGAGGTTTGGGTTTGTTTTTTTTAATTACATTTTTACATGGATTAAGATAATAGCACTTGAAATTACTAAATTGAACATTATTGATGTTTTTTGCCTAATATGACTTAAGTATTTGAAATCTGCAGCTTTCTGGAAAATGTACTGAAAGCTTAAGCAGTTATTTTGGTGAATTTATGCTAGAAAAATACAAGCAGACAAACAAAATCAAATCCTAACAGCAAACAACCAAAAACAATTAAGCACACAGGAGAATAGACAGCAGGGTCTTGGCAATGTTATTCTCCAGTTGTTTGTCCTGCCAAATAAATTCAGGCTGGAGGGAGTTTGGATTTGTATCAAATATTTGGAAACAATCCCGTCCATTTCCTGACTGCATCTGATTTTCCACGTTACCAAATAGGGCATAAAAATCTAAGAATTCCTCTCTCACAGTGAGATTTGTTAGGGCTTGTAAATTGGACATGGTGATAACATGTATAATTCAGTTGCTTCTGAAAGTAATATTGCCTGAATCAGAAAGAATATTTAGATATACCTAGCAAAATGAGTTTCATTTAAAAAGGTTTAATGTAAGTACTCAGTTTTTGAAACGGTCTGGAGATCTAGCTACTAAAATGCAAAACTGATAATACACATTTCTGTGCAGAAACTTATCTAAAGGTCATACCTATGAAAGCAAGTTTAACGAACAGACTTTTTGAGCTGTCTCCCAGAGTACTGTAGTATTGAAATAGTAGAATGCTGCTTTTACCTGATACTCCCTCAGTATTAAAATACTACAAACAAATATATGGGCAAATGAAGGCTAGTTCAGAATTTGGCAATCTTCTGGCTAAACAAGACAACATGCTGATTTTTTTTTTACATTTTTTTTAATTAAGTTATATCTAAGGCACTAAATATATGGGGAAGGCACTATATGGTTTCATACTTGTAAATTAAGTTTTGTGTTAATACGTCTCCAAATATGGCCACCCAGGTTAGATTGTGGAAGCTTGTCCAAATCTTTTTTTTAGAGAATAATTCACTGGTTAGGACATTCAGAATAAAGTTCCAATAACTTCTTCATAACCAATTATAAATTTGTACTGGCTGACAAAAATATCATGAGGCTCAAGGCTATCATAACGCAGATAATTTAGAAGCTGTATCAATGGATCTCTTAATTTTTTTTTTCTGTCCATTTGTTTGCAAGACCCTTGCTTTCATTCTGGAAAGGGAGATAAATGAAATCTTGTAACAGTGTTGTCTCCTATAAAGCTTAGGCAGAATCAGAAAACACCTCGTAATTTCAAGTGATCTAAGAAAGCATAGATTCACTTCATCACATTGCTCTTAGCTTTTGATTTATCAAAAAATTTATCTTGCCAGAACTGTAAAAGGCAAATGAATAATGATGAATACAGTATGATGTCATACAAAAATAATGGCAAGTCAGCTGAAAAGTTTAATTAATATGGCACATAAACAGTTGTACCTGTCACTACAGTTCTGACCTTGCAGTTTCAGGTACAGGGAAATAACTTAAAGTGTAGCAAAACACAATCCAGAACTAAGGATATTTATATCCTTGGCGTGTGACAGAACAGCTATAAGTGTAATTGAAATATATGATGCATTTGCAATTGATGCAGATACCTAATTTTGGCATTGTAGGAGAATGACCGATGTGACATTTTGCTCATTTTCCTTAGCTGGAGCTTGTACAATTTCTCAAGAGTAAATGATCTTACAATATTATATAACATAGTCTCGACCCTGATTGCTATGACAGCTCAGAGTGTGAACATGCAGTCAGCAAAACAGACATACTAAAAGTTAGCTGTAATTTATAGTGGGACAAAATCAACTGAAAGTTTCAATGATATTTCTGATGACTTTGACATCCTACCTTGGTGTTTCCTTTGCTATTTCTCAAACTTTTTTGTTCCTTCCTTCTCATTCTGCCTGATGTTTTCTGCCCTTTCTTAAATATACAATAACAGAGGTGCCACCAGCTTAGCTGATGGACTCAACTGTGACCTGTGGTGCATGAGGCAGCCCCAGTCTCTCCTCACAGAAGCCTGCCCCGCAGAGCCCTGCTGCCAGCACTTTGCCACATACTCTCAATAATCCATTTTGGATAAATAAGGACACAAAAGGTCTACACTTATTTCTACCCTTTGTATGACCCCATAAGCAATCCTAGAGGACAACTACCTTATTAAGCCTTAAAGAAAATATTGGGAAAATCTCATATAATTGCTCTTAGATTTAGTATTCACCCATGAGAAACAGAAACAGTAACGTAAAAGTGAAAAGTCATGAAATTAATTCATAACTTCTAATTAAATCTACAGAGATTCCTACATTCTGTAGCACAGAAGTGTGCTTTAATTGGAAGCCTATATTATATCACAGTCAGCAGATTTCAGTCTGGCTTGGTGAAGGTTAAATTTTAAGATAACCCTTTCCCCTACCATTCCTCTGAACAGTATGTTTATGCTCCACAAGGTAGACTTACTGTTTATTTTTTCTATTCACTGTCCTTTAGTGAGTCTAGCATGAGGACTTTGGCTAACTTAAAAATTAAATGAAAAAATACACGAGTATTTTAAAAATAGGCATTGTGAAGATAAAATCAAAAACCCCTTTGTGACACTAGTACATTACTTTTGCTTAAACACAACCTAAATGACTATTGCTCCTTGAAGATTTTTTATTGTAAAACAAGAATTCCATGGGCTCCTTTTAAAATATTCAAATTAAATTTAGTAGTTACCTAATTTGAAAGCCAAAATATTATTCTAAAATTTCCTGTTTTCCCTAACTTTGACTAATCTATATTAACCAAATATATATTTTTGTATGACCTTATATTCTTATTAGAAACTACCAATATAAGGTGGGAACGCATGCAAAGACCATCAGTCACTGTAAACCTCTGTCAGTGTATGAGCTCTAGAATGATGGAGACAAGACAAATCTATCTTTTTTTTCCCCCCTTCTGATCTTTAGCATCCACAACGAACTTCTGCCAGGGCATATTTTTCAATCTGCCTTTCTGTAGGATGTGTTTTAGTAGAGAGGCTTAACTTTGCACAGAGACAGCTGCAGCCCTTAATTGACCACTTGACAACAGTACCTTATAAAAACATAATTTCCTTTTGCGAGCAAGTATTTTTACCTGCTGCCATGTATTTCCTTAAGATAGTCCAAGTATTTGGGCAAAGATTTTTGTTTCTCCCCCTACATTCAGAATATAAAACAAATGTAGAATCACTTGAAACACTGACAGAAAACTGGTGATTCTTAGCAATGGCAAGGTGGATTTCAGGAAAAGATAGTTTTGCAAGTTTCTTTATTGTAAAATACTATCTATCTGTATAATGGCTCATTTGAATATGTTAAGAATAAAAGAAACTAAAGACATCTTGATTACACAAAATCGTTAGCCTTCTGCAGCCTATATACGATTCACCTTTCCTATTTCCATTAATTTCAAATGTAAATTGAAAAAATATCTATACACAGATTTTTATTTGGATCTTCACACTTGGTTTTGGCATTCATGAAGTCACTTTAAAGGAAGTTATACATTTTTAATTGCTATGTCTTTCTCTTATCCTGTAACGTGGAAGTTACTTAAATTAATATTACTTTTATTAAAAAAGTAATGCTCTACATTAATTAAATTTTGTAACAAAAGCAATCTTATAAGTGGGAAGGATATTATATGGAAAAATTGATTTTGCTTTTAGTAAATACAGGAATATTTGGAACTGTATAATATCAAAATAAATAATAAATTCAGTGTGATTAATAATATCTACAGACTTTATTACTGCTTGGTAGTGGTTTTATTTATTTTTTTTTAATTATCCTTTCTGATCCAAACTTTCAATTCTTAACAAGTGGCTTTTAAATGACACCAAAAAGAATTTAAGCAATTTTAATGACTCAGATAAGTTCTTGAAAACATACTGGTGGATTTTTTATACCTGTTTGCGCATAAAAATTTCTTGATAATAAAAGAATGAAATAAAGTAGAGAATAAAATAAGTGTTCTTGGTCATTCAAGTGAAACTCTTTGCCAAGTTAAATCAAAGTTCAAATCCTGGATTTATCAGCTGGCTTGTCTTTCTATTGTGTTAACGGCAAGAAACAGGTGACTAAGCCATTATGTGTAATTATGTGCTGGTTTGGATCAAGACTACACTAGGTCCACTGTATTTGTGGAAAGTTATTATCTCAGAAAAGGTTTCTGTTTCTTACTCCTTTGTGTAATCATTTATTCGTTTTTCTTTTGATTTCTTAATAAAGACCACCAAAGTAATGTCCAGTAATGCTGTGCTTAAACAACATGCATTCTCATGTGTTTTAATATGCCTACAAAAGTAGTTTATGAACCACTAGAAACAACATATTTCAGGATATATTTTTCCATGGAAAACATTTTTAGTGACTGCCTGAGAAGAAGACACTTGTTGATTTTGTTATATTATCTATTTCATAATTTTCTATTTCTCATCAGTAAGCTGTTCAGCCACCTAAATGCATCTATCTAATGTCATTTGATGTATCCAAGGACAGTTCAGACATCCATTGAAGGCTGACGGATAATGACACATAATACAGATATTTTTTTGAGCAGCAAATGGTGCTGGGTAAAATAGGTTTTTAACAATTACTGAAAAATAAAAATTAGTAGCAAATACTTGTGTATAGTCAATCGAATCTAACCCAAAATGTAATTGTAAGATCAAACTTGTGTTTACTAAAAGGTAAGAGTTGGAGATAATGGAGAAGGGAAGGGAACTGAAACATAAAGGTCTCTACTCCCACAACAGTACTCTAACCATTAGGTAGAAAACCATTTTTTTCATATGTTTGTAAGAAATATGTATTTGTTCTATTTAAAGGGGAATGTCTTTCAGTAAGAAAGTGTGATGGAAGTAGAAGGCAGAAGCTCTGAATGCCACATCACTGAAATGCTCTAGATGCATTGAAGCTGCTCTACCTAGTTGCCTAGACAGCCCTAATGCCAAACATTAGCAGCAAAAATTTTCAGGCATCTCACAGATTTGTAGTATTTTTTTTATTAATGGATTTAGTATTCGCTATTTTAAAACACAGACATACAAAACATAAATTTATGTCATTTTATTTAACTCACCAAGCTATCTTGAGCATCAAAGAAATTTCTGGTGTCATATTAAAAATTAAAAATATAAATCTTCAAAAGACATAGGGTAAATTCAGCACAGATTTTCAGACACATCGAGTACTTTTTCCTATTACAAAACACTTGTTATCAACTGACTTGATGAATGTCTTGAGCCATTTGAAATGTGACCTGCTTTTCTTAGTGTGCTACCTCTGACATTATTGTGAGAATTGTTTCCATTACATTTTACCTCTTCAGTCCTGTTTTGGTGTTAGTTTATATTCATAATTCATTAATATTTTCCTCTTGGTCTTCCTGTTTCCTACTGCATTGCAAATTTATACATTCCCTTTCTAATCTTTCTCTCTTAATAAATACCTTGGGAGTCTTTTCATTCTGTTTTTCTTGGAACAGCAAGCCTGTTAGACAAATGGAAGAATCTGCAGAGCTGTAATTTTTCTAATGGCTTTTTGCTTGGTCTTACTCAAGCACGCATAGTTTACTTTAATTGTACTAGATAAATCACTGGGAAAAGGCTACTCTTGTTCTTAGATTCTTAATCATCTAAGTTGTCCCCTTTAGTATTTTAATTTAATGAAAAAAGTTAATTGATGCAGAAATAGCTTGACAGGGTACAGGAGCAATATTATTTGTGGAATCTGCGACAGACCTGAAGTGTTATTTCTCTACCCACTGAATCTAAGATGAACTTGATTATAAACCTAGATAAGGTGAGACAGATTACAGTCATCATTTTCTTTTAGTTTTCATTCTTTTTGGTTTGTCTCTTCTTGAAGCCTTGCCAGAAGTGCAACTCTCTAAATTACAGTCCCAGTCTTGATACAGTCTCAGTCTTGATATTGTGAATGAATGTTAGCAGAAACTTTGCTTGCACAGTGGTGTTGACTTAAGTCAACAGACTTGTGTAACAGTTTGATGAAACTTGTATGTGTATCACTTTATGGTATTAGCAAAGTCTAAGCAAATGCTTAAATTTATTTGAGAAAACAAATGGTTTTAAAACATGCTGTACACATCAGTTGTAATTCCTCTGCTATTCTTTGCCTTACCTATGCTCTTTTTATTTGAATGACATAGTCACTAACTTAGGTATTTTTTTAATCTGCTTTTCTTTAGGACTCCTGTAGTTCTCAAGTTCTCACTGTACCAATCTGCATATGTCTATAATTGTTGTGCAACTGAATCCCCTCTTAAATGCAGTTAATCTGACACCCATTGAATCAGTTGATGGACTAGCACCTGGAGAACAGAATACCCATATAGTAAGAATTCTTCCACTGTTCTGTCACAACTAAAAAACATCATAATTGTGTTTTAGTAGGAAAAATGCTTGCTTAAACATTACTTGAATGAAGATGCTCCTGCTGATTGAATCTAAACTTATTCTGTACTCAAGTTGACTAAGTCTAATGCATAATTATGCAGGCATGTATAACACGGCTTAAGTGAGGCCTGTTACACCCTCCACACTTTACAATTTTATATTCATTAGTTTGCATGTCTATTTAAAACAACGATTAAAGAAAACAATAGCTTGGATAATGCTTAACTTGGTAATTTTCCCACAATATCAGCTTCTCCTTATTTTAGTGGAAAAATTACTTGAGACTTCTTGTATAATGTTTAGCACTGAAGTTCTCTCTAGAATCCTGTCTGGTACTAGACAGGGAAACTTCTTTGGTAAGACTACATTGAATTCTTTATATAGTAAAAATGAAACATTTCTACTTAAGAATTCAGACATTGATTATTCAGGAAATAGACTCATTTACAAGATTTATTCATCTTATTATCTTACTGTTGTGCATAGCAGTTTACATGTGGTCATTTAACAAGTTTTCAGGGGACAGAAGCAAATCACAATGAAATGTTCTCAAAATTCAAAAATGGAATGTTAATAGCTAACTAATTTCAGGAGCAACCACTCAGAATGTTGGATATAAAACAAGGGCAGACCAAATAGAAATGGACTTCTGTGGTGCTACACTCAACATATGAAAGATGTGAACACATTAGACAAAGTATGTGAAAGCAACATCGAAGTGAGAAAGTGGTGGAAAAAGTGTATACCTCCTTCTCAGTTCTGTAAATTAGGTTCTCATCTCAAGGAAAGGAAAATTTCCACTGCAGTTTTAAGGCCTTTAAGTAAAAGAATTTTGTACTTTCCAAGAAGCTGTATATTTGTAAAAGATAACCACTATTTTTTATAAAGAATATTGATATTAATGTTTCTAAATTCTTTATAGATTTCAAAATATCAATATATTAAAAAAATGTACATATGAAATAATAAAATAATGCAAATACTTATCTGTCACCTTCCCTGAAGATCATATGTATTGAAGCTGTTAGTGTATTAGAGGTTATTCTAGCTCTGGAGAAATGCTTTTACTGCATTTCACACAAGAATTAAGATGGGGGTGGGAAAGCGGCAGTGAAGAAAGCACAAAAACATTATTGTGTAGATCAGTGCTTTGGGAACTTACATAGAAAGGAGGAGTCTTTGATCCCAGACCCTGTTTCAATATATTGTTCTCTGCTTTCTTTGTTATTAAGATGTGTTAACATGCAAGAGTCTGCTTTTTGCATTTGAGAACCAAGAATCCATGTTGATTCTTTATGGATCTCAGTGGAATCCAAAGGCTTCCCTTAACCATTAATGAATAAACTTCAGTAGCATTTGCATGGCAGAGGAGGACATGATAACTTCACAAAAATAAAAACCTTTAAGAATCTCACATAAAGTAATATTTGACTGTTAAATAGGATTGTTTGCATAATGAATCTATTTGTATTAACTGTAGTAATACAACAATGTTTTGCAATTTTTTCATGACTATTTCCATCCTTTTTTGATTTAAAAATAAATGCATGTAGGATTTTCTGTTTTATTTTGGATTTCAGTTGGGATTTTAACTGTATTTTTTTACTGTGTGTACCTGTGAGTTCATCAGTCTATTAAAAGATACACACTCAGGGGACTACTGTATCAAAATAAATTTCCTTATTAGTCACATGCTGTGCAATCTATCATAGTGATAACACCAGTGTTAAGAACACTGTTGCAAAGTAAATGCTACTGGAGCATATTTATCTTTCAAATACAAGCACAGCTATTCTACCTTATTGTGAATTTAAAAGTTTATTTTTGTAATTCATCCATGAGGAAACAAAAACGTACATAAAAAGATGGAAAAATATTTTAATTTAAAAAGAAAGAGCTGCATGGTAGGACAGTTGGAAACCTGGCTTAACATTAAAATTGCTTTGTAAATTATTCTTTCTGTATTCTGGAGGAAAAGGTAGAATGAGTGAATACAGCAAAAATATTCAGGAAATTTATTTGTAGCACTGAATGAAATAAGGATGTGTTTTCCCTAGCTCTCGGCCATTGTAGGTGATGCTATGGCCTTCCTTCACTGATGTTAAAAGTCTTTTTCTTAAAATAAGTTAATATCTTTTAAAGAAAAAAGTCTTCATCATTTCAAGAATGTAATTTTTTACATAACTATTTAAAATTCATTTTAACTCATGAACTATGACTTGGACAAGCAATAAGTTACGAATTCACAGCTCAGAAACTAGTGAAGTTTCACTAGCATGAGAATAACATTATAATGGAAGTAAGTACGTATTGCTTACAGCTGACAACAGTTGTCCAAAGTAGTTTATAAGTAGTTTTAAAGCAATTTATTTTATGGAAGACTTATGGGTTAAGCACTGGTAAGTACTTCCAAATTATCTGCTCTATCAGAACTAATGACCCATATTGCAATACAACAAAGTAGTACTTTTAGATGTAATTACAAATTCTAAGCAAGAATATATTCCCCTAAGTAGGTACGTTCTTAAGGCAATTTACAACCTTTCACTACATAGATTACTGGTGGATCAGTGCGGTAATCAAATTGAGGTCAAAGTTAAAATTAAGTCAATAAATTTGAGTTTCATGTAAGTATAACAGATAATTGGACCTATTTAGGACATTTCTTCATCAGAGGGTAACATCATTAACATGTGTTAACATCAATGTTAGAATCCATAAGATAAAAATAAAAAAGCAAACTAAAATTACTAAAGCTAGCAGCAATTGCATTATAGCTTGGATTTATTTCTATACCTCATTGCTGTGTTCTTCTTTGGCAATCTTTCATCCCTCTACCACAGATAATTTCTGTGAGCTTAATCAAACTGGAGTTCAACTAGGCAGATAGAACACTTTGGTGAGAATTTAGGCTTCATTTTCAAGAATATACTTTGACATCAATATTTATTAAGCACACTATTGGATGCAGAAGGAA
>WAAB01022023.1:0-48481 GCA_013389865.1 Piaya cayana | reverse complement strand
GGGGGGGACAGGACGGGACAGCAAGGACCAGGATTTGGGGGGGACAGGACGGGACAGCAGGGACCAGGACTGGGGGGGCGGACAGCAGTGAACAGAATGGAGAGGACGACAGCGGGGACCAGAATGGGGGGGGACGGACAGCGTGCCAGGAGGACCCCATCCCTCCCCCCAGCCCAAGCTCGCGCCCCGGCGCCCCCTCACCTGGGCGGGCAGCAGGAGCTCCCCCTCCTCGGCCGGCCACAGCTCCACCACGCCGGGAATGGGCTCGATGGCTGCGGGGGCAGAGAGAGAGAGAGAGAAAGGGCGGGTGGGCGCGGGGGCACCGCGGGGAACGGGCGGGACGCAAGCCACGTCCCGGCTTCCCTTCCCCCCACTTCCCCTGCCCCGAGCCGCCCCCGCCGGCGCCCTCACCTTGCCCCTGCGCCTCGCCGGGGCGAAAGCAGGGCAGGAGAACGTGGAAGACGCCGAGCAGGAGGTTCATGGCCGCGGCCCCCCGGCAGCAGCCGCCGTACTGCGGGTAGCGCAGTCCCGCCATGCCGAGCCGAGCCAAGCGGCGCTGCGGGCGGGGCGGGGCGGGCAGGGCACAGCAACCCGCCCCGGCCGCCAAAGCGCATGCGCGGATCCGGTGCCGCGCGCTCTACCCTCCCCACAGACACACACAGAGCACGTGGTGCGGCGGCGCGTGTGGAGCTGCCCCCGCAGCGCGCAGGAACCGGCCCCAGTGCCCGCCAAAATCAGCCACCCAACGCCACCAGGGCCCCCAGCACAGCCCACCAGCATCAGCGACTACCCCACGGCCACTTCCACCACCGCCCTACCACCACCACCAGTGCCGCCACCACCAGCGTCCCACCAGTAGCGCCCCTCCCACGACTGGCGCCGTTACCAGTGGCCCCCATCAGCATCCCATCACCACCACCAGCGTCCCCACCACTACCATCAGTACATCGCCATCACCTCCAGCACCCCATCAGTAACACCAGCGTCCCACCAACACTACCACCAGCACCCACATCAGTGTCCCCATCAGTGCTCACCCACCACCACTAGCACCACCACCAGCACCCCACAACCACCAGCACCAGTGTCACCACTAGCACCCATGCACCACCACCACCAGTGACCTGACCACCAATGCACTCCCGCCAGCGCACACCACACCACCAGCATCCCACCACTACCACCAGTGCCGCCATCAGTACCCAGTCGCTGCCACCATCCCCCACCATCAGCACCCCCCACCACTACTAGTAGTGTTCCCACCAGCACTCACCACCACCAGAGCCCAAGCGCTACCACCAGTGCCCCCCACCACCAGCATCCCACCACCACTACCACCCTGCAGATGCCTGTCCCCTCAAAGCGAGGGACACATAGGGGAGGTGTTGGGGAATAATGACACAATTATTTCTGTGACCGCGTTTCTATGCAGCTGGTGCACTATTTGCAGTGGGAATGGTCACTCACCTTCTCCCTTATGCCCACACGACAGGAAGTCACTGGTGCGGGAACCAGGGGGTCCCCTATTTTTTTAGTAAAAAGTGTTAAAAGGGTGCACGAAGGAAGAAGAGCAGGAGACTGCATGGAGGAGGAGAGGAGAGCACAGAGAGAATCCAGGGGAAGGGAAAAAAGAAAAAAATCCAACAACCAAATAGCCCCGATCTGGTGCCCTTACTGGAGATGTTCCAAGGGAAGATGCTGCCAAAGCAAACGGTGGGTGTATGGTTTGGAAAATAAATGGGTAGTGAGGTTTATTTGCCTTGGTATTCCTTGACTGCTTAGCTGCGCTGTACGTCAGAGTATTGCTGCTGCTGTTCTGATCCGGTCCCTGTTCTGGTGCCTGATGGATCTCTCTGGTAATTGTGCCGTTTATAAAACAGAAGCGTAGAACAGAGCGCAGCAATAGTGTATGCTGGTCATGAGAGCTCAACATGTGCTTCACACACCCCCTTCTATTCCTATTTTAAAGCACTTGCTCAAAAGCCCTTTTGCTCAAAAAAAATGAGCCCTCAAATGCTTAAATTACAGGAAAAAACAGTTGTTAAATTAGTTCTGCAAACCTTGAGGAAAAAAGAAAGCAAGTACTCCGCTAACGAGGTTTGCACAACCCAAAACTTGCATCTGGTTCTCTCCTTACTAATCACACATAATAACTCACATAAACAATGGAAACACGATACTTATTCACCAAGGGCTCCTAAATAAAGCCAAACAAATGACAAAACCTATTTTCAGCTCCGGACTGAGACAACACATGAGGCTGCTGGAGACCTTGGTCCCCATAGGCAGGAGGACAGCATTGTGACACCCTCTCCACTTAGTGGTTGTAAAAACTTTTCCCACCCAGAGGTCATCCAGGTTTGACTGGAGGTAAAGGCAAGTCTGCGTGCAAGGAATACATCTCCGCTTTAGCAAAAGCAGTATTGACCCCATCCCTAACAGAGAAAACCTTGACGTTGGCCAATATTGCACAACTACAAACATACTGTGATGCTGTGTTGTATCCTGCTCATGTCCTCCTCTCACTTTCTTCTTTACCCCCCCATCTTCCTGCGTGCAAGGAATACATCTCCACTTAGCAGCAAAAGCAGTACTGACTGCATCCCTAACAGAGAAAACCTTGACGTTGGCCAATATTGCACAACTACAAACATACTGTGATGCTGTGTTGCATCCTGCTCAAGTCCTCCTCTCGCTGTCTTATTTACCCCCTTATTCCTGCTCTGTGCCTGTTAGATGGGTTTTTTGCTTCCCACCATGTTCCTCTGTGTCTAATCGCATTGTTCATGCTTCCACACATGCAAGCATTAGAACAACTGCCCCAGTTCTATGGGCACACCCCATAGAACTGAAATGGCTGAAATGGCTGAATGGCTGGCACCTCTCCATCTGTGCCCATGAGTGCCCCGGGGGCTTGCAGAGAAACAGCGCCTTTTAAAATAGGAATTGTTGGGTGTTTCTGTGCCAGCAAATGCCCAGCCGTGCTTGTCTAGGTGCTTGAGTAGATGCACTAGAGAGAAAAAAAGGTTATGGTATAAATTTTGCATAACCCCACACAGGGACTGCATGGCACCATAAGCACACTGTGCACTCAGTAGGAAACTGTTCCTACCACTTTTTGCAACTGATTTAAATACCAGCTAGACCCACAGACAAATGTTATTTTAAATTATTAGCTTTTTCTTGATGAGTTTTTTAAAACCTATGTTGGCACAAACTGATGATTTTGCCTGTCTTAAGAGTTGACTGCATTTCCAGTGTCTGCAGAAAGGGGTCCGGATGGCAGTAGGTAGGGGTTTAGAGGAACTCTCTCCTAGATAGTCTTGAGACTTGTTTGGCTAAACGGATTTTAAAATATTAGGTGAAAGAGATGCCCTGAGCCATGGTTCTGGTTGGGACTGCGCTTACGTGGGAGACACTTTCCTGTTAAAAACAAGGGACGTGTTTGCAGCTTTGGAAAGGTAGAGGGGCTTTCTGCGGTTGTGGTAGAGCCACACTAACTCAATGTCACAGCTGAACACCTTGCTTTCTGGAGGCCTTTTCAGATACAGTGGGAAGGACTGGGAGGAAATCAGGGCTACAATGCAGATGTTGTGGTTGGATGGGGAGATAGTCGTTGCGTAACAGACATCAGATGGGAGCAGGCAACCTAATTACATTCCTGCTCTTGTGCCTCCATGCATCCCTTTACCAGCAAAATATGCCTGGGACTGTTCTTCATGCATGAAATGAAATGAAATGAAATGAATGTGCTGTTAAATACAGACGTGCATTTCAGCCAGCCCCAGGAAAGCCTGAAGAGCTGTCATCCTCCATTGAGTGTGCAGGGGAAGACAGGGCAGGGGCAATGCTGTGTGGGCAGAGCTGAAGAGGAGTGGAGAGGGAAGTTTTTCCTCCCAGAAAAGGCTCAAAGTGACTTCTGAAGTCATGAGGGAATGGATATTTTAGTTCCTTCAGGCTGAAACATCTGCCTTTATTTGCCTTGGTTGCACAGGAGGGGACCCAATACCCCTGTGACCCATTGCCCCACCCATTCCCACCACACTATCTTCTCTTGGCCACTCTCAGCAAGTGCTGGCCCCATGCTCCCCGAGGGAGGGTAGGTCTTCCCCTACAGCTTGTGGGGGCTGCACCACTTCTCCTTGCCTGCAGCACTGCCTCCTGCATGTGACATGCGACCCCACTCTCTGCTCACATCGCCTTTAGGCAGCCTGGGCATCCCTAACACCACATCTCTCACTGTCTGGTTATGAACGCTTCGGCACTGCCATCACCAGCTTTCCAACTGCACCGACCTACATTCACCGCCTTCTCACTGCCGCAGTTTTATTTTTATTTAGAGCAGCCTCACTCCTCTTGCCTTGCTGCAGACCTATTGCTGAGAAGGAGCTTGGTGCGCAGGACTCTGGAGGGAAACAAAGGCTGCCGGCAAGTCTTTGTTGGCCTTCTTTCACAGGTCATTGTAGTACTCTTCAGTTCCCCAGAAATTAGGGACTAATCAGAGCCAATAGGTTCACCCCACTTAACATGGAAAAGCAAATAGCAGCTAAAACATTTGGATGAGGAACTTGTCAGGTGATGCACCAGGAGGCTGCTCACCCACCTACCTGCAAATGTGCCAGTACTCTTCCAAAGCTTGCAGACCTATTGACAAAGCTGTTTTCCAGCTAGGAAAACATGTACTTAATAATCATGTGAAAAATGCCTTTGCTGGCATGCTTTAAGATCTTTGACTTGTTTTTCAGTAGTAGGATGCGCAACTGAAATATTTATTTTTACTCTTTCCCTTGCCCTTGAATGAAAAGGAGCTGAGCATTACCTACAGCAGTCTGGAGATACTGCTCTAAATTTCTGCAAATCGTAAAGCACATGACAATTAATCAAGCCCTAAATGCCATTACAAATCCCCATTACTTTCAGCATGGGAATAGCTACTTGCCATTCAAACAAGACGTGATACTTTACAGAAACACTAGGCAAAATTAATTTCAGGGGGGACTGAACCCAGTAGAAGCCTTTCTAGTTGAAGCATGCGTTTATTTCATTTGCAGCCATGTATCGCACCATATGTGGTTAATGTTCAACAACGTGCACTGGTCATCTCTTTAGGGGTTTCTGTTAGGTACAGCTGGGAGATGGTATGCACCAAAGGTGATATACTTTAAATAAAAGGCCCTAGGTAAGTGGTCATCACACTATGGATTATCTTTACCTTGCCATCCGCAGCTGGGAAACCAGCACTGACAAGCCTTGTTAGTGTGGACTGAAATATACCTATCCTGGGGTCTGCAGCAGCCTCCAGTAGAGCCCAGGGCTTCTCTGTGCTGGCTGGGGAGCTTCCTTCTGTTCACTGGGCTCTGCTTTATCAGGCCCAAGGCTGTATGTCCCCACACCCATCCTGCATGCCTGTGGCCACCTCTTTTGGCAAGAGCAGCCATGGACAATATTCCCTGATAAGGTAACAATCCCCAAAGAGAGATTAAGGGGGGATAACACTTTCACTTAGGTCATCTCCTCACCCAGCTAGGTCACTCTTCATCAGAGGGGCAGCATTTCCCCAAAGACCCACTGCTAGGTAACCAGACAGAACATGGGGGGCTCAGTCCTGCCCAAGGAAAGCTAAATCCCACCAACCTGTGCCACAGGGCTATGTGCTCCCCAAAGGCCACTCACAGGAGAGTGCACAGGGAGGAAATGAAAAGAAAAAATAGAGAAAGAGGACCTGGCATGGCACAGCCATAAATTTCTGTGCTTGGTTCCCTGTGTGACAACTGAAGATAAGCAGTTCTCCCCGTGCTCTCCCCGGTGTTTGCCCAGCTAGCGTGCTGGGAGCAGAGACTCTCTTACCATCTCAGTGTTTGTGTAACTCCTGATGGAGCAGGGCCATGATCTCCATCGTGGTGCCCCTGCATCATTAGAATAATGAAACAATAAGGGAACAAGAGTTTCTCTCTTCCTCCTGGTGACAGTTACCATCATGCACCCCTTTTTAGGGAAGCCGGTGAGTGCAGCTTGAGCTGGGCTGAGCCTAATTCTTTTAAAGACTAATTCAGCCTAATAAGAATGCCCAGGGCAAAGCCTGCTCTGGCAGAGTAAATTAAGAAGTACAAATTGTTTCTAAAACCTCATGCTGGCAGAATTTTTACAATTAATTATTGGATGTCACTGTTAGGGCTTGTTGGGTAGGAATCGCTCTCCTCTTATATGCCTGATCTGGGTCAGCAGCCCATCCATCGCTTGTCTGAGGACAGGAAAGCAAACAGGCAGCGCAGCACTGCCCCAGTAAGCTGTTAATGACATTACCACAGATGACAAACATTGTGCTCTTGTTTCTAAGCAGAATTTTTGCCAGCTCAGTTTGACTTTCTGCTCTGCGATTAAACACAGCCAGAAAAATAGGGTGCTTACCTGGCCTACTTTTTTGCATTTTCCTCCTCCTCATTTATTTTTCATTGAAAAAATCTACACAGTAAACAAGCATCTGTATGATCACATAGACAAACGGATGAAAGTAGGACAATATTAAGTTATTTTAATAATATGGCTTAGGAAGGATTGAGAAAAAAAATACAGTTAGGTATTCTATTCAAAAAGAGCACTTTGCTCTGGAATCTCAAATAAGAAAAGAGTGTGTGCACGTAAATATAATATCCCAAACTTGTCTGTGTTCTAAAGAAGAAAGAATAGTAGATGTTTTTATTTTAAAAAGCAACTTGCGTGCTGCAGTATCAATCAAATGCTAGGTAATACAGAAAATATGCTGACATGCTCTGTCCTTTCCTTGCCCTGCTCTGCCTACATTTTTTAGCACATACAGTGCATCCACTTGAAAGCGTGGTGGATCCTTGCACATAGCAGGATTTTGCAGTCTCCTGCGGGACCCACCATGTTACAATAGCGTTCAAAGCTTTATAAGCTTCATTTAGTTTCAGCAAGCCTGTTGGAGCATTGTCTGTGCTTAAAGAGGCATTTAAAACTAAAGCGAAGCTTTGAAAGCTTCAGAGACAATGACGCTGGACTCCCTAAACCCATAAGTTCACTGCACGGTTTGAAGTGATGGCATCATGTAGAAAACATGACACGGTGCTCTGAGAGCTCTGCAGTACTTCGGCATGAAAGAAGCGGGTGAGGAAGAAATCTAGGCTGCACATTGAGTTTCTATTGTTAAGGGTCATGCCTGCACTGAAGGGAAGAAAAGCATGCTTAATTTTTTCCTGCCCTTGAGATTTGTACCCATGCAGATTTATTTACTCATTCTGGAATGATTTCTAAGCCATTGCTTTGTGCATTTCTAAGCTGTTATGAATAAAAGAAAACAACTCCTAGAGTGCATGCGATAAAACAAGCAGCAACACAGCAGCCATGCCACGAGGAGATGTCCAGCTTCTGCAACTCCTTCATCCTGCAACACCATGCTGCTGTAAGCTGTTTGTACGTCCTTAGACTACACAAAAGGCAGCATTTAACACAAAACTATGCTTTCTATGAGCTGAGGGAAATAGCTACACAATAGGTTTCAGTAAAGCAAGCTTTCCCAAAAGGCATTTTTCAATGTACAGTTCAGCCTATCACCATTTCCACGCAAGGGCATGTCATTCGTGTAACCACTGTGCCAGAAACACCTCAAGACAAGAGGAAAACATCACCTTGAGTCCCTAAAATGTGTCCGCCCTACTCATGCCACCTCGCTTGGGCTGTGAAGGTCACCTGCATCCTTGGGCTGCAGCAGCACAACATCCCCTCTTCCACCTCAAGCACTTGGCTGTGGGCAGCAGCCTCTCGGCCACCTCAACTACCACAAAGACAGCGAGAAGAGAGACCTGTACAAAAATAGAAATGATCCTTACAAAATAAGCACCATATAGACCCAGTCAGTTACGTGATGCCTGTAAGCAGATCGAAAGGACTGTCTGTAGCAAACGGCGTAATAAATATCAGCTTTGTGAAAAGCCATCAGGCCAGAGTGGATTTAGAAATAAAACAGTAAAATAGGATTTCACAGCATGATAAATACTGCCAATAAAAGCTGGGTGCATCTCAGTGCCAAGGCAGCACTTGGGAGCTGCATTGTGTCTTGTGGCCTGCATCTCGTTCCTAAGACCACAATATTTCATTGGGGCACAGCTGCAGGCAAAGCTTGATGGAGCGGAAAAGGAGACAGCATGAGACACAGCAGAGTTACCATGTGGTTTAATTTTCAACTTCAATAGCTGTAGAAGGTTTTAATAATGGTAAAATGCAGTTTTACTTAACCTCAGTCTAGGGGAGCTGTTTTTCACTGCAACTAAAACTGAGGAAAATAAACCAGTTGGATGCAGATAATGGGCATGGGAAATTTTAGCCCAAAGGCTTAAAGCCTGGTAAAGGTGTAAAGCAATGAGAATCACTATAGTACCACAGTATTCCAGAAATAAACTTAGCTGTCAAGGATGCAACAGTTCCACATGCATTTGAGGGAGGAAGATGCAGTGCTGATATTGTAAATGCACAGCACAAAATAAGAAAGATTTCAGAATACATCTGAATTGGAAAGCTACTGTTAAAAGCTTGTTTAAACACAGTAAAATATTGCTGCAGCTCTTTTTTGAATTCTGAAGTGCTACTATAACAAAAATAAACATGCTGATAAAATATTGGAGAACAGCAATGCCAAACTCACAGAGAAGTGAATGACCAATTTGCCTGAGCTGTGCTCCAAGCCTGGCTCCAAAGCTGGCTTCACAGCCCAGGATCTGATGCTAATGGCTAACAGATGTTCTGAAAGAAAAAAAAGTTGAATGTGTTTATTTCTTTCATGATACAGGCCAGAGGGCAGATGGGGGAGCAATTGGAAACCTGTGAGTTACAGTTACTTGATTGAATAACACATTGGAGAAAAACATGTTGCTATGTGGAATTATACCCCCTGCCATTTTCAACAGCAAGTTTCACTTCCATCTGAAACTGAGGGGGAAATTTAGGTAACACGTAATGCACACAGTTTGTGAAGTACCAGGGATATTTCACACCACAGCCTTAAGCTCACCTCTTTTTTTTAATGCCATCAACGAAGACAGGGGAACTGGCCACTGTCCGGCTCAGTGCCCGGGCATCATGATGCACACGGAAGTTGGGCTCTCCAGCTGGGGCAGGGCTCACTGCCTGCTGTGTGAGAGCTTCAATAGGGAGGCATCACCTCTGGGCTCAGTTCATCTTTTTGGATTGTCTACTCCCAGACAACTAGCATGGCTGCAGCCACCAGTTTCTCACCAAGTGCTCTTCTCCAGCACCTTGCTTTTTCAGTAAATAAAGTGAGAGCTAATCCTTTAGGGAAAAGACAGAGTATATATAACAAGAGAGAAAATAAACCTGTCTCTTAGGACAGGGACTGCTACTACAAAGTTGCCCTGACTACCCCAAAGCTTTAATAGGGGATGAAGAGACACACTGCCTTGCACCCAAGCTGGACAGGGAGTAGTGGACTGAGATAGAGCAGTACAACTCATCAGACATGGAAATGGGAAAAGATGACAAGACCTGAGCTCAATCCACAGTATCAACAGTCCTTTCTGAATACCTGTATTGCATAGAGCGGTAAAATCCTAAGCAAGAGTTGAATATCTCATGACAGACTTGCAGATACAGGGTACTTAAATCCTCTCCAGGGCCCCAATTCCACCACTACTGAAGTCAAATGTCACATGTGAATACAGGACACCTCTTCCAGGTGGCAGGCACAGGTGCCCAGCTACAGACAAGCATTCCTCAAAGGGCACAAAATATATGTGAATCCCCTTACTCCACTGACCTACAGCTCTGTGGTACCCCGCAGACAGAGGAAAGGTGGGGAGATAACACCTTGCCATGGCTCAGACACCACATCACCCCTCTCACTTGAAACAGCTCAATTTCTTCAGGAGTCTGCAGAAACCCTTGCTGTGTGGGAAAACCCAGAGCACAGAGGGGAGCATGGAGGCCTGGGCCACTCTAGGAAAAGACAGAGAAGCAACATTTTTCTCTTATTCCTATAGCCCGTGACCAGCCTAGACACTTACAACTTTCTAATCCTCTTTCAAATGCCAGCTAGAACAGCACTGCAGACAAATCAGATGATTTGGACATTTTGAAGATGTTTATTTGCCAGAAAGCAATTTTAGGCTTGCTTGTTTCTTTTCACAGCACATCTGCAATTCCCTGTAAGTGCTGTCATTGTCTTCTGAAAATGATGCTGGTACTTGCACAACCTCTTTCCAAGTAATTGCAGGTACTTTCAGTTCCTTAGCAGAGCACATTTTTGATGTGCAGGGTTTTACCTCACAGAACCTCTGTCCTTTCCTCAGGGATATACCTGCATTTGTCTGCTATACCAATATCCTAGGGCCTGTGGCCCTTCACTCACCAGATATGCCCAGTGGTACAGCGCTCACAGCTGGATGGGAAGCAGAAGTCTGGATGAGGAACCATGCAGATCTTATCAGCTGTGGGAGCCAGGTGTCTAATTCTGTACCCACTATGCAGAAAATGTCTACTGTTGGTGCCTGAAGGGAACGCAGGGCTGCTTCTCCAAACCTATCATATATGCCAGGTGATGCTCAAACAAAATGCATCTGTGGTGTTGCACTAAGGGGCTTGATAAAATGTTAAATGGGTAAACATTGAAAACAACACACCCGTCCTAAGAAATACACTTTAGTTATTCTAATGAATTACATGTTTACGTCCAAAATCTTAGTTTCCAGCAAGAAATCAGAAGGTGGTTCCACAGAACCTGCCAAAACAGCCACCTGGTGGCTGGGTAAATGCAGAAGGACTGAGAATTTCTTTAGGATATTAAAGACTATAGTACAAATCAGTTATCAATAATAGGTTGTGTTTCTATGTAAAACCATTAGCCTTTTAACATTCAACACTCCAGTTTTACTCTCGGCTTTCTGATGCATTATTCCTTATGTTGCTGACTACACGCTTGCACTTACATGTTTTTTTTATTTTTCGGCTCAATGGAGCAAGCAGTCAGCTTTTCCCTCATTCCTGAGGGATATCAGGTTACAACGAATGTTGTTCTGTTCTTATATACTTACCCAGTGGCATATTAAAAATGCATATTTTACATTCGATTTTTCTCCTTGCCAGAGTTGGATTTAATGTCACTTTTCTTCTCCCACTTGCTAGGTACTGTTTACAAGCTACTACCTTATTCCCAAATGTAAAAAAGCAGGAAACAACACATACCCTGTTTAACCCCAGCTGGGGATGTAGACCCTACAAGTCACAAAAGTGCTGGTTCATTTTTAGCCAAGGAAATTTATAGTGCATCCCTGCAGCTAAAATATTTTTACATGTATTCACTTTTGAGAAGGCAAAAGAGGGGTGCAAGGGGGCTGCCTGGTAGGACAGCTGCCTGCAGCTGTGTGCATTCCTCCTCAGATGCTGCATGGCACGTTTTCCCATCGCAGGTCCCAGAGAGGCTCAAGACTCTGCTGGTGGGTGCTGTGCTGGGCCCTCTGCCCTGCTCTTGGGTCACGGGGGAGCCAGCAGGCACAGACATGGTCATGGGTGAGCACCCACTGCTGAGCTCTGGGGGATGTCTGGGTCCCTGCTGCTCTCAGTTTTGTTCCAACTTTGAAATCAGTTCAGTTCAAATTCAAATTAAAAACAGCCAAGAACACAGTGCAGGCTTGTTAGAGCTGCATGCTTATATCTGTAGGGTAGTGCATTTCCACACACCTTGCCCACCATTGACATAGCTCAGTTTCACAGTTTCATCTAAGTCCTGAAATAAAAAAAAAACCAAACAGGATAAAATCCTTTGGGGCAGGTTTTATTTCCATAGGCAACATACCATACTGCTCCAGCAGCCTGCACCACCCCTTCAGCTGCCCAAAGCCCATTGTCTGACCTGAGGAGAAGCCCAAACACCACAATTCCAACATCTGCTCATGCCTTCCTTTCCTGCTCTCCATGTTTTAGAGGGGTGGTTCATCAACCCCGTGCGCTCAGGTCATCAAGGTATTGCAAAACCATCTTCGTGCACATGGGATAACCCCAGGACCTTGTTTCTCAGTCTCCAAACTCATTAGGTCCAGGACAAGGACTACAGTCTTGCATATATGTGTCCATTCACCAGTACAATAACAACAATAATAAAAGTATCTTTTTTTTTTCTTGTTTACAATTAAGTTGAACACTTTGAATCAGTAAGTAAGAGTGATGCTAATAATATTCTTTCACAGATGTGCTAGAAACTCTTTGTTAGTATAGGAATCTCGAGAGGCAATTTATCATTATCATAATTCCCCAAAACACCAAGAGGAGGGTTGTAACTGCTTTTCTTACAGAAAGGGTGAAAGTTTCAGCCTGAAAATAAATTGGTGACTAGGCAATTGCCACGTGTGAAGAGGATGAACTAGAGAACTAGACAGACAAAGAGGAACAGTAAATCAAACAGATGTAAAAGCAAGTTACCACTCAAACTAGAAATACTGTTTAAAGGAATTGTATTGTTTCTTGACATAATATTTTATTTTTCTTAACTGAGCATATAAAGAAGTAAATCCCTGCTCAACACAAACTTGTGAATTGGTGCCTCACTACTTGGATTTATCTGTGGCCATATAACTACGGATGATTAAAAACAATTAATGCATTCATTAAGTTATGATCTTACAAACAGAAAATACGTGAAACCAAAAAGTCAAAAAAGTCAGATGAGAAAATGTTCTGAAATTATTTATATACTTATACTCTAATATGACATACAATAGCAAGGAGGATAGGCTGATATTTCCAAAAGGTCAATTTTTCGTGCAAGTAACCAGCAATGAAAATACCAGAATCACATATTCCATGTGATTCATAGTCCTAGCAGCAAGAGGTGGAGAGTTTGCATGGACATACTGTAACTCTTAACCCACAAAGGAATACATCTAGGTTTTATGACAACTCATGAATCTTAACAAACAAGGTAGGTTACCTTTCTTTGCCATATACAAATCTAAGCACTTCAATTCTATCCACTTGGGAAATATACAAAAATTTGTTTATTCTAATTACTACGACCAGCATGTGAAAAGAAAACAGGATGCTTGATGCAACTTTCTCAAGGAAAAAGAGTGCAAACTCACCTCTAACCCTCCTGGGAAACCCTCCTGTTCCAAACAAGAAAACAAGGGAGGAAAAGCATAGTGGACTAAACTTGAAACTTGGATTATTTCAATTTCTGTGTTAAGAAGCTGAAGATAAAGCATCCATCCTTCAGAAGCACTGAAAACAGATGAGACTAATTCTCAAACTGAACGGCAACGTCAGACTTCAGACAATTCTAAAAAGTTATTCAGAAAAAAAGTCTGCTTTCCTGTTGAGACCCTAGATACTATCCAAGATACCTGGGCTCTGAAAACAGTAGTAAACACAACGACTTTCATCTAGACTGCACATTCTTGCTGTATTCAGAACTGGGCTCAATTGCTCCTGCAATAAAGAATTATTTTAAATCCTGCTGTCACTGACAACAGAAAGCTTAATTGAAGAAAATCTCACAAAACCTCCCATATTTACTTGATTTTTTCCAGCTACTTTAGCTTCCCTAATCTGAGTCTAACTCAGATTTTTAGGCTTCCAGTGATTTCAGAACTTCAGTCTCCTGAAAATCTCTGAAGACACAGATTCACATGTGCCTTGCACAGCATTTAACAGAGTTGTACCCTGAATCCTCCGGGATGCCAAGGCATATGCTGAAAAATAACCTACAGAGGGGCTGTGGGGAAAAGCACACCAGGAAAGCTTCTGTTGGAGAAGTTGCACTGTGGAGCAAGATCTTTTCCTTAGACCTCCATTTTATCTGATAACTAAGGAAAAAAATAATTCATTTAAAGAAAAAATTAGCAATACTGTTTATGATGCTCCTGAAAAAATATGATCAGGCTCATCCCTTCCAGAGGCTAGACTGCAATATTGTTGCACTTTTAGGCTGTGTTTGATAGAAGGACATTTTTCAACAAAATCTCTTTGGTCTCAAAGCCTTCTGATGCTGCAGAGAGCTGCTCTTCTCCATAGTGAGCTGAAGCTGCATCTCACATCTTATTTTGACACACAACAGCTGTTTCTGCAGCAAGAGATTACAAGACATATAGCGTTTGAGGCTTGTTTGCAGAGCTCCTTTGCATGACTAATCTCTAAGCGATCACAATTTTTCCTTGACAGAAGCTCCGCTGTGTACAGCAGATTACCAGGCTCTGTCATGGCATCAGGTGTTCCAGCTGAAATGCATCCTGGGGCCAAGATTTAAGACAACATCAGCAACGAGGGAAAGACCAGAGGCACAATATCCTGCATCATCTTGCATTACACAGCCTCCTGCTGCAGGGAGCACTCCAGCAAAGTGTGACTGTTTTGATAAAAATCAGGTGATATTTGGGACCTTTAGCCAAAAAGTAGGATGGAAGCAACACACCAAGGAATTCTGCAGCACAGACCTTTTGTCCCTGGACCAAAAGATACAAATTTCAACTCAGAAGACAGAAAGGAGTGGGAAGGAGTGGGAGAGGGAAATTGTGGGGGTGAGTCCCAGGGCACACTTGTTGGAGGTGAATGGAAAGAAGAATCTTGATGCCCTAAAGGTGGTCAGGGCTCAAGTAAAACAAGAATTTTACTCAGCTGAGCAGAGGATTCCTAAAAAGGAAATTATTCTCCTCCTTTTCATTGACAAAAGGATTGTTCCAGTGGCAGAGTTACTATGGAAACCGATTTTGAGAATAACAAGAAAGCATTTATGATACAGAGCTTATTTTAAAGGATGGTGAACAGCAGAATCCCATTTCCCTAACTGGACTGATAACCTGATCAGATGGCCCAAAGAACTAAAATAACACATTTAAAGGTGGTGTGGAACAGCAATGCTAAATGGAACTCTTACAGCTTCACATTGCTGTGCCTTTATGACTTTCAATACCACACACACACGACTCAAAGTTTCTCCCAGGACATAGCTTTAGCCAGGCCGACTGGCGCTGCATTCCTCAGAGTACACAAAAGCTAGAGGCTGGTGAGCACCTCTCCCTTAGCCAGTTCAATTAGCCTGCCATTTTCTTTTGTGCCATTCAGTTTTACTACAAAGGAGATGTTGGGTTTTTTCCCCATGGTACACTGGAAAATCACTCTTGTCAAATATAAGGGTGCATGCAGCTGACCAAAGTGAGAAAGGCAACACCCCTGCTCACCATGGTTCTTCAACACTCACATTTCCCCCTTTTGCTTCTTCCTGCAGCTGCTGCCTGGACAAAAGAAATTGAAAAGTGGCTGCTACCCCAAGGGCTGCGATGCTGACTGCACACTGTGGTGGGAAATATTTTCCTCATCGGCTGCGGGGAAGCCACTGAAAAAAGCAAGTAATGTTACCTGTAAAATCTAGCACACAGCCCCAAACTGCCCTTCTGTGATTTCCTCCAGCCAAAGCGGAAACAGGTCTCCACATTTCATTGAGCATGGAGGGTGTTTTCCTATTGATCTCTGAAAAAACAGGAAGATATGTGACCTTTCAGAAGGGCCCATTACCTCCTGTGTCTGCTGTTTACAGTGAAAAAGTTAATTTCTGCCAGGGTAGCTGAAGTCCTAAGGAAGGAAGAGATAGTACCTTGTACAGCTGGAGGTATTCTCAATGAGAGAGCATCCCTCTGCAGCAGGGAATAAAAAGCCACCACCACTTTAACGGTTATTGCAAGCATGAACTCACTGGCATCCTAAAATTTTCTTTCCCATAAAATGGAAATGCAAACTAATAAAAGCTACTTGTATACATTATCCCCAGGTTTCCCATCTTGGGAGTAGTCATCTGAGCCTGCAAGTGATAATGCCCATCCTCTGTGAGGAAACAAAGGTCTGCTTTACATTGATCTGGGATTCAAGCATGAAGTAGAGATAAGAAAACACATTTCTAGGGTCTTGCTTGCACACAGAATGTTAAAATGTTGACTTTAGAATAGAAGTCGTGGGATTTTTTTTTTCCTTCCTCTCATCTTCAGTCTTTGCTCTGTTCTGTATTTACTTTCTATTTTTTTTGCTTTTCCTAAAACGTCGAAGGCTAAGGGAAAGAAGGCTTGGAGACATGCATTATCTCTATTCCAGACTTCAAAGAGAAAGAATACGTGGACATGAGCTTTAAACTAAAGGGAATAATGCTCTAACTAACAGTGCCACAGAATTTTTCATGCAAGGTTATCAAGAGCTTTTTAGCTTTCCAGACAGACGTGAGGCTCTTCTCTGCACACAAGTAACTGAGGAGCAGTATCTCTGCTCACAGCCACCCACTGTGGTGGAAGCAGAACCTCGCAGCCTAAACTCCCAGGGCCAGCCTCTAACGGCTGGCTAAAACCCAAGATAAGATGACACCTGTCAGGTGGAGCAAAGACAAGAGGCCAACCCTGAACTTTTGCAGGATGTAAGCACATAAATAGATGAGAAAATGAATTAACTCAAATAGATCTGAATGCTTTTTGAAGTACTTGGAAATCAAGCAAGTCGTAAAGGCCCATGATTCAGAATTGTTTCTTTTTTCAGGTGGACTGATGCTGCTAAGGTTCTTCCTCTACTGGCTTCTTGGCAAAGCTTCTTTCATTTTAGATAAAGCTGACACCATGTGTCCCACCATCATTGCCATTGTTCATACAAGAGGTGACAGAACCATTCCATTAGTACTAGCTCAGTGAATGAAACCAAAGCCTCCAAAATATTTTCTCTTGAAAAAAAAATTACATTGTTGCTTACACCATTGCATACCAGTTTATGATGCAAAAGCATTTGCATTAAAGTACAATTACTCACCACTCACTTGCAGAGATTTTTTTGTATTTGTTAGGGTTACTATGTCCAAAAAAAAATTGTCTAAAAGAGCTGAGATGGGAACTGCTATCAAATGTAGATATAAGAATTGATCTTAGTAGTGCTTTTTAAGCAGTGAACCCTCTTTCCTCTAGCCTTAACTCAGGATGGAGATATACTAACCAATAATAGTAACCATAGAAAGGCAAAAAACTTCACAAAAATCAGTTGCCATTGTTTTATATCTGCTCCCTACCAAAAACTGAATGATGCAGGTGAGGGGTTAATACAGAAAATATTTACATAGCAAGTCAGAAGTCAATGCTTTTCTTTTCCAATTTTCTACTTTGGGAGGTCAGTGCAAAACAGAGGTCAGACAATGCCTACTCTACTGGCTCAAGACTGACAAGGTGAAAGCCTAAAAGAACTAAAAATTTGAAAATAAATTCCTCTTTTTCATTTCCCAAGCTCCTGTCAAGTTAGCAGGCAAATTTGCATATCACTAAAGGACACTTAACAGAAAATGTTCTCAGCTTCAGTAACTCACGTAAGCATTGACTAAAGAATAATAATAACGAAAATATGCAACACCAAAATGTAGATTTTATATCACACCCACTCAAAAGAGCAAAGACCTATGTTCTACTCAGACATACACAGTTTTCATAGGTTTGTGCTATCTTCTAATGACTTAGTTAATAAGAACTCTGACTTTTTTTTTTTCTGGTAAAGAAAAAGACAGCTTCAAAACTGTGATAGTCTATTTTAAACAAAACATTTAAACTGAAGTTTTGATTTAGATGGTTATTTTACCTATTTTCACTTTTACTGTCTCCAATCCAAGGTTAGAACAGTAAACCAGTACTTTTGCGACATCTTTACTTGAAAGGACCAGAAAAAGCTGAGGGACTTCAAAGGTGGTTTGCTCAAAATAGCTGTTACAAAAAATTTACTCACTCACTGAACCTTTGACGGTAGTTACACCAAAACCAGAACATATCATCCAGGCTTTTTTTCCTTTAATAGCTGAGGATGCTAATGATAAATACCTAATTGAAATCAGTGCATAGTGGAAAGAAGAGCTGTGGTCAATGGCTTCATGTTCACATAGAGATCAGTGACAAGTGGCATTCCTTGGGGATTCATATAGGGACCACTGCTAAGATCATCATCAATTATATAGACAACAAATTGAAGTGCACCCTCAACAAGTTTGAAGATAACACCAAGCTGAGTGGTACAGTTGGCACACCAGAAGGACAGGATGTCATCCAGAGGGACCTAGGCAAGCTGGAGAAGTGAACCGTATGAGGTTCAATAAGACCAAGTGCAAAGTCCTACACCTGGTTGGGGCAATCCAGGGTTTCAATACAGGATGGAGGATGTTATTGAGAGCAATGCTGTGGAGAAAGATTTGGGGGTACTGGTTGACAAGCTGCACGTGAATGGGCATTGTGCGCTCACAGCCCAGAAGGCCAACCCTATCTTGGGCTGCAACAAAAGAAGTATGGCCAGCAGGTTGAGGGAGGTGATTCTGCTCCTCTACTCTGCTCTTGTGAGACCTCATCTGGAGTATCATGTCCAGTTCCAGGATACAGAGCTGTTGGAATGGGTCCAGAGGAGGGCTACAAAAATGATCAGAGGTTTGGATCACCTCTGCTATGAGGACAGGCTGAAGAGAGTTGGGGTTGTTCAGCCTGGAAAAAGAGAAGGCTCCACGGAGACCTATAGCAACCTTCCAGTAACTGAAAGGAGCCTACAAGAAAGCTGGGGAGGGATGTTCTACAAGGGCATGTAGTGATAGGACAAGGGGGAATGGCTTTAAATTGGAAGGGGCAAGATTTAGATTAGACATTGGAAAGAAATTCTTCACTACGAGGGTGGTGAGGCCCCAGCACAGGTTGCCTGGAGAAGCTGTGGCTGTCCCATCCCTTGAAGTGTTCAAGGTCAGGCTAGATGAGGCCTTGGGCAGCCTGGTATGGTGGGAGGTGTCCCTGCTCAGGGCAGGGAGGTAGGGACTGGATGGGCTTTAAGGTCCCTTCCAACCAAAACCATTCTGTAAGTCTATATAAAACTTACTGCCTTTCACCAGATGATACCGAGGACTGTTCTTTTGAAGCTCTTTGTATAACTCTCGTCTGTGTTATTTCACAGAATCACAGAATCACCGGGTTGGAAGAGACCCACTGGATCATCGAGTCCAACCACTCCCACAAAACACTAAACCATGTCCCTCAGGACCCCGTCCACCCGTAACTTAAACACCTCCAGGGAAGGCGAATCAACCACCTCCCTGGGCAGCATATTCCAGTGCCTAATGACCCTTTCCGTAAAAAACTTCTTCCTAATCTCCAACCTAAACCTCCCCTGGCGGAGCTTGAGGCCATTCCCCCTTGTCCTGTCCCCTGACACCTGGAAGAAGAGGCCAGCTCCCTCCTCTCTACAACCTCCCTTCAGGTATTTGTAGAGAGCAATGAGGTCTCCCCCCAGCCTCCTCTTCTCCAGGCTAAACAGCCCCAGCTCTCTCAGCCGCTCCTCATAAGGCCTGTTCTCGAGCCCCTTCACCAGTTTCGTTGCTCTTCTCTGGACACGCTCCAGAGCGTCAACATCCTTCTTGTGCTGAGGGGCCCAGAACTGGACACAGTATTCAAGGAGCGGTCTCACCACTGCCGAGTACAGAGGGAGAATAACCTCCCTGGACCCGCTGGTCACACCGTTTCTGATACAAGCCAGGATGCCATTGGCCTTCTTGGCCACCTGGTCACGCTGCTGGCTCATGTTCAGCCATAACATAACCTTCTCCTCTATATCAAAACATGATACTTATTATCACAGAATAACAAGCTGGTCTGCTATGGAGCCTTGACTTCTGCTTTTTTAAATCACTTATCTCTGTAACTGACTGGCATTTAAAAACATAGTGAAACCCATGTTCCCTAGCGTGTTCCACCAGGGGAGATTTAGGCTAGACATTAGGAAAAAGTTTTTCACAGAAAGGGTCATTGGGCACTGGAACAGGCTGCCTGGGGAGGTGGTTGATTCACCTTCCCTGGAGGTGTTTAAGGCACAGGTGTATGAGGTGCTGAGGGGTATGGTTTAGTGTTTGATAGGAATGGTTGGACTTGATGATCCGGTGGGGTCTCTTCCAACCTGGTTGTTCTATGATTCCATGATATTGTAGGAGGAAAGTAAGCCCATAGAAGAATACAATTTATTATGGTGATTATTTGATGTCCAGAAAAATATTAATCAAAAAGCATTTCTGCCACTGGGAGTATGTCTTTAACCAACTACAGCATAACAGGGAGAAAAAAAAATCATCCGACTTAATAGTTAACTTTTCTGAGAAACTGAAAACAAGATATGAAAATGTGATTTTTATCTTCCTTCAAAAAACCTCCAGAATGCTAGAATTTGGATGGCTAGTAATGGTAATGCCAGAAAATATGATTGACTTTTTTTCTGTTCTTTCCCTATTCTTTTTTCAAAAAAACAACGAAAAAAAACAGAAAAGGGAAGGGAAAATACGTAATTTTCCCCACTGCAGAAGGGAGAAATGAGAAGAAACAGCTTTTGCACCTCAGTATAAAAACTGAGCTCAGAATGCCACCATCATGCAGACTAAAGGCAGGTGACATGAACAAAGGCAACCAGGGAAAGAGATGTATCCCTGTTAGACATGGCCTCAGTGTGCAAGTGGCTAACTACTCCCTTTTCACTTCAAACACAACTTCTCAGCTGCCTTTCTCTATGAGCCATAATTTTTGACAGCTTTTACTTTTGAGTTTCAGCAGCAGCACAATGCAAGTTCATCACTTGATGCGAAAAAAGGCACCCTTCTGGTTATAGGATCTACTTTAGAGCAGATTGCCAGGAGACAAGTAACATTTTCTGAAAAAAAAAGGATGCATTGTTTTTATTAAATGAAGTCTTTAAGGCTCTCTTGTTTCTCACAATAGCCTGAGTTTTCATTAAATAACTGGAAACAGAAAACAGTCCAGCAGATTTTGCTTGAAAGCTGGTTTTATACATACTTCACCAGGAATTTAGTTTTTTCAAAAGGAAAATTTTTCTGGTTAGGTGAGGTGATGACCAAATTATCCTTAATATAAAAACTCTTCATTCATTTGTGGGGCGCTATAAAGCTTCTGGAGTAACCATGAAACATTCAGTTTTGCTTGTGGTGGTGTTCACAGATGTTTTTGCCCTCTAGCCTTTTTGAACCAAAACCTTCTGCACACATAACTTAAAGAGGCAAGCCTGATGTATAGTTGCCTACCTTCCTGCATGCCTGTGCACTGGGAGGTGTACGCTGACAAGCACGTCAGCAAGAGGAGGAGGAAGACAACCATCTGTACAAACTGCAGTGTGTTGCTTGTTCAGCCTACATAGTTTCTGTAAGCAGATCTGAAAGGGAAATGTCAGTGGAGAGGTGGAAGAGAAAAAGCACAAGAAACAAGGAGAAATGGAAGCTGAAGAGACAGCCTATGGCTGCTGTGAAGGCTGATCCCTTAAGCATAGGAATACTGACACAAGCAGTGTATCTAGATGGCAGCTAACTGCAGAGGGAAGAATCCAGCCACCTGCATGACACTGAGGATTAGCCAAGGACTTCAGCTGTTGAACCCAGCAGACTTGTGCACTTCTGGGATGTGCTGATTCTTTAGAGCAGGCAAGATATCTAACTGTTGCCTCAGTAAAGCTTTGCATAAACTTATAGTGCTACAAACCAAGAGAGTAATTATCATAGCTCCATGAAGAATAGAGGTAACAAAGTCAGGCTGCCAAGAGACTAGTTTCCTGGATCCCCGTTCCTTCCCAAAGAAATGATGGGCACATCATCCCATCTCATCCCCAGCAATGATGCCAGTCCCTCGCATAAACCCTGCCACCAGCATGCACCAAATGGTTCTAGGTCTTTTACAGCCATCTTTGACATTTTTCCTTCTTCCTCCCACCCCTAGCATGCTTTGCTCCTTCTTGCATCCCTAAACTGGCAGGTGAGAAAAGGGAAAGCCTGTATTTACCAGGCAGTCAGCCAAGCAGAACAGATAAATCACAAGCTCGCACTGCAGCCCCTCAGACTAAATTTAGCTGAAATCCACCGCAAAATTTAAGAACACTGGGAGGGAAAAGGAGAGAAATGACAGAAAATGTAATCCTACAAACCTCACCTCTACAAGAAACAAGGTGAAGATTAGCATCAGTCCAATCAGCTGACTGGTGGAAATACGCCTGGGTGACAGCTGGACTATGTAAGGAGCTCTTACATCAAACTTCTTGGTCACCACCACATGTTGGGTTTCTTTGCTCATCATCCTCCCAGTAGAGTTTCAGTTCCAGCTTTGCCACTCAGCAGAGTGTCATGGTGCAGTTTGCTTCAGAGTCTGGATTTTCCCTTTTAAAACATGTAAGTTGCTATACCCCAAAAAAGTAATGACATTTCAGAGGATGCATTAATGAAAGGCTTAGCAGCTGAATTACATCAAAACCTAAACCCTTGTGACTGGTAACATTTTAATGCTCCACAAGTACCACAAAAGGAGCCCTAAAGTCCATGCTTGGCTAGCTAAAAGAAAAGCTGAGGAAGAATAGCTTGTTTCAGGGCAGATATAGCAAGCAAACATTCTTTAAAGTGGTAAGGTTTCTTAAGTATATTAGGTACAAGCAAATATTTTCCCCCGTGTCTAGGTTTGCTTCACACTGGTTAATCAACATCAATCCCAAAGAGCAGGTTTACCAGCACCTCAGCTTAGTACTGTATAAACCCCTCAGGAGATTATTTTGAAAAGCTGAACCTGATAGTGCTGCAGTCAGAGCTGCAGACTCTGCTAAAAACAACTGCCTTTGATTTTCACAATTTGCACTAGTGGCTGCTTCAATTATGACTTGCGATAAAGGCCTGACCTCCCAACTTAGCTGTAACAGTTGAAAATATTTACCTTACATGGGCAGAAAACCTACAAGGCAGAAAGGGAAAAAAAAAAAAAGAGGAAGACATATACATAATGTAGCTGTGACATAACCACAAGAGTGACAGCAAAGGCAAGCATATGAAGCCCAGTGTTTTCATGTTTGATTCTTTAGAAATATCCCAGATTCTATCTCAGGAAAACTGAAGAAACTAACACAGACACAAAGATCAGATTGATGGTTTTCGTTTTTGTTATAGCCTAATAGTCAGAAACATCTCAAGAGAAGGAGAATCATTTTAGCTGCTAGTGACTTTTAACTCAGCAGAAAACAAAAGCCTCAGCTTCTCATAAAAATTAAAGTAAACACACACCTCAAACCACACAATCATACATGGTTTCATACTGGGGGACTTGGCAGTCTGCTGCATACCCCTTTAAGAAAAAAGTCTCTAAAAGGGAGCAGATGCAGCAGCCTTAAAGCATCTTGGAATATTCAAGACAGACAAACTGTATCTATCTCAGCAAGAATCTGTGCTTCTTTTTCCCACTGAAACTCACCCAAAGTAAAAAACACAGATACATGAGAAAGGTAGCATAAAATACATCAATTCCACTAGAAGATTAACCATCAGTTTCTGATAATTTCTCTTCAGCTGAGAAATTTCTGTTCTGGTTGTTCCAAAATTGTTTCCTTAGAGAAGGAGACACATTCTCCCACCAGGTATGCTAAAGAATACCTGAAGTAGAAGACAGGAGTAGAAAATAAGAGCATGATTGCATGTGTGTGTTCTAGTCTGTACCTGTAAAACAAACCCAAAACTCGACAGAAAACTATGTTGCTGGAAATTCCTTGAACTAAAGTTTTGTGTCCAAAGTACAAGGGCTGTGTTTGACATTTCCTTAAATTCCTTTCATTGGTTGTGCTGGCTGAATGTAGCATCTCTAAGGCTATTGCAAGCAGTTATTTAGCATCTATTTATTATATTTAATGGTTTTGTTGCAGTCTACAGCCAGGAAGCCACAATATGGCAGCTAAAGTTACATAGCTGGTCATCTTAATTTCCTTCCTGAACTTGGAAAGTAGTCAAAGCAGCAAAAATCAGTAAGAAATCCCTATGTCCACAAGTACCTAAGGGAGTCTTGATGCACTGCTACAGGCTACAAGTTACCACAGGCTCCTTGAAAAGCAGAAATTCAGCCAAGTGAAAGTGATTCTAAGAGGTAAGAACCAACAACAACTTAATGTGCCCAGCATTCCTTCATATGGACAAGCCTTTTGAGTCATTGTGATCATCTCTTATGTGTGGCAGATACGTGCTCTCAAACACAGATGTGCCAAGCGGCTTCTGACATCTGTCAGGTGGTACAGAATACATCCACAGAAACACATATACACTGCAAAAAAATAAAAAAAAAATTTAAAAATCATTTAAGAGAGATATCCTACAAGGAACAGAAATAGCTCCTTCTTCAGTGTTTCACATCACAGCACAGAATCCAAGAGTAAGAATAAGCAGCCAAGCTACAAGTGCATCAGGACTTTGATTTGGCACCGTCACTTAGCTTTGATGGAGATACTCCATTCATGGGGCAAAAGCCAGACCTGGTGAGAAACATTGCATTCAGCTCAACAGCACTCACCTGATTAAGCTTTTATCAGTAAGCAGCCTGTAAGCCATGACTTAGTTTCTAACACATTAAATGTTTAATATTGCATGTATTAGGAATAAAGTCTTCCCAAACACATTAAAGGAAAAGTGTCCACTGCAATTGTAAGCACAGCGACATTGTGCCACGTGCCAGGCATGGCATACATTTTCCTTCGGCAACAGATAGGTTTGCTATGCTCCCTCTATGAGAGGAAAATCTTCCACTCGGTATCTTATCAGTAACTTTGCTGTCTTCATAGACACGGGATGACAACAGCCAGGAGCACACCTAAAATCTTCAGATTTTAACACAAACTGAACTGCTAGAAAGCATTTTAATTGGAAAGGTGGCATAAAACAGACTTCTGAATGTACCACCAGCTAAATGTCACCATTTCAGCAGTACTCTCATCAGAGGTTATATAAAAGGAAGACAGATGCTTTCCAGCGATAGACCCATCCGCCTTGCAGCAGGCCCACCTGCCTTGTAAAGGCAAAGCCGATATCCTCCAGGTTTATAGAGTAGAAATACAATCTTGCAATGTATACCTGTGGGAATTAGGAGACCAGCCTGTACTCACCACCCTTCCTTTCATAGGCACAGACTGATCAGAGCTTGAAAGCAGGTGATAAAAAGTGAGGTACCCATGAAATTTCATCAAACAAAAATGAGACATTCCAAATTTCATTATTACGTTGGTTGGCTGCTTTTTTCAGTCTGAAATTGAAAAATGTACATAAACCCAAAGACGCTCAGCATCTTCAATTCCGTTTGAACAGTAAATTGAATTTGGTCTCTCTCATCCCAGATTAGCATCCTAAATCTTAGTGCGCTGTGACGCAAATGAATGGATGAATGCTCATTGCTTGCTTTCCTGTGCAGTAACAATCTTGATCAGGGAAGCTTTCTTGGTGTTAAATCCAGTACCTCCATTGGAAAAGATTTAGCTCTGATGTATTACTATTTTTGAACAACAAACAAAACTTTGTCACTAATCTCACAAGCATTTCTAGCAACACAATAAAGAAAACTTGAAATAAGACTTCAGATCTACTCACATCTTGTCTCTCTTTGTTTTCCATTAACAGATTATGTCTCTCTTGTAATTCATTATTGAGATGAGGGACAAATTCATTCTATTCCATATTGTCCCCTGTTATTTCCATTCCAATGTCTTCAACGTATTTAAACATAAATCCCTGGAGCTTCTAGGTCTTAACTCCTAGTAAAGCAAAAGAAGAGTAAAAACCAGTCTCAGGACTTTGTGATAATTATTCCTTAAAACCCCCGTCCATTCTTAGACTGCCTCACAGAAGTAACCAAGTGCTTTACTCTCCTTCTGGAAGTAAAAGGAATAAAAGAAAATGCAACAAATATTTCTAAAATTTTATTAATTTTAACAAAAAATGCAAATTACAAGGTAGCCAGTTGTTTGGAGAGGATCCAGACACATTTAAATGCCCACCGAGAACATTTAACAAACCATGTACAAGTATGTCAGCCATCAACTGCTGAACACTAATCAATGTAGTCAAAATCTTCTGGTATTCCAAAACTTTTGTCAATTCTGCTCTCTTCAAATCCAAATTTACGTTTGGCCCAGGACTTTATTGAAAAGATGTTATCTGTAAACAGAATGAAAAATGTTCAGTTTTTAATGTTTAGGAAAGTATGAATTACAGCTTTGGCTACAACAAAATTCTATTTGTGCACTCTGTGTGTGTGTAAAAAAAGGTGCATAGTGGAGAACATCCTTATTAAGTCAATTTAAAACAGAAAACAGGAAGGGTTTGCTAATTACATACTTTTACTGAGTACTAAGTAAAATACATCATATTTTTTGAAGGTTATCTTGCTCCTTTTCTATGAGAAGACTAAAAGCTACAATTACAGTGTAAGCCTTCTATAGAATGCCAAGGAAAGTATGAATATGCATAATAAGTATTTTATAGCATCTTTTTCAACTAGACACCTACTGTGTGACTGTCTACAACTGTGAAAATCTGATTCAAATTAACTATGAAGTCCTTTCTATTCCTGCACCTTTGTTCAGATAATGTACATTTTGTTTGAAAGTTTAAAAAAAAAAAGACATTCAAGCTTTATTTCAGTCAGCATTTCTCTTCAAACGTCACAATATTTTAGCATATACATTCTCTTCAGTGTAACATTTTTCACTGAAGTACTGATATAAACTCAATACTTCATTGCTAACATACATAAAGTGCAGCATTCTTTAAAACAGGAAGTGTTTTCTGTGTCTGCACACCTTAAAAGTATTTTCTCTTTTCTAACCATCAGACACTAGGTTTTAAAACTGTCTTTTCAGAAGAAAAAATATGCTACAGCATATAACCTAATTGTCTAATTAAACAGCAAAATGCTGTCTACAGGCTGCAGCACAGTGCCTTTAATTCTCTCAAGACCTTGAAACCAACAGCCTGTCACCAACAAAGCCCTTGACAACAGTACTCTGCAAAGTTGTTTTCAAATACATAACTTTATTTCCCCACACTCAGTGAACAATCCCATGCTAAGGAAGATATAAATTACAATAGTCGTAAGATTATATCCTGCTGCACTTGGCCTAACCAATGGTAGCGAGCAGTTCATCAGTAGCACATGAATTCTGAACAAAAAAAATTGAGAAACAGTATTCCAACTAACTAAAGAAGTAAGGAAATACATAATGCTTGCTTTGCAAAATGGAAATATATAACAAAGCTAAGCAACAGCAGAAAATTGAGTTAAACTTCTATACATTTGTTATCACAGTAACCTTTCTCAACAATATGCAGCCATTTTCCTCCATGTCAAAGCTGATGAATTAGTTTTAGAAATACCTACCTTACATAAGTATCCATCATATGGGAGGAACAATAATGTTCCACAAGCAAACTTTCTGAATACCTGGACACCATAATTTCTGGTCTCTTTCTCTTAATATTTTTTTCATCTTAAGATATTTTAACTCAACCAAGAAAATGAGCTGCAGGTTTTAACATGATGTGCAAGAAAGCACCAGAAAAACAAATATGTTATATGCTGTGAAGTATGTTCAGTAACTACACTGAAAAAATGTAATTTTCTTTGAATCATGATAGTTTATCAGCAAAATATATTTCTACATGTTTTTATAAGTGAGGGCATCGAGTCCTAATCAAATTTAAAACTCTTCACAATCACTAGGTCTTTTAGCTTCAGACTAGAGCAGTTTCAGTATGTTAAGCAATATAAATGCATACACACCAGTCCATCTATTCGCTGCTTCCTTGGCAATTTTGTTTGTTTGGCCTGAAACAGAGAAGAAAAACAAATATACAAACAAGCATACACCAGAGTAAAATCAAACAACAGTCAAGGCACAGAGATTAAATTTTTATTGAATTATTTTTTTAGATAACCACAGAATACAAGGAAGGTATTCTACTGCTTCCAAACCCTTCTTTTTTATGATTTTAAGGTTCCAAGAAGCACAAAGCTAAGTTAAGGAAAAACAGGAGCAAGGGAACATAAAAGACACCACATGAACTATGAGTTTTTGAAGTGTATTTTAAAATAAAATGATCCTAGTTTGGCTTGCCTGGGGGCTTAATTGTCTGTACCAAGACTGGAACTAGATATATGACCTGAAGATACTAGAGGTAACTGAGATATAAAATATTTTATAATCCTCTGTATACATAAGTAATCCATCACATGGGTATGCGTGACTATATAGATACAGAAAGCAACAAGGGTAGCAGTCTATCACATTAACCTAGAAGTTTATCATATAGCTCTACAAGGTCTCTTGGGCTTTGAGAGCCCCCTCAATGAAGGACAAAATAATGCTCCTAATTATTAAACTTGACTTCCCTTCCTTACTACCACTCCAGATCTAAATACATAATAGTAAACTATCATTACTACAAACAGCTTTTATATAGTTTCCATAGGGCAAAACAGTATCAAGAAAGATTCCTTAGATCGCCTTGTTCCCATTAAAATAAGTACTAAATCAAATCAAGATGGTTGGTTTGCAACGTGGGAATTTATCAGAATCATTATGGTTCTCACACCTACACATAACTTAGGTATTCCCAGTCAGTCTTGTTAGTACTTGCATGATAATAGTAATTTGCATGGTCAGCACGAAATTTGTCTCTGGGGTACTGAGAAGTGAATATATGATTAGGTATCCATTGTTATAAAGATTATACTTCAGGCAAAACTAAATTATGTTGAAAAATCATCTGCTAGTACACAGGAAGACAAGCACTTATTATTCCACCCTTGAAACTTCAATAAAGTGATCTGAAATATGTTTTAATCAGAGTAAAACACTGTTCCAAAACCACTGCAGTGGTTTACAATTAGAAAGCTTGAGCATGGCATGAAGAAAAGCCGAACAGAAAGATGAGCAAAAAAGGGAGTGGGTGAGAAGATGGCATTTTTGCTTGTTTGCATGCACCAGAAATTCAAGTTATTCCTAGCTTGAGAGAGATATTCCTTATTTGCTTTGCTGACTGCTTGTTGCTATCCTCACTTGTTCAGTTCCATGACTAGCACCACTGACAACATACTAGTAGCCACTTGAGTGATACTTTCCCTAACACTATATAAAGCAAGCCCAGAGCAAGGGCTTGCACTGGTCAAGCCTTAAATGTGTTACCTAGGACATTTCACTCAGCATTTTTCTGAAACTCTTAGAGAAAAACTTGAAAGCTGCATTTGACTCCAAGTAATGAAGTTTGAAATGAAGCACGGGAAGTAGTAAACTACATGGATACAGAGCTGCAAGGTGACAACATCCTTGTGGCAGGTGTGCCAACCTTGTCCACAGCATCTGCTAGGTCTCAGCAGAAACCTCTGCTTTCCTTGAAGAGCTGATGTGCTGAGCCCCGTGCTTTGGCATTGCTTAAAGCACAGTGACTGTACGGTAGAATGCATTAAAAAAAAATAGTAGCAGCATGGTGTACTTGTCAGCCTTAAAAAGCTGCTTATGCACGTTAAAATAAACACACACAATCGTATTTTTAAAATACAACTTTTCACCTCTTACAAAAAAAAGGTTGAGATAACCTACAGATATAAGTTGCACACTGGGGTGGTTAGAACGATGGTGGTTGCCAAGTCCTGGCTAGAAATGAAATCATGGTAGTAAGAGCAGGAAGCTATAAACATGGAAATCTCACAATACACAGCACCTTCAGTGACTTCAATAGCAGAGAAGTAACAAAAAACTAACCAAACAACAAACAAATAAACAAACAGGAACTCCCGAGAGTAAAATTTATAGAAGCAAAATGAAGAAATATTCCAACTCTATAATTCTTTCCATGCACCATCTGGGACTGATCACAGACAGGCAGCAAAACATCATGGTAGAAGTGTGGAAGGATCACAAGTGGAGGCAGAACTTCAGCATGGGGAAGGTGACATTCAAACAATTTGGCCGAATATCAAAAGAAGAGGCTGCTTTGGTCCTTCAGAGGCTGGGAACACACATATCCCACATTATTCTGCTACTGGGGGCATCAGGGTTGGGGAAACAAGAGCCACTTGTAAAGCCTCAGGCACGTGCAAGGAATGCATTCACAAGAGGCTGTGATAAGTGCTTGTTGCTTGTGATTTCCCATTTATATTGGCAGAACCACATGCTCGCATACACAACAGCACAAAAGGGATGCAGGTATGGATTTATTCTGCCACACTGAAAGTTGCTTAGACCATCAAGCATACTGTATCTGTACCAACACCAGCTAGCCTGGCAAGCTGCAAGGCACACGCATGTTCCTCATGTCCAGCCTGAGCAAGCTTGTGCAAACAAGACAGCTTGCACTGTCTTTCATCATCAAGTGAAACTGTCACTGCCACTGCTGCAGGACGGCACCACAGTTTACTTAACCACTAATTCCTGCACTTAAATTTTCCTCTCACATTTCTTTTTATAATTTGGGGTGAGGGAAACTCACTTCATCCATTCTCCAGAAATCACTGTCATCCCCCACAGCTCTTGCCACATGGCTATGGTTTGAGCACTTAGCTATCTGAAGGCAGGATTAAAGTCCAGTAGGAAGCAGCTCAAGCCTTACCAATAGTTCCACTGCCTGCTGTATCCAACAGCATGTCTGAAAGAGGAAGGAGCAACAGGTGTTGACAGTTACGGCTCTGCACAACCTGAAGACACCAGGTACATCTCCATCATCACCAACATCTTCCAGAGGCCCCCAGCCTAGAGGCTTCATCACAAGAACCAAGAGAAATTCAAACTTTCATTGGTTACATCATCTGTATGTAAGCATGCAAGGAGGATAAGAGAAAGGAGACATACCCCAGACATGCCTACTTTATGTACTGATGTAACTCAAGAGTCATGCTATATAGAATCATAGAACAGTTTGGGTTGGAAGGGACCTTAAAGCCCATCCAGTTCCAATCCCTCGCCACAGGCAGGGACACCTCCCGCCAGCCCAGGCTGCCCAGGGCCCCATCCAACCTGGCCTTGAACAATTCCAGGGATGGGGCAGCCACAGCTTCCCTGGGCAACCTGTGCCAGCACCCCACCACTCTCATGGTGAAGAAATTCCTCTTTATGTCTAGTCTAAATCTTCCCCTCTCCAGTTTATACCCATTCCCCTTTGCCCTATCACTACAAGTCTTGGTAAACAGTCCCTTCCCAGCTTTCCTGTAGGCCCCTTTCAGGTACTAGAAGGTTGCTACAAGGTCTCCTTGGAGCCTTCTCTTTCTCCAGGCTGAATAACCCCCACTCTTTAAGCCTGTCCTCATATGGGAGATGCTCCAGCCCTCTGATCATCTTTGTAGCCCGCCTCTGGACCCATTCCAACAGCTCCATATCCCTCTAACGTTGAGGATTCCAGAACTGGACACAATACTCCAGATGAGGTCTCACAAGAGACAAATAGAGGGGCAGAATCACCTCCCTCGACCTGCTGACCACACTTCTTTTGACTTCTGACTACCTATTCTCTAGCTCCACAGGATCATACAGCCATTGTTCTCCTGCCTTTTAGACTGTATTGAAAAAATAAGTTTAAGACCTAAAGAAAACAATAGCAAGGGAACTTAAAAATGTATACACTAAAGAAGAATCAGGACACAAAGTGTGTGAACTGTAAAAAAGTGAAACTCAGACACAGTGCTGAGGGCAACTGGCTAGTTGCCAAACCTACCACAACCATTGGTGCCAAGATAGGCTGAGTCCTGCTGATCCTCCTGCTGACCACAGCTGCTCTATCAGAACTTGGGTTTTGGCAGCTACCAAATACTGCTCCAGTGGCAGCTGTGCAAGACAAAGAAAGGGCCAAATGTGGAGAAGAGGTGAGCAATACAGGAAGCAACATATGTTCCAGATGTTCTCATTACCACTATTAGGCTCTAGCTATGCTCTACTTTTTATCTATGCATTTGCACATAGGCTGACAATATATACAACTGCTGTCTGGAATCCATTTGTTCTGGACATTACACATTTGTTTCACCAATTTGTGTGACAATGCATCAGCAGACTTTCTTGCTCCCAGGCCTGCAGGATACAAGTCATTCCCTTGGCTGAGACAAACACCTTTATCCTCTGCTGACCAGTTTAAGGCACACTTGGCATTTTCTAAGCAGGAAAAAAGAAGCTTGCATTCTCTCTCCTGAACTGATAAAAAAGCAACCACTGTGTGTGCAATGCAGGGTACAGGAACAGCATGGCTTGCTACACTAGTCTGTTGTGTTAGCAAAACACACCTAGAAACATGCCCTAAACAGTGAAAGACTAAGGGTCAAACAGTTTGTTTTGGCAACTCCTCATGGAAGTCTCTTCTTCCTTCACCCCCATGTATCTCTGGAGAACTGCAGCGAACTCAAAAAGCCTGGGATCTGAACCATTGTCCTAAGCATCTGTGACTGTCTTTATCACAGGGACAACCTCCTGTATACACTTAGTGTCTAACAAGAAAGTGAGGGAGGGCTGGGAACATGCTGTTTAATGCAGGGAAGTGACATTCTACCAGTGACCCATAGGGATTCAGGATCAGAGACCAGCAAACAGAGCTGACAAAAGGGTGTGTGGGCAGCATCAGCGGGTGCAGCAAGCTGCTTTCTAAAGTGAGCAGATAGCACCTGGTCAGGAGTGAAGTCCAGCAGCACAAAAATGTTAACATAGCAATGTTTCTGAACAAATCTGAACTGGCAATACATATTGGCTCAAATCTTAGCACGGTCAGGCCACATTGCTCCTGATCTGACTCAGGAAGCCCTACAGTCATTCTCTGCATAATGCAGAACTATAGCCACCCCTTTCCTTTCCTCCTTCCCCCAGATTCGCTCACTTTTGCCCTGGAAGTCGTGGTGATGGGAATTAAAGGTCCTAGTTGCATTCTAAAACGGAATAGCAAAAACCTGTTAAACTCTCAAGTATTTCCACAGAGTAAGACAACCGCTACATGCCTCACAAATACAATCTAGACACTCCAAGAAACTAGGTTAGTCTTTCTATTAGACTTTGGACAGTTCCACATGTGAAAATCAACTGCAATAGCAACAAACACTACTACCCCGTAAGCACTTTCCAAACTTGCCTTCAGGTTCTTTAAAAAGGCTTTTTGAAATCTTTCATATATCATGAAAGCAACACTAAGGAAGCAGTCACTGAACAATATTCAAAACCAGACTGTAAAGGTAACATATCCCAGCTCCAACAGCAATACTAAAACCACCTCAACAGCCGGAACCAGCTCACAACCACCTACAGACCTGGAAATTAAAAGCTGTAGCTTTCTTTCCTCTGCTAGCTTCTACTCTGGCATTTTCAGGATAGCTTTAAGGATTATTTTAAGTACTGTTTTCATGTGTAAATTAAATTCTTGGGTCCAGAAACTTTGATTTCTATGGAATAACAAAAGTTACATACATTGATATAACTAGCACAATTTGGTGCCAGTTTTGACCTGCTATAACTAATACCACAAGAAAATTGTATCAATTTCCTCTCTTAAAACATGCATTACTGCAGAGAAAATTAGCATCTTTTCACAGAGAGAATCACTCATCAATCTTTGGGATTGATAGCAGATACATGCAAAATACAACTGCATTCAGCATGTGTGTGAGGGACTAATTTCACAGTGTGAATCACAATTCTTCCATAAGAAATGCAGAGAACAGCTGCAACTGTTCTCACAGGCCAGTGAAGATTACTAGCCCAAAGACTGAGAATCTCTTTCATGGAACTGGTCAGGGTAAATTAATTGCATTAAGTGGATTTGAATTCCAGTAATAATTCTGCATCCATTTAGACTGAATTTAAGAATGAAAAAGTGGCAACTACCATAAGAACAGTATGGGAACTTGATTCTCCAATAACTATGATAATCCACTGCCTTCTGCAATCCATTCTTCTGCTCACAGGCTGCCTTCGCTTTCCAGAAACCTTGTTTATCTTGCTGTTACCACATTGTGACAGATTTGTGTTTCCCTACCTCTCTGGGAGAAGCATCATTATATATCCTGTAATAAACAATTTTCAAAATCTTTCCCATTAATGAAAACGTCTCATGCAATTAAAGAGCTTGTCTCAAAAGGCCAGGGTAGAAGCTGAAACATAGAAATTATACACCTGTCATCCACAGAAAGTACAAAAGCTAACTACCTAGTAACTCCTACTGACATGTCCATCCACAAACTCTCACTTCAGACTGTGATCAAGTGACTGTTGCTTGTCAATGGAGATTGTTCACGGCAATGATGTGATCAAGTGGCTTCTTCAATGTCTTTGAATATCCTTGGGACTAAGTAATCTACAACATTGTTAGCAAGGTAACTCACAACATAGCAGGAAGAGATTTAGAAGAATATTTCGTAACCAAGTATTAGGCAGATACCTCTACACTATAGGCAATCTTCACCTTCCTCCATGCTTTCCAAAGAATAAAGAACGCCTGTGTAGAAGAGTGACAGCACATCAAAATTCCGTCAGCTACTCTGAATCCAAAATAACACCTCATTCTTCCCCCATATTCCAGTATCCCACATAACGCTTATCTCCGTGCTATTAATCAACAAGTCACAATGCTTCAGAATTCAGGACTAAATTCAAATCAACACACATACCTGATTTCTCATTTAAATGACATCACAAATTCAACAAAACTATTTATACTGACATATCACTAAATAATGAAATAATATTTCTTTTTACGTTTAACCTCTGAATAAAGTTTCAGAACTACAAGAAAAAGTGTTGACAATTATGAAACCCACCTACTGATCTAAAACTATTTTGAGAAGCATAGTATGTAAGATAATAAGTCATTTGTCTTATAACATAAGTCATAGAAAAATTATCAAAAATTTTGATACATGAATAAATGAAATTAGCATTTCTGTTGGAACAGCTCTGTGTGTGTGTGTAAACATGCTTGAAAATAACCCTGAGCAAATACATAACATAACGCCAGTCTTGTCTATATGGTGGGACATGGCAGTGCAGAGTAAATTACTAACGAGCTGAACAACATCTCTGGGAACATGCTTTTAAAAGGTCTGTGAAATTTGTTAGTGTGTTTGAAAAAAGTGTCAAGTTCCATCAGCAAAAGCTCCCTCTGCCCCATATGAAAAGGTCACACTGTCAAGTTTCATCAGGATGTACACTGTCTCTCCTTGAGAAATGTCCAACAGAATTTGTCACAAATGCTACCAAGAGACTCCCCTACACAAAACACATGCTCCTGCACTTACCTTTACTGCATTCATGTACACACAGAGAAAGACCATTTGCCTTTCAAGTATTCTACCTGAAAGCCCATGCTGAAATCTTAGTTGCATAGCTAAAATATATCTATTCTTATTCAAGTAACTGAGGGAAGCTATGTGCTTACAAAAGGGAAGCAAACACACCAGCTTTCTGATTCAGGGCTCCCTGGGAACACTTGGTTTTCGTTAAGTGGGTAATTCCTCCCTCCCCATTTAATTTACTAGTAAAAGCTCTGTACTCTATACCCACAACAAACTGCTGTTGAACTGCATTTTAAAAAGTTCTCAGAGTGCTGTGGTTTTTGTCCAGTTCCAGATGTCACTCTGCGGCACAAAAGTTGCAGGGAAGTGTCTGGAAGGCATGGCAGGAGCTCCTCCAGTCTCTGTACCCATAATTCAAATGCACGTCCAACCTTACCTATGCTATTTCTGAGGCGTTTGCAGAGTGTTTTTAAGGTTTCCAGTGTTAGAGCATTTAAAGCCTTCCCAGGCAATCTAGTTCTGTGTTTGATTATTGTCATCATTAGAAAACTTTTTCAACTGACCTTTTCCTCCCTCTGAAATTATTACTTACTGCTGAGTTCTCCATAAGCCTAAGCTATAGTCTATTCCTTCCAGTTTTTGAAGGAGGTAAGTGAAATTCACCAGGAGTCATCTTCTTTTGAGCCTATTTTTATAATTTTCTTTCATCCTAGAATGTGGTTACTCATTGTCTTTTTGTTCTGCTCTGAATTCTCCCTGTTAGTCATATGCTTCTCAGGTAGGATACCATACGATGACAGTTTTACAGCTGAAGGTTCACTAATGCAAATCTGAGTAGAAAGATATTTAATGTATCTCACTGGTGGCTATGCTTATGTTTCTGTATCTTACTACAGTGATTTCACTTTCTCTAACAAGCATGTCCTATATTCAATCTGTAAACTACTATAATTCTAACATCTTTTTCTAATTCTTGCCACTTAACTATATGCTGCAGATCATCTACATAACACAATATCGTTGAATGTTTGTATGTCCTTGTACTTGCAGTGAATTTTATTCAGGGTTTTTTTAGACTGTTTTTGCAATTTGTCATGTCCATTTTGAAATCTCACCTTGTCCTCTGGCCATGCAGCCTTTCCTAGCTTCACCATCTGCAAATATATCAGAAGCATGTCTTCTATTCTGTTGTTCAGGTCATTAATATAAATACTGAGAAGATGCATAGACACCACAGACTATTACAACTTCATTGATTCTACCTCCCTTTCTGATACTGATTTACTAATGAATCCATCTTGAGTACAATTATAAAGTAGTTTTGAGATTCACATTACTGGATTTTCATCAAGATTGTTTCCCTTCATTTCCTTACCATTGTACCACGCAGAAGTGAGTCAAAACACCAAAGACAAACTTCTCCCAATCTACAAAGGTGTTTTACAGTGACAAAGACAAAACCTCTGTGTCTTCTAGATGTTTCCAAATTATTTGTGTTCCAGATGGTTTCGGGTTTTTTTTTTTTCTCATCTCCTGTTCCTTCCAGTGAAACTATAGGAGCTTATATGATGTTACAGCGAGGAGAGAAAAAAAATACTCTCGGATACACTACCAGTGCCAAGATTAGCTTTGTACTCACACAACCTGTCTTGTAAAATGCCTGCAGTTAAAATACACAGAACAAGTCAACTATATTAGGAATATACACTGATAACGTACGGTCCTAATCTAGACAAACAAGTAATGAAAACATACTCTACCATCTCATAATATATAGGAGATATTCTAACATATGAGATAGCCAACACTTTTTTTAAAACAGACAAGGGAAGACGACACTTGTCAGTCATGCAACTTAGCACTGAAGACAACAAATTAAAAATCCACATCACCTTTCCTGACCTCATTTTGCATAAGGAAGTAATGAAAAGATCCAAACCAGTATTTTTCTTAAAAATCCCTTTCAATATCACCATAAGTTTATCAAAAAACAGCCTGAATAAACTGTACCACTCACAACAAACCTAGCAGGTCTTGCACTGGGAGAGAGAAGCAAAATAATCACTCCACAAAAAACCTTTTTGTTTCTTAGATTAATGATCTATAGATTACTTCCATTTGACGCTCTCTTCACAGCTTTTAAACATTGCCAAATGGATTGCTGCCAATTCCTTTCTAAATCAAGGAGTATCATAAATGTAGTCACAAGTAGCCATCTTCCACATCACAAATTTTATCAAGTGTCTACCATTCCCAAGCAGCTCAACAACTTTTGTTATAAAGATTTACTGACTCAAACAAAAGTATTGTTTGCACATTTCACCCATCTGCTTCTCACCCAAGATATTTTTTCTGCCCTTCTAACATAAACAAATGAAAACCAAAATAAACTGAAAGAATGAAAATAAGCCTTGAGAGCTTTCCCATTTAATTTTGGGAAAAGGCAACTTGTCAGAGTAGCCAGTTTATTTAACCAGAATATTATATATGCTAGCTGAAGATCTGGTCTTCCAACTGCCTCTTTTCTGAGCGTTAAATTAAAATCATACTGCTGAAAGACAAATTATTTTATAATTTTCCTTTGGTTTTCTTGGTTTTTTGCTTAAGCAGTTAAAATGCAGCTTAATTTTAAAGCAAGTTAGTGTAACTCAAAGGTTTCCAAGAATAATAATCTTGCTGGAATCTGTTTGAGGTATAAAAACATATGTATGCATGTGTTTTTAGGACAGTTTTTCATTGCAGAGTAACGTCTAAGCCGGAGTCTGAAGTTCAGGCTAAACACAGCAAAAGAGAAATTCTCTGATACACAGCAAATTAGGACCTTCTGCTGAACATCAAATGAACCTTCTGAACTTCAGCTTCCAAGCTTCAGTCAGAAGTCCCACATTTCACTTCAAGATCTGCACCCTAGAAATATATGTGCTGATGCAACTTAAGCAGCAGCAGTCTGCCCTGGTGATGCTTTGTTCATTGTTTTCCATGCCTGTTACAGTCTCCTTTCTTTGTAAGTGTCAGAAACTGCTTACCCATTTACCTACCTCTATTATGCTCTCATTCAGTTTTTTTTCAAATCCATTTTCTACACAGTTCAACTCATTGCAGAGTTCAGGAAGACACCCTTTGAAAATTTTTCACCTCAAGCGCTCCGAGTTGGTCAGAGGATCCCTGGCTGCTTGTTATGACAAGCTATTGCAAGATAGACAATCCTGGGAAATGTATGACAAATCACCAAATGTATGAAAGCCTTCTGAAGAAGGTGGAGAAAGAAGGTGGAAAAAGACTTTATCAGACATACTGAAATCTCTTTCCACCAAACAAAGGCATATGAAGAGTCCACCACAAGACAAAGAGGCAAAATACTGTCAGTTCCTAACTCAAGCTGACAAGTCTGACTTGCTGTAATCATTGGTGAACTGCAGCACAGGATTGAAGGGCCAAGCCTACTAGTTTAACCAACATTTGTCAGGGAAGTCCCTCAAACCTATATTATGGTCAGTGGTCATCACAACCAGATTCTGCTCTGCAAGTGTTTGAAAGACCATCAAGCTTTTCCAGTAACTGAACTGCAAACAAGCCTCCCTTGATTTTCAAGTGAAAAACGGAAGGGATGAACATAAGGGAGCAGAAATACTGCTTTAAAGTTGCAATTCCTTTTGACTCGCTACAATTACTGAAGGAGCCTGGAGCATTAGTGATCAAGTACACATTTGTAATTCCACACATTAGTACCCTGTTTCTTTTTCAACTTTATTTAACAGTTAAAATTCATGTTTACTGCTACCAGGTGTAACTACGATTCCATACAAGTGATTTTTTAATTTTTAGAAAGAACTAGGAATAGTTACATTCAGTTTTCTAAAGAATTTTGCTTTGTCTTTTAACATAGCTTTTGAACAGGTAATTTAATTTACCACGCTTCCAACCAAATGACAAGTCATTCAAAGAACAGTACAGAGAACAGGGGAAGCATAAAAAAAAGTATCTTAGGTTGACACAATTAGTAGAGGTCTTTCATTACTGGTGCACGGGAACATACATTGTCAATTTCCTGGCATGACCTCATCCAAATCTTCAGAAGTTTAATACATTAGTTTTATCTTTCAGGTAACTGTCTAAGTTAAGAAGGGGTGCCTGCTTTTAAATCTATTATTTTTCGATGTACTTCTAAGCAAGCATCAGTTTACCACAAAGAAAGCTTGGTTTAATGGTCTAAGACTAACATACGTGTGGGTGGAGATACTAGTCTAACTTCAACACAAGGACTAATTTCTAATTGCAGAGTCTTTGTTAATGGTATTGATGCATAAACAGCTTGTCTCTCAGATGCCAGGTGCATATTTCATGGTCAGTAGCTAGCAAACATCCTCTAACGGCAAACTGAACATTTTGGATCTAGAAGTGATTAAAAATCACTCTCTCTATAGGCTTGATCTGTACCCTATTGATCCCAGTGGCGCCTAGATCAAGCTTAAAATTATTTACAGACATTCAATTTTCCAAGTGAATCATTACATTTATAAAAATAGCTACATTATAGTTCACTAATTGAAAGCACTGACAAGGTTGTTTTAGTTTAAATAACCTCCTCATTTATTTTCTGAATAGTCTTTGCCACAAAATATAAAAGAAACCCCATTAAACCATTTTGTAAATTATCAGTGTTTCGAGGAATTTTGTGTAAAACTGATGAAGCTCATTTCAAAGCTTCTCCGTTCCCAGTAGAGGCTAATCTTCATTTCATTTCTTCACTACCGTTCCCTGTCCAGGAACAGTGACTATTCCCAGTCTTAGTATGAAACCCTAAAAACAATTTAGCACTTGATACTAAATTTTGGTAATATTGAGTATATCTGTATGCTTAACGCATTTTCAAATTGATTTGAATCTAACAGAACCTAACAGCTGGCTGTATCAACAAGAAAAAATCCAAAACAAAATAAAAACCCTAATTCAAACTATGCACCCCACAAATCCAGCAGCTAAATCAACATTACCTTTTCAGAATTCAGCCTTAAGACATTAAGGCAAATGAAGAAACCAGTAAATTCAGAACTATTTCTTCATAGTGTTTCTATATCCCTAAAAAACTCCTCTCAACAGTTTGTCAAGATGAAATTTTCAGTGTTTAGACACATGAGAATTGGAAATTTCTGAAGCATCTACAGTGAAAAAAGACACTTCTAAGTACACACTACACACACAGCACATCACCACCATAGTATTCAGTAAAGCCTGGATGTTTTCCCAAAAATTTCATTTCACATAGCCATGTAAGTATTATATTTAACACAATAATCTTATCCTGAACTGGACTGACAGCCATGCCTTTGAAACCACACTTTCAGATATTCAAAAGGATAACTACCTGAAATTTGTGGTTTGAAATCCTGTATATTTAAAACTACTTACATCTCTTGCCACTAGGTGAAATTAAACAAAGACAGCAGAAGTAAAAAAGTTGACACCAAAATTGCTACATTACATGTGTTGTATCTGTGAATTTGCTTATTTTGGAGAATGCAGTTTGTCTAGACGCGTTCAGATCAGTGTTTAAAAAGCAAAAACCTAAGACATAAAAATTATCAGTAATTCTAAAAACATGCTAAATAAAACAGCAATACTGACAGGCAACATCTAAGACCAGCCCCATAAATATTAGCAATCATACTATGCGGAAGACACTTACTTCAGTCAGTATGTAACTATTTCTAAGATTACTGTTCTATGCAAAAGTACAGTGTATCAAAAGCCTGGTTACTGTGAAAAATAGCTAAGATCCAACAGTGTTATAAGACAGTATAAATCAACATTCCTCTAATTACAGTGGAAGAACAAAAAGTTTGAAACTCTAGACATGATTATTTTACAGTGAACACTGAAAATGTTTAGCTGTTTCCAGTTAATATGCTGGTCAACAACTCGGAGCAAAATCTCTATCATTCATACAGTTAGGTTGTCAGTCAAACTGTTCTATAAAATTAATTGTCAGAAAAAAATTTATTAGCTCACTAATATCTCTCTGATAGGCAGGAAGAATAAAACTTACGTAGCAAGTTAATCTTGATGTTATGTGGAGCTTTTTTGGTTTGTCTTATGAAAATCTGGATGAGTTACAAAATTGAAAGCTTGCACTTTCCATGCCTCTGTCATCTACAGTAAACTTTAGGGAATCTAGCAGCATCACATGTATCCAACCTTGCATACATCCATGTTATGTCATATAAGACTTTCTCCCAGAGGAACAATCTCTACAACAGCTGCTTCCCCATGAAAATACCCTCTAGCCTACAAAAATCTGCCGCAAAGCTGTGAAGCAAGGGTTCTGTCCTGTGCCAGCTGAAGCAGGATTACAAGTTTAACAGAGAAGTATAAAATCCCAGTTGTTTTTAGTTTTGTTGTTTTTTTTTACTTCCAATGACTGTTGTCAGTTTTACTGCCTTTAATGTTGAGAAAGAATTTATTACCCAATCCCAATTCACACAAGAAGGCATAATCAACATTTCCAAGTGGCAAAGACAAGGGCAAACCAATGAAATGCAACGGTTGTTGGAAGAAATATATCTATTTTGCAATTTACAATATTCTACCTGTAAAATAGAATTATCCAAATATCTCCACAAGATAGGACTATTATGTAGCTTCCTCTAGTGGTCAGTCCCTAAATCTTGTTTATTCTGTTATTTACAGAATAAACAGCTATTTGTGTATTTAATTGTTACATACATAAATACTGAAATTGAAATCCTATAAACTTACGAAGGCATTAGAATTTCTACTTCAGTTCTCAAATACAAAAGATGAGGAAATTAAGCCAAAATATACAGCAAAACATTTGTTACTGATATTAAAAGGATAAGCAGTGAAGTCAGAAAAAAAACAGAGTTAATATTTTTGTATTCTGATTTATCCCCTCGTGAATATGTATTATAATATATTTAGTTACATGATCAAAAATGACTTTCCCCACTAAAGGCTCAGGAAATAAGACAGAAGTTCAGCATTTAGTTGAGTCTTCAGGTATTTGCTATGAATCACCCAAACTTCGGTTTGACGCTGGAACTAGTATACGTGTGTTTTAATGAGGTTCATTGCTGTACAATCAGTTGTTTCTGCAACAAGCCTTTGAGGGAAAGGGCTTTTAAAAAGGCATAGCAAAACAGTAACCAGTTTTGAAGGCCACAGAAATCAGATGACAATTTGATACACCTTGAAAATACCACAGCAAAAATCAAGTCAGCTCTATGATACGGGATGCGGAATTTTATACCAAGCATCAGCAAGATTTCCTTATGGGACATTAAAGAATAGGTAAACCCAGATGTAAAAAGCAACAACTGTCCATTACAGAACATTATATTGAGCAATCCAACTCTTAAAAGGAGTGCAATTACATAGCATAACAGCCACCTTTGATTTCAGACTTAAAATGAGGTAAGTTAGAGATAGTAATCTAACTGAAATAATGACATGTTCTACCTAAATTTTACAGCCACTGGAAAATACATCACTCATGCAATTTCATAATGCTTTAAAATCTGTGAACCAGTAACTGTGATTACAAAGTTATTCTGTGAAACAGCAGCAGTAACTTTCATGTCTAGCTGAATACCTTGCCTGAGATTCTTTATTGCCTTCTTACATTGAAAACCATAACTTTCTGTATCTTGTTTTGCCTTTGCACTTCCCTGCACTCTGGAGCTTGAGAAATTCCCTCCAACATTTTATTTTTTAAAAAATCTCTCCCCTAAAGCCTGTAAAATTCCATTCAGCTTTGACAAAAAACATTAAATCCCCCAAATTGACATCACCATTTACTCATTTTTACATGCCAGCAACAATGTGCTCTGCCAGTGCAACAGTGGTTGATGAAACATAAACCAAAGCAGAAAATTCTTCATCAAAAGTCAGGGACAAATTATTTTTAAAACACTTCTATATACTTCCTGAGAAGTTGCCCATTCCACGTATTCCATCAGAACTGGAAACTCCAATGAAAACCCAGCATGTTAGAGACAGTACAAGTCAACAAGTGTTAAGTCAACAGTGTAATACCATACTTGCTATTAGCGACCATTAAGTGTTTCTAATGAAATGCTTATGTTCTAAATAGATAAGACAAAACCAAGAAAAGACAGGTAGCCCAACAAGGCTGACCTCACTAGCTCCCTTAAATGCTCATCCCTTCATTGCAGAAGCTCACCTGGAGCTTCCACCCACTTGAAAGAGAAGGGGAAAAAAAAAACCAAAACAGAAGGGCATGACTGAAGTAACTAATGATTACGTTTCCTTCCCTTTCCCTCTTTTCAGGATATTAGTCTCTATGTTACCAGCTGATGCAGCTTCCCCTTGCATTCAAGCCTTCTTGTGCGTAGTATCTAAGAACACCCTCACTATAACTGCTTCAAAAGAGATGCTCCGCAAATCATTCAGAACAACGCTTACTATAAGGGTTTCTCAGTAGTTAAAATACCTGGCACTACAAACGCCTCTGCTGTCAGTATCTGCCTGACCTCATTCATTTTTACAGTTGGAATCAGCTGGAATGTGCCTGTTACTTGTCCTCAGGAGAGCACACAGCAAGAGATTTACAGCATAGTAACTAACCTCAGGTTTAGACCTTGCTTATTCCCCAGCATACTCTTTCATCCTTGGGGAAACATAATGCAGTTGGCAAAAAATGTCACGGCCCCTCAAAATAAATAATACTTGTCCAATTTTGAGGTGTGCTGCCAGATCTGTTTATGTCTCTGGTTTTCCCTGAGCACATTTCTAAACCTGTGGACTTCATTAGAAGAATAAGATAAGAGAAATATTCAGTCAGTTATCTTCTCTGAAAATATCTGTGCCTGTTTCTCATCAATCTGTAATGGCAACTGCACTGCAGCAACTGACTATGCAGCGGTGTTTGGGTAGCAACGTAAGAGCCTAATAAATAAAACATGGAAGCTGAAGTAGTTGAATTCAATAAAACTTCACGCATGCTTTTCATTTTCATGCTAAGGATCAGAATATTAATTACATTTCAGTCCCCAATACTGTATTAAGTATTAAAGTCACCCATCATTCCTTGTATTCCATTAGAACTGGAAATTCCAATGGAAAACAGCATGTCAGAGACAGTACAAACAGTAAGTCAACAGTGTAATGCCATATTTGTGTATTAGTGACAATTAAGCATCTCTAATGAAATGCTTATGTTCTAAATAGATAAGACAAAACCAAGAAAAGACAGGTAGCCCAACAAGGCTGACCTCACTAGCTCCCTTAAATGCTCATCCCTTCATTGCAGAAGCTCACCTGGAGCTTCCACCCACTTGAAAGAGAAGGGGAAAAAAAAAACCAAAACAGAAGGGCATGACTGAAGTAACTAATGATTACGTTTCCTTCCCTTTCCCTCTTTTCAGGATATTAGTCTCTATGTTACCAGCTGATGCAGCTTCCCCTTGCATTCAAGCCTTCTTGTGCGTAGTATCTAAGAACACCCTCACTATAACTGCTTCAAAAGAGATGCTCCGCAAATCATTCAGAACAACGCTTACTATAAGGGTTTCTCAGTAGTTAAAATACCTGGCACTACAAACGCCTCTGCTGTCAGTATCTGCCTGACCTCATTCATTTTTACAGTTGGAATCAGCTGGAATGTGCCTGTTACTTGTCCTCAGGAGAGCACACAGCAAGAGATTTACAGCATAGTAACTAACCTCAGGTTTAGACCTTGCTTATTCCCCAGCATACTCTTTCATCCTTGGGGAAACATAATGCAGTTGGCAAAAAATGTCACGGCCCCTCAAAATAAATAATACTTGTCCAATTTTGAGGTGTGCTGCCAGATCTGTTTATGTCTCTGGTTTTCCCTGAGCACATTTCTAAACCTGTGGACTTCATTAGAAGAATAAGATAAGAGAAATATTCAGTCAGTTATCTTCTCTGAAAATATCTGTGCCTGTTTCTCATCAATCTGTAATGGCAACTGCACTGCAGCAACTGACTATGCAGCGGTGTTTGGGTAGCAACGTAAGAGCCTAATAAATAAAACATGGAAGCTGAAGTAGTTGAATTCAATAAAACTTCACGCATGCTTTTCATTTTCATGCTAAGGATCAGAATATTAATTACATTTCAGTCCCCAATACTGTATTAAGTATTAAAGTCACCCATCATTCCTTGTATTCCATTAGAATTGGAAATTCCAATGGAAAACAGCATGTCAGAGACAGTACAAACAGTAAGTCAACAGTGTAATGCCATATTTGTGTATTAGTGACAATTAAGCATCTCTAATGAAATGCTTATGTTCTAAATAGACAAGACAAAGTAAGAAAGACAATAGCTGTTTTCCCAGCATGAAATTGAATGTAAATGGAAGCTAGAGACTACTCTTCCTACACAAGTTCTAGGGTCCAGCACACATAGAAGTTAAAGAATTAATATGACCTTCATATTAATTCTAATACGTCAAGGTATTTAAATTTTGAGATAGTTTGTTGACTGCTCAGTTGCTGGCAGAGTAAATATTAATAAATGAAAACTTTATATAAAACAACAGAACTTGAAAAAGCAATGGTTAGCATAGCTGTATTGCACTGCTTACAGCTTTAAAAGGAAAAGCAGTTATTTTTTGGCTTCTCTCTCCATACCGGATTTTAAGCTAAAGAAGTGCAGACCTTTTCATGCAAAAGTTCGCTTTAAACAATACACAACTTACGCATTTCTTCAATGACGTCTGGATCACATTCTCTGTACTTTTCTATTTCTGCTTTCAGCTGTTCTTTTTTCTGCCGAAAGGTAGAAAGTTCCTCCATTAGAGCTGCACGTTCTGCCTGAGGATTCAAAGTATGTTGGGAGGTATAAAAAATACAAAAATAAAAATCACTAACTATTGCACAGAATGTTTTTTAAAAAAAATAAAAATATATAAATTTATAAGCTTTTTTCACTATTGTTTTGTCAATGAACCCGCTGAACAGTTTATGCACATACAAAGCTCACAGTGACATTAAACGAGTATGAACAGGAAGGAAAAAAATTAAGGCCATAATGGATAAATAAAACCCCAATTCTCTAAATCTTTGTATTCAATGTGGTTTGACAAATTCCAAACAGATCTCTTAATTGTTTGGCTTAAAGGTTAAGTGGTATTTAGGAGTGCTAGACTTGTAATTAAACAGAACTTTACAAAAAAACTATCATTCCCAATTCTGCAAATCAGGATGCTATGTATGAACAACCTCTGAATTTATTTTTTCTTTCTTTTTCCCACACCATTTAAGAGCAGTGGTCTCAAAAATAAAGATGTTTGCAACATGGTAGTCTTTGCTTGGAGAGTATACAATATCTACCTCAGTCTATTGATCATGAAGAGTCTGCAGACACTGACTCAACATAACCTCTCCCACAGCCAACTCAGCACATACTTCTAATTCAGTCTGTAGTTACAGCCAAACACTGTAACTGGCTAATATACAAAGAACTGACAGTAGGGTACTGGGTAGTCTAAAAAAGCCAGAGAGCATGAGTTTATAAACCATCAGGATTTTAGCCAATGACAATCTCCACAGCAGCCCAGCAGCTTCAGGTATTCGGGTTTTGTTTGGGTTTTTTTTACCCAATCCTCCATATTAACAGTGCTTTTGCAAACAGTCTGAATTCAGCATGTTCTGAAAATGGAGACTGGAGAACAAAAGTTTCCAGATGCTGGGGTATGGAGGCCAGCTGCTCAGAGACCTACATCACAATCTAGATTTCTCAGGACTTCTTCCTGGTGCATAATCTGGAAACATAATATTGGAAGCATCATCCAGACCAGGATTTCTAAGACTAATAGTTTCCTGTGAACAGGGCAGGCCATGTGGTGGAGAAGCCCAAGTCTCAAATAGTCCATTTGGAAACCTAACAAGCACAACTGCATGAGAAATCTGCCTATGATTCCCAGAGCACTCCTATAACACATTTTGGATTCTAAGATATAGCACTTTTCTACAAAATACAATTCCAACTGAAAACTTCTGGCTATCTCTGTTTAAGCATTTATTTATTGGAGGTTTAAACCACTTTAGACTGAGCATCTCAAAACAAAATGGCAACTCAGAATATTGTATGAAGTACATCTAACTAATACGCTACTTCATACGTATGAGAAATATGAAGCCTAAATATTATTTTCCAGTGTTAACAGCTTCAACATGAAAGGAGCACCAAGCTTACATGGTTGCTCAGAACAGCAAATTAGAAATCTAGACAAATTAAGATTAAAAAAATAAGACCCCCAACACCTAGATCAGGCAGTTACTATACTGGGCAGTTTGACAACCACTGGCAACTTTGGCACATACCTCTGGGATGTTCAAGTTTTAAAGATTCAAAGATGAGTATCGTTAAATCTGAAAAAGCCTGTAAGATTACAGGCAGTCACACGTTTTCTCAGCCTTGGAGGAGCCAGTTGTCAATATTTTACTCATTAGTGCATGACCAGCTAAGGAATAATCTAATACTTGACTTTTTTCTGTCCCTTTCTCATCTCCAATATTTAGAATTCTTAATGGATTTCCAATGCCTACATTAGTATTTACAAACTGTGCATACTTGTAGTCCTATTTCTTAGTAGGAATGCCTCCTCCCCAACCAACTTACAGTATCTTCACGTCCAACTTTTGATTTCTCAATGCTTTTTTGTAAAGCCTCTTTCTTCTGACTGCTTTCAGCAAACTGATAAAGGAAACAAAGAACAAAATCAACCTATTTCAGTAACATATTAGACATGTCTGTAAAATGCGTATACATGGAAATATATTTAAATAAACAGATGGGTATACACTTTGAAATATATACGTTGATAACTTATGTGATAAAAATATACACAAAATAAATACAAAAGCATACAATTTTGAGGCTGAACCACAGAAAAAAAAGTAAAGGAAGCAGCTTAAAGTCCAAGAAAGTTTCACTCTTGCAGTACACAATCTTGTTATGTACTGTATGTTCATCATGGGACCAAAATCCTATTTCATACCATAATTTGGCATCTCTAAGCGAAGGACATGGAGGCTTTGGATTAGATGAATTCCTTTGTCCTTTTCCAGCTCTCCTTATTCCACGGATGCAGCGACAAATGCTGTAGCAGATCCACCTGCTCAGCTGCCAACACTGGTCATGCCAAAGTCTGGTACACTATTAGCATGGTCCCAATTCCTTTTGCATGCTGGTGAATAGAAGCCTCAGCAGTTGAAAGGCATGTAAAGCCATAGGCCTCTTTTTCTGTGCCACACTCACACTGCTGGATTTCAGAGTTCCCTTCCTTCATGCCCGAGGCAGAGGAATCTCACACAAGTTGCATCTCATGGCACTGGTGTGAATACTCCCTCCGTTTTCCTGTTATTCCAGGAGGAATCACACACACA
>WAAB01022022.1:6769-49229 GCA_013389865.1 Piaya cayana | reverse complement strand
GAAACTGATTCAGTTGTCAGATTAATTTAGGGATCAAGGGGATTTGATTCAAGACTATCATCACTGAATATTCAGTCTCTTTGAGTGGGGTGGAAAACAACACAAGCACCCACTGTATAGGCTCTTTCCTTTTCCAGAAATTTTTTCTATTTCATCCTCAGAAACAGCCTGTCCCCAGAGAGTAGTGCCCTACCTCTGCTCATGTTTCCCATTGAACTGGTGGGTGTACAAGGAGCACGCCCCTCCTTCTGAGCGTGAAGATTTCCTCACAGCCTGGAGCTGTCTGAGAGGCTGTGAAAACTGTGCAGGTAAAATTTAGTCAACGTAGAAATTACTTGCAAATATTTTGAAGGCATTTAGATGCTTAATGTGTGTTTGCCCTTGTGCAAATGTTTGTCGCATGGATAGGCATGTCATATTCATTTAAATAGCTCTTCTTTTGGAGGCAGCTTTGATATTAAGTGCCTCTGGAGTTCATCAGGCTGGCTAGGGGTGGACAAGAGGAGTTATATGCAGGAAAAGGGAACTTGAAAAGGGAAGAAGGGGAAAAGTAACATGTGTAGCATTGTATGGTAATGAATAAAGACTCTGCAACTTGATAGCAGGTAAGGAGCCAGGAGGCCAAGGTCTCAAGTGTTAGGGTAAGAGAATCTGTGAATTTATCTTCTTATAACAGAAATGATTTGAAGGCCCTAATGAAGAAGAAGCTATTCCTCCTTTTTATGGCCTTCCCACATGAGAGACTGCACAGACAGGACATGGAGCCACAGGAAAGTCTGTACCATAGGCCAGCCAGTGTTTTTTTCCAGAAAACTTGTGAGTGTACTCTACTCTAATGGCAAAAGGTGACCAACAAGTATGAAAATGGAAAAGCAGGAAATTCAATTACTGAGGTTATTATGAAAAAGGGCAGATTATCCCATGATTAGTTTTAATGCCTTCAGCAAGCGTTCTTGTTCTTTCTGGGTGCTGTTTCTTCTGTTGCCAGGAATGGGTCACTGCTGATCTCTTCTTTTTTCACACTGACACCAAGGGACTTTGCTTTAGGACTTTTTACAATCCTGTGAAGGATCATGATTTGTCTTATAGAAAAAATGAAGTAAAGATTTGAAGAAGTATGAGGTACCAGCTTACACCTCAGAGAAGCTCACAAGACCAACTTAAAAGTTCTGATTTTTTTTTAATGCTAGTATTTTTACAAATATTTATGTCAATGTAATTCCTTCTAACATTATAGAATCACAGAATGGTTCGGGTTGGAAGGGACCTTAAAGATCTCGTAGTTCCACCCCCTCTACCATTAGCATGGACACTTTCCACTAGGTCAGGTTGCTCAAAGCCTTATCCAACCTGGTCTTCAATACCACCAGGGATGGAGAATCTACTACTTCTCTGGGCAACCTGTTCAAGTGCCTCACCACCTCAACAGTAAAATATGTCTTCCTTACATCTAAGCTAAATCTCTTCCCTTTCAGCTTAAAACCATTACCTCTCACCCTGTCACTGCTCTCCCTTACAAAGAGTTTTCTTGTAGGACACTTTCAGGTACAGGAAGGTCGCTATAACATCTTCCTGGAACCTTCTCTTCTCCAGGCTGAATAAGCCCATCTGTCTCAGCCTGTCCTCTATGATGTCAATGTTGAAATATTGCCCTTAAATTAAAATGTAATGGATGTTTTTAAAAAAGAGTAGTAATTCTTTCTTATTTTAAAATGAATATACTTCATGCATGGGAGCTTTGTATGCTTCCCACATATCTTAAAGAACCCTCAATACACATAGGCAGAAATAGATGTATCAAAAAATACATCCTCTGGTAGTGTGTTTCTCTTGGAAAGAATAAGTATCCCCAGCCATACACAGTGCCTGAATAGCAGACTGTGCCTAAATCCTGAATAAATAGCCATCAGCTGAGGACTTTTGTATGGGTGCAAAATAGGAATGAATTGATAAACTCCATCACTGTTGATGAATGAAAGGAATTAGGGAAGGGAGGAGAGAAAAGGAAACATCCCAGGAAATGCTAAATGGTGGATACAGTTCCACATGTCTTAAAATGAAGTGTATATGCAAAATATATATGGTGCTTTTCCTATATCTTGAAAAATGCCTCACAGCTTGTGAGTTTTCTTGTTACACTTGATCTTTTTAACTGTTTAAAAGTGTTTCAGTTTTCTACTGCAAACAAAACAAAATTATGTCATTACACAGTGCACACTTTAGCCCATGTCACACAGCTTGCTAGGAAATGGTAGTGGTGTCTGTAACTAATTAACGTGTCTGTGTGGTATTTTCTATAAAATTATATCAATCTGTGTAGATGATTTCAGTGAGTTTTAACAGGGTCTTTGTAAGATGTTATTATTTCTGTCATGCAGAGACAACTATATAACGATTTGCATAATTATAGACAGAGGGAAATGTTAGCCTGCATATTTAAAACTGTTATATACATTTCCACCTCATTAAAGAAAATCACTGAAGCTAGCTAGCATACTCAGGTTGGAGATCAGGTGGCAAAGTATATAGATTACACAATCTAATTTTCCAGTGATAAGGAGTTCCAGCTGAACAAAACCAATAGAACTGACCTTGCTAGCTGAAAAAGTTACAACAAAAAACTCATTTAAAGAGTCATTCTGTAAAAACACACATATCTCTCTCTGTCATTGTAAGTCTAACCTTGGGAATCAGTCACTTTGGATGTGCTAAAGAGATACTTTCATGAATAAGTGATGATAGGCTTTAATATAATTATGGATCTTAATAGGCAGAGCAGGAAGAAGGTTAAAGTATTTGCAATGTGAAAGTGTAGGGACATATTCACAGAGGGGACACATGCACTCAAATCTACAATTTAGATCTTTATTTCTTCTGCCTACATCTGGTATTGTGTAAATTTTTGCTGTTGAGCATCTGTGATGTTACTCAAGCCTTAACAGCTCTGGATGTCTCAGCACATATTACATACCATGTACCCAACAGGACCTCCAAGGAGGCAGATTCTACTAATCTCAAACTTGACATCTAGCCCTGATCTCGTGAGTGCTTCAAAATAAATTGCCTGGCAATGTTTTGATTTAGACAGAATTGTCCAAATTATGCAGAGGGCTTTTCCAATTCTCACCACAATTTTAACACTAGATCAGGAAGATGCACAAGTTTAGAAATAGAGATCTCCTAGATAATTTTGAATGGTCTGGTGTACCTGAAGGCTAGGAATCAGTACCAGACAGAGATAAACAGTCAAGACTCATAAACTATGCATCTTCCTGAGGGTGATTGACTAGGCTTTCAGTTGCATATACCATATAAGCTAGCAGAATTCTATCAGTAGCAGCTGAAGGCACTGGTTTTCTGTTTCGGGCCTCCATTAGCTGCTTGCCAAACCACCACAGAGGTGTGAGAAGGTGATTGCACCTCTTCTGAAGATGGCAGAGGACCTGTCTGAAGATGCCTAATAAAAGCACATCCAAGCCCATAATCTCTACTTCCAGTATAACAGAGATCCTTTAGTAGTTTCACTATTAATTTAGCATTGAGATTGAAAAATATAACAGGAGTTCTATATTTTTTGCTTCTGAAAGGTATATTATAATCCTAATTTAAAGGAAGCATACTTTGACTATCCTGTGACTTAACCAATACTGTAAAAGACACTAGCTTAATTAAGAAATGTTTGAAAAAACCTGTCATTTTTTTTTGGTGGGGAAAGCAGAATAAGTAAATTCCATATTTTTCTCTAGACCGAAATTCAAAATTTTGAAGTAGTCTGAGCTATATATCTTCACCTACTGCAAGTTTTGGCAAAATTAAAATTCATTGCATCTTAAACTATTATTTTGTGATCACTAGTTCTCATAAATATTTCTGTTAGGCTGCCACACTCTTCATGCAGTTCTACTTACATCAGATGAATGTGATAAAAAATGAGTGCGACAACAATATTTTTTAAATTTGTAGGTTTTAGTGTAAGGATGGAAATGGTATTCAAATAAGCAGTACTATGCAAATGGATATTATATAAGCTCAGTGAATCATGGAAAGTGATGAATTGTACAACAACTCATGACATCAGGGCAAAAGAAAGCAGTTAAAAATATTTGACATGCTGAATTTCTTTCAAAACATCTAATTTCATTTAGTATCCATCTAGTACATTTTGTACATGTATTATTCGAGGAGTCTCTCATGTGCTACTATGTTCTTCAGGTAAGAAAGCTGGAAAGGGAGGATTTAAAAGTAACTATTGTCACAGGCAAAGTAGTACCAGTGCAACATGTTGACATAGGGAAACAAAAGATTGGGTCATACTGAATTAATCATAGCTCTTTTTGTTTGCCAGTACTACTTTCCCTGGTGATTCTAGCTGAGGTTTTGAAAAAATCCTAAGTCATTGCAAGGCAGTGGTAATTTTGTCACTGATTCAGTACCGTATTTTTTCCATGATACTTATTATTAGATAAAAGCACTGAGTAGACTGCAAACTGATTGATCAAGGTCATTGTAGAAGTATTTTTTGAAATGCAGGCAGTAATGTCCTAAAATGGCAAGCAAGTTCTAGTTCTGTCATTTAGATGCATGAGCAAACTTCAATAAACAGAAGGAACAGCGAACATTTATAAAACTCCTGCCCTGGGTCTGCTGGTGGTAGACTCATTTGTCAATACAGAGTCCTGAAAACTCAATGCTAAGATGCTTCCAAATGAATTTTGATTCTGCAAGGACCTATTCCCGCAGAAATGATTTGTCTTCAGTCTGACTTTCTCAACTTTGTAAGGCTTCAACTTTTTATTTTGTAAGCTGTCCCCAAGCAAAATAGTGTGGAGTCCAGTCCTGATCCTACCCATTTAATGGAAAACTACTTTGAAGACAAGAGAGATGATGACATTAATTTTTGAAAGAACACTATCTGAATCTTTGGTTATGTGCCAACCTTCTTTTAATTTCAGAGTATTCAACAGATATGGATGAGCTTGATGTTTCCATAATGTTCAGGATGACAATTTTTATATCTACTGATTTGTGAAATTCTCCCATTCTGGGCACTCTGCTCAGGGAGTTGGACTCACACATACTGCCTGCAATACAAACACAGAGCAGAAAGACAACCCTCCCTCAAACACTCTTCTATCTTAAAAGGAGGAAAGAGGAGGATAAAGTCAAGTGGGAAGTGTAGTGGGGAGATGAGATAAGCTTGAGGGGATCTTGAAGATGAACTGCAAAGAGGCCTTGAGAAAGTATGTGGGAATCATTTCACAGTCAGGGTGGAGGTACAGGTGGAAGTGTGACAGCTGCAGCTTGAAAAAGCAGTAAATCTGTGGTGGAAGCTCAGAGACTGAGCATCAGAGAAGATAGTGGTGGTGGCTGGCAAGAAAGAAAGTACTGAGGGATGAAAAACATTGTTTTACTCAGGTTATGCCTCCTCTGAGATGACACTCAGGTTCTTCGTTGCTTTTTCTCCTTTTGGTCTGAAGAAGTTTTGTGCCCATGGGCTGTGCCTTTGTGAGACCACCTTCTAAATGACTCTGACACCATTATCACTGATGTCAACCAACGCATGATAAAGTTCAAGAGAGTGTCTTGCTCAGGGTGAAGGTATTTCCTAGGATGGGACTGGTCAGATGGATGAAGTCCTAGTGCAGCTGTGTTAGTCTACCTGCCTGGTGTGAGCTCTGTGCAGAATGAAGCAGAGCAAACTAATTCCTTTGCATATGTGACTTAGATTCAGCAAATACTGATGGGCTTTCCATTGGAGTGAAAGTAGCAGACCACATAATTTTTTACCCTGGATACCCTGCCCTATAATACGAGGCACTCCGTCGCATTTGTTTAAATGGCGTACAACTTTGTTAGACCCTGTGAGTTTGTAATATCTTTTTTTTTGATGATGGATTTAAAGATTAAAATTTAAAATTTTGCTTTACATTGCATGAAAGTTATTCTTAATGGTAAGACAAAAATGCCCTCCCCCCCCCCCTTTTTTTTTCAGGACACTGACTTTCCCAATGAACTCCAAGGGACATTCAACATGTTGGATGATTCCTATGAGCGACATATCATGTTTTAAACCTTCTGTATCCAGACAAACTGATTCATAAATTAGAGGCTACAGATTTTCTGTCTAGCATCTAACTGTCTCAAAGACTGTTTATCTCAAAGGAATCATTCCCAGGAACATCAGTCCCTCATTTATAACATGAAAGATTTTGGAAAGCAGTGGAACTAGCCCAGACTAATGCTGAAAACTTGTTAAGAGCAAAATGAATATTTTTATTGCCTGACAACAGTCAGATCTATACCCAACTCTATCCAGAAACAAGTTTCACCTGATCAGTTTTGACTGTCTAGAGGTGTGTACCTCTGAGCAACAACCTCTACGGTCTCTTGTAGTTGGTGGGAGGTAGTTAGCACTTTTGTGGCTTAATTCACTTCACCTTGAAGGAGAAGACAACTTGTGAAAGAAAAATGCCTCAAACCCACCTGTTTGTTTTCTTAACTATTGGAAAAACCCTCAGGTGGTTGAATCAGATGTGAGCACCTGGCTTTTTTCAAACCTAAAGATAAGGCAGATGAACCCAGTGAAGACAAGTTCTCTCTTTTATTACATGTAAAATGGAGCTCGCATCATCCTTTTGTGAGCAGTGTGCTTCTCTTTCTGATCAGAGGCATGCTGCAGAATAATGTGAATTCTTCATATGCCTCTAAATCATCACTTGTATAGAAGGCTGTCTTAAAATTTGATTCCAGAGGAAGCACTACCAAAGTACATCTAAAAGACCTGTATTATCAGGCCTGAATCTGAATTTGTTTGCCCTTAAGCAAGATGACCTAAATGTTAAAAGCAATTTTGAAGGCGAGTATCTGAAAATCCCAGTGATTGACTAGCTGATTCTTCAGGTACTTAGGCATGGAGTCCCAGAGGCAGTCCTTGTCTATGGCAATGGCTTTTCCCCCCTGTTTTTAACAAAGCATCTGAAAGCGTGGGCATTCTGTGTAAATAAAAATTGCTCTCTTGATGTTTAATCAGCTCGACAGTATGTGTTTGTGATTTGGAAGCAATACTCACAAATGGTGGAAGAAATGTGAAATTGAGCAAAGCTGTAAATACTTTTTATCTTTTTTGTCTTTTGTTTGTTATTTTGTCATATCACAAAGCACAGATCATTTCACTTCACGAATTAGATTTGCTTTTGTAAGAGAGAACTCGATTTCCCTTTTTTAAAAGCAAGCTTTAAATAATCCATATATTTTTTTTAGCCTTTCAAAATCCTTGAAAGTTTAGATGATCCAATAAGGGACAGATGAAAGTAGAAATAAACTAGAAGTATAAAATAAGCAAGAATGGAGTGTGCATTTATCCTGAAAAGCAATTTACACCATGTCTTGTTTCTGTTAAAACAAACTATCAGTGAATATACAGGTTTATACACCCCTCAGAGGATAGCTGCAAAGATTTGTATGGAGTCACAGGACACTAAGCCTATTGAATCTGTTCCAAAATGGCTAGATAGCTTGTTGTGCAGCCAGCAGCAAGAGATATTTTGATAAATATGTCTTTTTTTTTGCCTGCGTAGTCTTGCAAATAGCCACTAGATGGCAATAGTTTTGCATAGCTGGAAATTAAGGAAGCTTTTTCCAGAGGAAAATAGGAATGGCTGCTTCCATTAAATTCTGCTTCATATCACTAGGTGGCAGATTTGGACTATCTACTGAAAAAAACCCCAAGGTTTTAATGTTCTGTTTTGCTTTTTGCAAAACTATGTTCATTTATTTTTTCTTCAGCCTTCTATATATAAAAAATAATGCAAAAATAGAAATTATTAGGTGAATAAAAAAGGACTTTTATTTAAAATCTTTGTTTCATCTTTTCAAATTACAAGCAGAAATATACTAGAAAGTATTAAAGCCATTAATAAAAAAAAGGAATCAAAACATAAATGAGTAAAAACACCATTCTGAGAACAATTTCCAGTCAGACTTTCAAGGGTAATTAAAAAAAAAATTCTAACATATAAGATACTTAAAAGGCCAAAACATAGAAATGCCTTTTGATTTAAAAAATATATGACAGGGATACTTTTCACTTCAGTGATGTTTTTGGTCTAAGATCACAAACCCATCAGTTATTTGGTCTTTTAAATACATTTACAGAGGTGAGTAAAAAGGAATGCAAAGAAAATTACCACCTTGTAACACTGATTTTGGGTGCTTGTGCTCTCTCTAGTGCAAGAAATCAGGAAAGAAGGTTTGGCTCCCTTGAAATAAATGAAAACTGCTTTTTAATGGAGCAACAGTTTTCAGCCTTGCTGTCTCAAAGACAATGACGCTCAAAACTTATGTGCCAGGTTGGAATATGTCTGCATGGTGCAGGCTTAGGTCCAGCTAGAGAGACCTGGGCTAGCTCCAAAGCAGCAGCAGCAGGGTGGCCACAGTTCATGTGATGCTTTGTCCAGGTAAATTAGCTTTCAAAGGGTTGCTCCCAGAACCTGAGCTATTATCTCTGCAAGCAGCACACTGTGAACGAGCCAACAGAGACAGTCTGAGGGCAGGTATCAATCTTCTCCCCTCTGATATGCTACTATGACATTAGGTGCCTCCACCATCTTGGAACTCAGAACATAATATTTTACACTCAGAGTGTTTTTACCTTTCTCTCCCAAAGTGGTGTACAAGTCTAGGTTGAAACTGTGCCACCCTTTTATGTAACAGCCCAGTGCAGTCACACAAAAAGCAACAGCCCACGCTCACAACAGCCCACACTGACTTTCTCTGGGGAGACTGCAACCCACATCTCACTGGCACTTGGAGGCACTGCAAACACCTGACTGTGGGGTGCTTGAGCGTGGGAGCTCTCTTCTCATTTGCTCTGGGGATGGTGCACAGACGAAACATCACTGGGGTCAGAGCAGGAACACAAGTGCACCCAAAGAGGGATGTGGGTTCTGGTGCTCTTCTAGGTGGGTGAGTTGCAGGATGTTTCTTGCTCTCTCCTTCTTTCTCTTCCCAGCAAGCACAAATTTAACTATTTCCTGTGCAGTGGAAAACCTTCATTAAGAGGTTGAGGGATATAAGCAACTAATCACCTGCATATAAAAGCCTATTGTTTCCAGACTCTCCTTTGGGAATTGGTTGCAATCTTGAATCCCCTCAAGCAATGGTGGGGACTTAGTGTAGGTCTCCTCTGTGATCTAGGCCTGTGCAAGTACTGTGCAAAGGCAGGGACAGAAACCTACCTCTTCTTCTAACTGCCTTTTCAAAGCAAGGAGTGACAACCAGTGTTTGATAAAGGCACTGATTTCGTAGGTGTGTTAGGTGAAAAATATGAAACTGAAGGGGAGTTAGAGTGGGTTTCTGAATGCTAATTGGGCTTAGGTGTGAGATGGAGCTCATCAGTGCTGTCAGAACTGAAGGTTTATCTGCATGCAACCAGATGATCTTCAGGCATTGAGGGAAGTTTGATGTAAAAATGTATGTGGGTACTTTTGGGACCAGGAGCATCAGAGCAAAAGTTTGGTCTTTGCACCCTACAACCCACATTCTACTTCTCACATATGCCAAACAGCTTTCTTTTGGGTTGATTCTAAATAGTCAGCATAAGATCTCAAGAAGAATTTGATTTATATGCTTAAACAGAACAGAGGAGACATAATTCATTCTCTCCTATGCCTCTGGAATCTCACAAAGCTGCAGAAGACTGCAGTGGGACCTGAGTCACGTAGTCTAGCAGAAGGATAGCAGAGATTAGACTGGCATATTACACTAGAACAGAAAAATTCCCTAAGGGATGTGCATGTAGTATGGACTGGGGAAACCTGGATGAGAAACATACAATGAACAATAACTCCAGGCACATTACACTGATGCCTGCTGCTTGGGCAGGATAAACACAATTAGTTATACCTGCTGTGCTAATCCTACAAATCCCATCCCAGCCAATTCACTGAAATTGCATTCTCCAGCTCTCCCTTCGCTTGTTGCATAGATGTTCCCATGCCTAATTCTAAGAGCTTAACCAGGGCGTTGCTCTGCACACAGTTGCTGGAGGGGATCATAGCAGGAGTCATGCCCTCACATGTTCTGCTTTTTAAACTCCTAGCAAACACTGTTCTTCTCAGAGTGCCTCTGAGCTCCTGCAATTCCTGTCAAAGCCAGTTCAGTACCCTGATTAAATACAAGTATGAGATTAGCCAGCATCTCCTTCAGACTCAGGATAGAACTAATTTCTTTTAGCTTTAGCTGTGTGAAAAGTGTATGTTCAAGCTATTCCTCTGAGCAATACCGTCTCTAAACGAGAGACATTGCTACGCCCAAAGTGATACTGCCTACTCATTTACCTATTTCAGATGCTGACACCTTTGACTATGGAGGGAGTTAACAGCTTGCTGAGGCTGGAAGTCTAACTTTGAGGGTCCCACTGCTAGAGGAGTTAAATCCCACACTGTATTTGAGAAGGAATCTGAACAAATAATCTCCTACCTGACAGCTCTACTCCAGGGCTATTAACCATTCTGTGGTGCTGCCCTCTGCTTCTTAAATCATAAGAGCAAATTATTCTGGAGTTTCAGATTGGGATGGACCTCAGAAGGTCTCGAGCTCAACATGCTGCTCAAAGCAGGGCAAGCTGTGAGGTCAGAGTGGGTTGTACAGAGCTTTATCCAGCTGGGTCTTGAAAACCTGCAGTCAAGCTGATCCACTGTTAAATTTGCCTGAGAGTAAAAAAATGTTTTCCTTATATCTGCTCAGAAATTCTTGCTCTCCTGCCACGCACTGCTGTGAACAACCTGTCTCTGTCTTCTTGATGACCTCCTCAAAGGCGCTGGGGTATGCTGCATGGTCCTCCGGATACTGTCTCTGCTCCAGGCTGAACAAGCCCCGCTCACTTGATCGTTTCTTGCAGGGCAAGTGCTCCAGCTCCAAACATTGTGATGGCCTTTGCTGAACTTGCTGTACCAGAGTGGGAGTGAATTAGTGGTTAGCTAGCCCAGTCTGCAAGATATCGCTCTCACACATCATTAGGGACTTCCTCGAGCCTGGATTCCCAGTAACACCATCAGGCTGCTGAAGGACCACAAGTTTCCCCCTTGGTTTCACAGGGGAGCCACGAAAGAACAGAAGCTGACAGGCAAGTATCTCCATGTTGGCAATACTTTTAAGTTTCCTTCCCCTAATTTTCAGGCATGGAAAACAAAGCCAGCTGCTCTCCCTGTACTGTATGCCCTAGTTGTGGGGAACCGTAACTTTGCTTTTGAGCAAGATCAAGCTTTGGGAGGGTCCTAGTGTTGGCCCCCTAAAACATTTAAGAAACTAAAAAAGAAGGTAGAAATGTACCTCGTGAGCTTTTCAAGAGACATCAATGCCTAATCCATGCCCATTATAACTCAGCTGACTCCTAAGTCCATTCTTCACCAAACTGTATACCCATATAAAAGCTGCCCTATTCTTTTGTTGACTTTGGACAGCCTCAGGTACTCAGAAACGGTTATTTCTAGCAGGGTTCAACATGCATGGCATTTCTCCTGTGTTTCAGCAAGGCTGATGTTTCTTCCAGCAACTGGTCTCATTACAGTGAACGAGAGTACTTTTTCTCTCCTTTTGTATTCTGTACAAAGCAGAGTGGTTCTGACATGACTGTGTTTGAAATGAAGCAAGCCTTAGCATCTGCATTTATGAAAGAAGCTGCAGTTTGCTCTTGCCTCTAGATCTATACACAGCCTGAAGAGCTGACTGTAGGCTGACTGAAAACAAGATGCCTACACTGGTATTATTTCAATTTAGATGCTACCTTATTTTTTTTCTGGGCATAGTAAAGACAGCTCTAGTGTCACACCTGTGTCTGCAGCCTCTCTGTACAGAATTAAAAGGAGAAGGTCACAGTCACACTATCCTCCTTGCTGTTGTGCTCTAGAGCATCCTATCTCTACCCTTGGTAACAAATTTGCATTGTTGCTTTAAGCTATATGAGTGATATTTGTCTGCTGTGCACATCTGTGTACGTCCCATCCTAGCCACAGCAAAGAGGCATTGAGGAATCTGTATCCCCTGCTTGTCTCCACAAGCCCCTTATCAGCAGAGGAAAAAACCTTGCCCTCCTCCCCTTCATTTGCTATTAAAGCAGTCCCAGCCTAGGATGTTAACAAGGACTGGATTTCATCTCAGCTTACTTCTTTGACAAATGTGGGATTCCACTATTGCCTTGGCATTACGCACTTTTTAAAATGTAAATTTCTCAGCTGCAAGGAATCACATTAAAAAAAATATTCAAAAAGCAACTGTCTAAATCAAAGACTAATTGGCTGCCAAATTATGGGTTTATGCAACTCCCTCATTGCAGCTTGTTTTGCTTTTTTACCAGAGGTAAGTAAAAAAGCATCGGAAAATACACAAAAAATATTTTTGTTTTACTTTCATAATAAAACATGTGATGTCAACCCACTTACTTTGAAAACTCTTGCTGCCTACAGTGAAAATCCTGTCCACCTGAGACTGCCTGTCCAGCCTAAGATTCCCTCTACAGGGAAAGGGAAACCACTCCTGTGTTCAAATCTGACTAAGGGGAAACTGAGGCAACATGGTCATCAGTAAACTATTGGATGACTCAGGAATGGCAGTAGGTTCCTCAAAGACCTGACCATCATACCTTCCTGCAGAGGGTTCAAAGAACCAGCACTGGAATTGTCTTCCTCTAACTGTGTGGCAAGTATCATGAAGCATTTTTGGTGAATGCCCTCTGGGAGCGGGGCCTTCAGGGGACCTAAACTATAACTGAAAACTCTTGAAATCAAAGCGTAGCAGTTGGTTAACTTTATTGCTGAGGTCTCCACGGTGGCCTCAATCTCACACCCAGGGAATGTAAAGGGAGGAAGTAATTGCTTCCTTGACAGATGTTCACAATCACACGGGTGAAATGCTCTGAACTACAACCCATGAGGCACTGAGGCTAATGCTAGACCTGAGGAAGATTATTCAGGGTCAGTGTCTTTGTGGCTGATCCAGTCCCGGTGTGGATTTTGGAGACAATCTCACCAGTATGTAACAGGAGCCAGATCATATTTTCCTTTCTTCCTTCTTTCTCTCTGTGACAGTTCCTCATCCTGCCTCAAGCTCTGTTCTTGCCAGCCTCTCAAAAACATCATATGCAGCAGACTACCTGGATGCAGTGATCTTCTCTATATGACCTTGCAAGATCTTATTCTTCCCTGCCTCTGTGCCAGGAGTTTTATCTTAATCCTTTGTTGCAACCTTAGTTTGTGAATTCACACTCGCAATGAAGAACAAGGATTTCAGGTAAATTACAGCAAAGCAATGAGAGTTTCTAGTAAAGCATTTGCCTTATTTCTTCAGCTTTAATGCTTTCCTTTTCCTCTAAGTTTTTCCAGAGATTTGTGTTTAATGGAGTAACAAATCCTTTGCTACTGGGGAACAGTTCATTCGCTACTACGCTGCAGACTGATTATTCAGGTATTCCCATAAACAGTGGAGTAAGAAATTTAATTCCCTTGCTTCAGCTACATCGTACCTTATTAGAGGATTGGGGAGTGGGGACTACAGTGTCCCTATTTTAACAATATATGGCCTTTGTGAAGCAATGAGGATTTTATCTAGTAGAGGTTTGTGATGTGTATGTACATACACTAGCCAGTGTGGGGACTTACCTTCCCCTTTGAAATATGCTCTCTGCTAAGCAACAGCTTAGAAAGAGAAGGGTACAAATACTATTCCAAGAGCTTTTCCAACTGTACTGCATCTTTGCTATGTCAAAAATAAACTGCAAAATGAAAAGATGAGGAATGAGCCTACCATTTTGCGTCCTCACCTCTTAAAATAAAAGAGTAGTTTTAAAACACATAAAAATGTTCTGCCATGATAAATTACACATTTATAATCCTATTTAGTGAAGTATTTTACCTATGTAATTTTAAAACTGTCATTTTGACAAAAAATATAGATGAGCAAGTTGGCCTTTCACATTTAATATCTTCGTTCCTATTTGCAATTCACTAGGTTCAGCTTTGATTAAAGAAGTGGTATAAATGGAATGCATAATGGTCAGGACACGAAGAACATATTACTCTGACACTGCAGGATAAGACTTTTTCTTTGTATAAGCAGATTGTGTTTCTTCACCTAAGAAACTTCTTGAGCCTGGGCCTGCTGGCTTTATTACATCTGAAATGCATCTTGCCTTCTACTCCAAATTTGCATAGAAATAGATGCTTGATTTAAAGAGGAAGAGACAAAAGTCAGTGGATGGACATATTTATAAATCTATACTTTCTTTTAACAGACTTCTAGTGAATGAATCATCCTGTGCAATCAGACTGTAGGCCTGAGATGAGACATGACTGCAGCAAAAGGTCTTAGGGCCAGTGCTACCTAATGATTAGAAAAGGTTCTGCCCTGGATGCAACATCTCCTGTTAATAGGGGGTTATCTCCGCAGCAGCTGCTATGAGCACTTGGCGTAATGTAACCCTGAACTATTTCAGAGGAAATATTACCTTCTCTACAACTTGTTGGAGAGACATGTTTTATATCTTCAACTCATTTTCTCTAGGAGTCTCCTTTCTTCCAGGTTAATTACTAGAAAAGCTTTCTTTTAAAATACTTCCTAAAATATATTGACATCTGCTGTTTTGATAAAGACATGTTAAACACAAATTCTTTCCTCCCTGACTTACTGTAAATATTATGCCTTGCATTTCAACTTCAAACTCAAAATATTTTGTTGGTTGCCTCATAGGACCTCTCTGGATCAGTATTTACCAACTGAGGACAGTAAATCCAGGTGATTCTTCTGGAAAGACCATAGCTGTGTAAATAAAATATTGACAATTAAGGTAGGTAGCTTAGGAGTGAAGTAGGCAGCCATTTAATGGCTAATAACAATGTCATGCAATTATTTATTGGTCCATTACTGCCTTGGCAAACTACTGGCCTTTCTCTAGATTTGTAATTTTTGTTTCGTTCTGTTTGATTAAATGGATGCCCACCTGTCAAGGGTCAGTGGCAGCAGAGTTCACCTACCAGTTTGGATAAGAAGAATAAAAATAAATAAATAAGTAAAGAAGAAGACAGATGTGAGAAACAAAGGAGATAACAGAATTCAATTACACTATTTGGAGATGGTCCTGACAGAAGGCGTGAAACATCTACATATCTAGAAAGGCCAATTTTAGGAACAAGAGTAGTGGCACACTGAAGCAGTCATTCTTTTTTTTTAATTTCTGTCTTTGGATGTCAGTTTGCAGCAGACCACTCAGCAGCATCTTTGAGCCAGCAAATGATCTGGCATCTGGCTTCCAGCCCCTATTCCAGGGAATTTCATAAGTAGTTTATGTAAAGCTGAACAGTATCAAGAGGAGATATTGAGCCCATAATTTGAGATAATTTACCCTGTGCTGCTCAGGAACTTTTATTTAGAAGCAGAAGATGGAGGTCTGATTTGATTTTAAGAACTCCACATTTTCTGTATCTGGGTTGGTGACAACTGCAGGAAAGAAGTGGCTCTTTCAGGTCTAGTCTATGCCAGTCTAGGTTTGTGAAAACCTTCCCAGCTGAAACTATTTGTCAAATTAATGTTGAACTCATAAATTGTTTTGGAATGGATGAAATTGCTTTTGGGGGATATGAATAGTTCAGTCAAAGAAAGAAAAATATGTCCAGCCTCAGCAGATTATATTGACAGAGATGCACCCAAATATTGCTAGAAATTACTTCTAGGCTTAGAAAGGATGACTAATCCCACATTTAACCTTAAATGCACTTAAAAGGTTTCCTGAATGCAAAGTATATTCTCGTTACTGGAAGTGCTGGGCCAAATTCTGCACGGCTTTATGTGCTCCTATACGTCTGGGTAGTCTAAATGCCAAAAAAATACAATATGCAACATCTTTGAAGAAGTGTTTGCCATATCTCCACCATTTTTTTTCAGAAGTGTTTATGCTTATGCAGGTTTCTTTGACAGCAGAAAAGTGGATCAAGATAAAAGACCACATTTTTTATATCACCCTGTCTCTTTTGGTTTTCCTGCAGAGATTGTTAAACAGAAAGCCTCCAGTGAGGTGAATGAAATATTTTGCCAACTGTCCCTTTACACATCAGGGCAGTGAAGGTATTTAAGTCAAATATGACTCTTCCGGGCTGAGGATGACACATCTGCTACACCTTTTCTTCCTTCATTGCCACTTATCCCACTTCACAGTGGTTTGATTAGCTGGCTAAGTGGAAATGCTGAACTGTAGCTGAAATTCTCTCCTTCCCTATCAGTTCTTGAAAGGCCAAAATGATAAATGAGATTCAGACCTCAGAGCCTCACTTGTATCACAAAATGTCAAACCAACCACTTTGTCTGGGTTCAGTGTTTCTTAAAATTGACTCACTGCCTGCTGTGTCTGTCTTCCTATGCATCTGCGTATGTGCATGAGACAGTGCACATATGTGTCTCTAAAGGCAAGGCTCTAATTGTCTTGAGCTGTAGGTACAGGGAACATGGAAGAATTTAACACACAACTTCAGCCTCTCTTATGTCTTAGTATTCAGTGATACAAAGATCTGATGCATGAAACTAAGAAAATGAAAGGAAGGAAAATGGAAGGGAATTATTTCTAAACTCCAGAACTAACTATACAAGAGATATGTAGAAGGGCCGGAAGGACATCAACGCCATTTAAATCTCCTATTTACCATAGCCAAAATTTCATTTCCATAATGAAATACCCACTGTAACCATTTCCAGAGCAAATGGTTAAACAATAATAAAAGATAAAAATGTCTTAAATGGTATTATATAAGCAAGGAAGACCATGCTGAAACATCCTAAAATCCTTTCTGATCCCAGGAAGCACGACTTTTATCACCATAATGAGAAGAGTAAGGAGCCTTAAGCAGCTCCAGTCTATGAGATTCCGATTGAAGTACCTACCTGCCCCTGCATCTGTGTTTGTTTGCAGTCCGAATATGTGAGCAAAATGCAGTTGCACAGCCCCTAAAATAGATTAGGATTGCAAGGAGCGCTGCAATCTGCATGGATTAGGAGAAAAGGAGCTCTGCATCCTGTCCTCTGTAACTGGAAAATCTACTCTCCTGGACATTACAATGCCACTGTATCTTACAATTCCAATTTTATGACCTTGTGTGTTGCGCACCTGTGACTTTTCAGGCTTCTAATTGTACAAAGCTCATTCTTGTGAAAGGATCATAAGCATTTTCAAGTAGTTTATAATGAGGATGTCATTGCTTTTCATAGTGTTAACAAGATTACGATCATGTGTTCATGCATACTTAAGCACATTCAATAAAAAGGATGGGACGTGAAGAGGATGAGCAATTGCAACTCTGAGATTGTTAATCAAGGTTGTAAATTATCCATATCCTTTAAATTCATGGTGGGACAGCAACATCAAAGCACTGTTTCTCCAACTGGCTGAAGTAAGAAAACAAACTTTTTTTAAAATTATTTCTTAGTGACATCACCATATTCTGGAAGCTTTCAAGGCAGAAAAATCAGCTCAGGGTCCCAAAGTACATGTGGTCATGAGCTGTTTCTGCATTTGCTTGCTTATGTCAGTTGAGTACTCAGTGATCAGAGCTAGAAGAAACACTTTATTTGGTATATTGGATCTGAGGGAGGATGTGATAGAGGTCTGACACTTTACAATGTAGGCCATCAAACACACAGCTTTGTTTTCAGGCAGCTCTGTTTATTTACTTGCTGATTTTTCTATTGAACCTCCTTCTGCCCCTAATTCATTCTTGTTACTTTTCTGGAGCCTGCTCATTCACACTCACTCACTCAACTGGAAAATTCCCATTGCTGCACTGCTCTTGGGACACAAGACCCTGTTCTCACAGTCCCTGATGGGTACTTCTTGGGTACATTAACAGGCACAAAAGAGGATCAGGGACTGAATTCTGGCCTAGAAGTCAGGTGTCATTCACCAGTCACTGTCACTGTTACTTTGGACTAATGCCCTTCTTGGAGCTGGTTGTCATGGTGCAATGACAATGAGCAAGCAACTGCTAACAAGGACAATCAAGTGGACATTCAGGACTAGTCCTCTTTTTCTCTGTAGACAAAGACTTAGAGTATGAAAGACTGATGATTCTGGCTGCCTGCTTGGGTCTCTACCATGGATTGTCTATGACAGTCTTTCTAAGACTACAATGCCTTCTAGTGAGTTGTTCAGTTCTGAGGTCTACTAAAAACCTTACCTTTTCTTTACCTTTTTTTGTTATTGCTTGAAAATATTTTTCTGTCACACTTAAATACAAAATGCATTCCTGTGCAATGAATTATTATTGCTGTGATATTGTGATAATTGCTAGAGGCCCAGTTGTTATCTGGAATCTTGTCCTGGAATCTTGATAGCACTCAAATGCCTGCTTAAGTGCTTTAAATATGGAAGGGAGTCTTGAGTTATGGGCTCTGCTGAAAAGTTTGGTATTTTATCTAATATGGCACATTAGAGGAAGCAGAGATGAGGAGTTTCTATCTATTGCGTGTCTCTAGCCTCTATATTAGAGTTTCCATCTTCTTTATGTTTTACTCCATTTAGATCTCTGGAATTCTTCTTAAGTCATTGAGGGTAAGGGGAAAGGCAAGTGTCCCAACCCTTCTCAGCTTGCTGTGCCCCTCGGTGGTTAAAATACTCTTGCAGAAGGTAGAAGAAAGTGGTGACTCAGAATCTCCTCTGGATGAGCAGCAGACTAAAACTAGGCTTCTGCATGATTGCTAAAATGACCAGATTATTGAATAAAAGGTTGCCACAAAACTGATGATGTTTGTTCAGTGCTGTCAGAGTGTGTTAGGCATGTTCTGTCTAAGTATGCTTAATTTGCTATTGAGCAGCATGTTGGAAGGCACATTGACCTTGTTGTGCCCTGATGTACTGTCTTGAATTTAAGCCTATGTAAGGCTTGATTAATATAAGCTTATTTGTAACCATCTGAGAGACGAGTCTTTATACGACACTCTGCTTAGTACGGGGAAATATCATCACTAAAACACTTACCTGCTCTCTCAGTCAGGTTGGTGTCAATGTGAAGTGGCCACATGAGGACAACCTGTCTCCTGAGCTTCTGAATTTAGTTCCTAAAGAGATGCTTCCAATGTTTTGACTGACACTAACAATAATAAAACTGTTGTACTTTGGCAAGCTCCCATTGAGGCTAGTTGCCACTAATTTTGATAGCCAGGTGTTGGCCTAAAGAAGACAACTTGTCAGATGGTGGTACTACAGTAGCAGGATTTTCCTTGTTTGCCTTTCAAGAGCAGAATAAAACAATAGAGGAGGCAATCTTTGCAATTAATGTGATTGAGTTATACAATGTAAAGCTTTGACAAATTAAAACAGACTCTCTTTACAAACAGGCTTTGTACATAATTTCTCCTCAAGTTGACATGAAAATACACTTTTAATCAGAAAGCTAAAGAACAAAATTCTTTCATGTTATTATTGCACTATGTCTTTTTCTAATCTTTTTTTATCCTCCTTTTTTTTTCATTGTGCTAAGCCTCTAGTATCATAATTGAACTGAATAGATATTTTCCATTAAACACCGTGTATCTTTTCTGTATCCTTCCTCAGATCCCTCTGAAATTCCCAGAAGCAGCAATCTGATTTTCCTCATATTCAAAGCTTCCTGCTTGAGAGGACAGTAAAAATATGTATGATTGCTTTAAATCTTAGTTGAGATAAATGCAATGTTCAATAACTTCATCAAATAAAGCTTGAATTTTACAGTGCAAATGCCAGTCTTCATGGTTCAGTGAACTTTTTCGAATAGTACACAGCCTGTCTATATCAAATTTGTAGAAAGGGATTGATTTTGGTTTTGTTAGAATAGGGCTATTTCAGCCTTGTTTCATACTTTCCTGAAATAATAATGCTATTAAAAGATAAATGATAAACAGATTACTGTTTTTAAGGATTATTCAGAATGTTAACAACAAATATGACAGACTTTCTGCTGTAAACCTTAATGGCAAGGCCCAACCTGATTATTAAAGTTCTGTTTTCCATAGTCCTGTAAGATTATAGGGCAAGCATTTTTGTCTGCTAGACAAAAGCATTATGCTTTCAACTATAACTGTAGACCTTTGTGATTATTTTCTCCCCATCTACTTCCTTAGTTTTGTGGTGGTATTGATAAGTTACGAGAGACGGCAAAATGTTTCCTCTGAGCAGCTAACATTACCAGCTCTGATAGAGGGAGAATATGCGATGAAAGCAGACACATTTAGAACATTATCCATTTCCACACTGATAGTCAGTGACAGGAAAAGTACTAGATGGTTAATGAATTATTTTGAAAGCTGGGTAGTGCAATGGATTCCCCTCAGATTTTTCTGTCCATGTTTTCCAAGGCCACTTATATACAGCTATTTTTTTCCCCTGTATTTGTTTGCTTTTATCTGTAGTTGGATGATGAAAGGACTGCGTTTAGCATACACAGGCAGCAGCACTTTTACAAGCATCTAAGGTGCAAATATACTTAAAATTTGGGTTAGGAAGTTTGTAGTGGCAGCTCTTTGACTGGTGTCAATGAACATAACTCCATAAAAGCCACTGGCATAGTACTAATGCATCCAAGCTGAGCCCATACCTGTCCTTAGGTCGCTATCAAAGCAATAAATGATCAAAGCTTTCTCTTTTCTTTCTCCCAAATAACATGCAATCTGTCACTCAGTTCTAATTGGTTTATCTTAATTTCCTTTTTGTCAGTACCTTTTTGTAGCACTGGTAATTTTAAATGACATGCATCTTAGGATTTTACAGGCAAAATTTATGCCAATAATAATTAGATCTCATTGAGCCCTAGAACCTAGAGAGGAATAGGTCTACCTACCAAAGATAACAGCAATATTAATTTAACTTTTCAGTATTGTCTGAACCCCGGTGACATAGTATCAAGTAGTCATTGGTGTGCAGTTATCCAAACAGTACTGAGCAAATGAAAACTTATTTACATTGGCACAAAAACGGGCAAATCCAAACAGACCCAATTTAGTTCTGTAAGACAATAGGATCAAAAGTTACACAATAGTCGTAATTCAGTAATCTGCAGTTTGGAAAAGTTTGTACACAAGTGCTTTTATTCCTTTTTACCTGGAGGAAGTAACTTTGGCCTGAAACTTCCAGGTACAGTGGGGAGTGGGTATATATTTTGCAGAGAAACTTAAAATGGGTGTTTTTAACTCCTCCTCATTCTTAATTTACCTTAAAGACCCCCAAACACATGGCATCATGTTTTCCTTGCCTTCTTGCAGTGCTTTGAATGCAGCTGCTACCTGCAGTATAGGGACAGAGATAATTTTTTTTTTGTTTCCCATCAAGACCTTGAACATTGAGGCTCTGGTCCTCATGAATTTTCACTTTGATAGCACAAGGAATCAGTAAAGCAAGGTCAGTTGAGAAAGAGGTATTATGCAACAACCACTAGAGAAATCCAGTTTGCTGAACTCATGCTTCAAGATTGGGATAGGTTTTTAAACAGGTTAATCCACAGAATCCTGCTGCATATCTAGCTGATATGAGAACCTAATGCCCTTAGACTACTCTGAAAAGTCTGGTGGTAGAGAGTGCTTAGTGTAGTGAGAATGCAATTTGTTTAGTTAAGATTTCCATTAAGTCCTTATAACCTTGTTATCCTAGCCCTGACAAGTAATTGGTGCTGACCTGCTCAGAAAGTAACCTGAATGTGGAACCAAGTCAGTCGTAGATACAAAATGTCAAGAAATAAGTAGATAAATATTAGAGAGTTAGAGAAAGCACTTCATTAAAAACACAGTATTCAGGCAAGGCTGGAAGTGAATTACAGATTCAACCTGCCTCTAGGTTTGTTGGGAGCGAGGGCCTATGTGCTGAAATCTCTTGGGTAGGGTTGTCATCAGCTATAAACCAAAATGTATGATCAATGACTTACGTGCACAGTTTCTTTTTTTTGCTGAACGTGAAGGATAAGAAAAAAAAACCCAAACAAATATGGGAAAACTTAAAAAAATAAATGAAATAAGGCAATAAAACCCGGTAAATACTGGTTAAAACAGTAGGAAAAGAAACTCTGACCCAGGTGGAAGGTTGACAAGGTTAAGTTGGCATTGCACATTAGAGTGTTTAACATATTTTTCTGTGCATCAACATTTTGATCTCATATTCATTTGATAAATAATGCAGTGAGAACAGGAAAAGGTAGATACGAACCTTTTCTGACATTGCTTGTAGCAGTGGAAAGGAATAGACTCGCAATGCCTGGAATGTCAGTTGCCACACATACTAACAATCATATAGAAAAAAACTCTCAGACAGCAAAATGCAAAATTATACTCTTACAAGTTAACCTGCTTCTGTACTAGAAAGACTTAAATAAACTTGCATTCCATTTGCACATGCTGCAAAGTGATAACTGTATATCTGCTCTATTTATTTCGTGTGGCATCGGAATTGGACAATTTCAAACCTATAGAAAATGAAGGATGATCCTCAAATCAAGACAGATTTTGGGTTCCTTATGTGTATACACATACACAAGCATGTGAACATATCTGTTTATTTTTACACATACATATATTGCATATAGCAACTGAATTCATGTCACTGGGGGAATCTCACTGGATACATGCAGTCTCATCTACCAGATCAAATTGAGAGCACCTTCACTGACCACAAGTTATATTCCTCTTTCCCAACGCCTTTACTCCTTCCTTTTGTGTGTGTTTTGCTGCTTATTTTCCAAGTGAAAGCATCGAGTATTACGATAAGCCAAAGAAGTACATGCACAATCAAACCAGGGGTGAAGCCTTCTTTAAAGTATGAAAGTACCTTACCCTTAGGAATAAGAAAGACATAAAGTTAAGGTTATGTCCGGTTTAATCAAAAGCATTTACCATGCTGTCTTCATAATATATGTTGATACCATGGGTTAGAAATAGTTGATAGTGTTTCCTCCTCTATGAATTAATGAGGGTAACTGTTACTTTTGGTTTTTATCATGACTGTCAATCTGATTCAATGAACAATCATATCTAGTATACATAATTTTATTATTTATTGCTTTGTTCACTATTCACTTTACAATTTGGCTTTCCATAAGTATCATTTCAAATAATTTGGTTCAGTGCGGCAATTAGACATTCAATAGTTGGTCCTAAGTAATGCTTTCTTTGGCACATGGTAATACTCAAAGAATAATTCCATTTTCCCCATCAAGACAAAGCTGCTGTGAATTGTGCATTCAATTTTCTCCTACTCCAGATTGGCTATTTGAGTTACTGCGGCTCCTGAACTTATGCAGTTTCAGCTGCTTACTCACCTGCAATAAAACTGTTAGAACTAAGTAGGATCTGAAAGCTCTTTTGATTAACAGGCTCAGTGCCTTGTGGAGTGCATTACTGCTATGATGAGAACCGTATGGGAATAAGTTAGCCTCATAGTATTAGTGTTCCAGCAATATGAAGAAGAAAACAAAAAAATGTTAGTTAATTGGGTTCCTTTGTGCTTAAATGGGATCTGGGACAACATACTGCATTTTTTTCCTCTGTGTTGGCTCTATGAGGTAGCCCTGCTATAGAACAAAGATTCAGGTTGTTTAAAGGTTTTTATATAAGTCAGAATAACTATAAAACAAAATGCCATTATTCAGATGATATTAACTGGTTGCCTGTTTCGTTTTTGCTAAAGTCTTTGTCTTAAATTTGGAAAAAAGTGTTGTCAGATTTTATTTTTGTTACAGTTTTTTTTCTCAGTAATGAAATATCAACATTTTCATTCTTTGTACACTACCTGAAATATAATATTTTGCTAGAATCCTTTGACCTTTTCAAAAACCTGTATTTTGATTGTCTGGCAATTCTCCTGTTTCCCTGCAGGTTAGAGAAGAAAACTGTTTTGTGGAGAAGGTGAATTTACAATGGCAGTGCACTGGGCTCTGTGGTGGGTATTCAGAAACAGACTGGATAGTCTCTTGGATATGGGGTGTGCGTGTGATTTGTAATGATTAGTCCTGCAAAACGCAGTGACCTGGATAGAATTTATTTTTTCATTGAGAGTCATTGTAATAGGATCAGCTCTGATGAAAAGGGGGAAAAAAAATCTTCAGAAAATGTCCAATTACCCAAAATGAAAATCAAGCCAGGCCTCCAGGAATAATACTCAATTCTGTCTTGCACCTGAAGCCATCTTCTTTTTTCACAACACTACTGATAAACAGCACTTTTCTCTCCAGCATGGAGCCTCCAGGCTGATGAAAATACCTTGCATACTATTTTGTGAAAAATGTTAAGGGTTTGAATTTTTTTTCTTTTTGTATCAGAATGTAAACCTGACTTTTCAAAATATTTTACAAGAAAAAAGACCAATCTCTTATCCTCTACAATGATATGAAATAGTTATGAGACATATATGTAAGGCAGAGAGAAACAGAAGTAAATTTGAGCTATGTTCTTTCTTGGACCAAGTGAGAAGGCTGAACAGGAGCATAATGCAGCTGGTAGGGTCACACCTGACCAGGACTCCTATTGGAGGTTAGGAGATGGCTTTTACAGGCTGATACAATAACCAGAAAGGTAAAAGTGCCTCACAATTTCTTCCCAATCCTACCCACAGCTGGAATGGTTATTTGAGTGTCAGTTCTGCCAAGTCAAAACCCTCCTATCTCTTTTTGTTCCAGAGTGCCTGTAGCTCCTGCTCTGGTCTGCAGCAAAGTCCCTGATCATGATGGACAGTCCAATATTTTCATCTTCCTTTGCAGTTACTTCATTCCACCTATTTCAATCTGGCCTGGTGACACAACATAATTAGCTTTTCCTCTTGGGTATTACATGCCTCTTATGCACCTGACTGAAGTCTTTGGTTTCCCTTGTACCTTGTCCTTCTCATCCCTCCTCAGTCCAAATTCTTTTATGTCTTATTCTAATCTGAAGAATCTCTCTTAGCTTATTTTCCTTTCCAGGTTTGTGTATATTGCACACTCGCATATCATATTGACTAAAGTCATGCCTCACATCCATGGACAATCTTCTTTTGCATAAGGGCCTTTGACTAAAGTCCCAAAGGGCTTTATTTGCCTTTGGTTAGGGTATAATGTAAACAACAGCAGAAATTATATAATCACAGCATTCTGGAAGTACAAATAATAGGGCTGTTTTTCAAATACCTTTAAGTTACAGGAGACAGGAAAATACTTGTGTAACCTTTATGCATCTCAGCTCCAGATGTAACACAGCTTTCAGACCTTTAATGGTGGTGCTGGCAACCTGGACACAAAGTACTGAGGATGAATTTCTTCTTAACTACTGTATGTGATTTAATCTGCCGTCACACAATTTTTGAACAATAATTTTCCTGCCTAGTTATTTTCACATTTGACATTCACTTAAACCTTTCTTACATTGTAAACTAAATAGCTTTGATTTAGGCAATTATAGTGTAATTTAACATTTGTGTCTTCATTACTGGGGCATTTTAGTTGCATAACACATCTTGCTTGTCCACCTGCTCCCTCCTTCCCATCCATCGGATCACACTAAATCTATCACTATGAGTGAAAGTTTCACTTATTACTCTAGTAGGGGCAAAATAGAAGATTTTCAGGATAGCATTCTGTGTTACAAAAAAAAGATCTTTTTTGATGACTGTTTTAGATAAAAGAAAGTGACTGATCTTAGATATTCGTAACAAAAATATCCCTTGTTACATCAGATCTTTTGTTAGGTTTGATAATATATTATTACAGGGAGAAAAGACAATCTTTTGCATAGATAGTTTTTTCTAGAAGAAAGTGTGTGAAATATGTGTATAGAACTTCAGTTCTAGACTTATCTGACTTTCTCTAAGGTAAAATCCAGTCCTCTAGATATCCCAGAAGATATTTACCTAAATTATAATTTCTTAGACAAGATATTCAAGATTTGAATTTACTCATGCAAAAATATAGTCTGAATCTTGTACAGACAGAACTGCATTGACCCAGTCTTTCACTGAACAAGGGCACCTGTTACAGTATGTAACCTGCTAAGATTTCATCATACGTTGTTTTACATGAGCTGCTATAAACTTTTTCTTGTATAAAAACACATTATTGAATGTTTATCATGTATTGAATTTTCTGAATTTTCTTTCAGGATTTAATTTTTGGATTGTATTACATGGGATTCTGAAACAAGAATTTTTTCCCTTTCTCCCTCTGGGAAAAGCAGAGAGTGCAGATTTCTCTTGCAAAATTGTGCTGTGTCATAACCCAGTATTCACATGAAAAACATTCTTCTAAGCTTTGCTATTACTGCCTGTCCTCTTTCTAACATTTGTGGAAGCTCTGTAAAAGAAAGAAATGCAATAGGTGTAGCCAATAAAAGAGAAATAAAATCTGCCATGAGAAACTGCATAGCAAGCTAGTGGTTCCAGAAATTTGGCTTGGATGCTCTTGCATGGAGAAGGGCAAACAAGCTCCATTTCTCTAGTAACTTTCTAAAGCTCATCTGCACAATTATGAGTACTAGCTTTAAAGGGAACGGAATAAACACTTCATTTTGTAACTTCACTGAAGTCTTTTGCAATTAACAGATAGGTAACAGATCCAATATCTACCAGACTTCTTTTTTAAAAAAAATGTTATGTTCTGTACACAATTCAATGAATTTTAAAATTTAATTGTAAATTAGAAGGGATACATATGCAAATTTTAGTACCTGTTATGATATTTCTGCAGACATAAGAACTTTTTTACAAGTTCAGTCTTCCTGAATGCGTACCCTGGCACAACTGAGTCTGCTTCACAGATTTCTTTTCTTTATTTTCCTGGAGACTAATTTTCAGGTATTTATACTCTTAAAACTTCTGTTACCCTTAATAGAGATTTTCTCAGTGCTACAACTGACCGCAACTTTAAGATTATACTCACAGTGTGTTTAATTGTTAAATTGCTACAAGACTCGAAATGGAGATGTAGTTAAATCTCTTCCTCCCCTTTTTATTTTTTATTTTTAAACCTTACTTTCTGAGAAACATTTGTGTAGTGCAAGTCTGATCACATGTGAGGGACAGTTGAGGCTGACGGATGAGATAATAGAGAACAGCAACATCAGAAAATTCCCCTCCAGAACCAACCCTGCATGTTCAATTTCTATTCTGTCCAGAGGAGCTATAAAACTGGAGAAAGGTGAGTAATAGATTTGAGAGTCATCAGAAATATAAATTATAGCTAGACATTTCCTATCAGAATCCCATGCAGTTAATGATAAACAGTCAATGAGATGTATGCACTTCCAGCATTTTTATAATGAATCTATTGCTTCTATGACAGCTTACTGTCAAACATTATGCTTTGGAATTTATAACATTTGATACCATTATAATAGATAGTCTGGATGTGCTGAAGTCTATTCTTTTTCTTTTTAGAAGCATGACACTTTCACCTGATGAACATAATGAACGTACCTAGTGAAGTCCAAATGGCTCTGCAAACACATGCATGTACAAACAAGAAGGATTTTATTGCTTCCCTCTTTGTTTCTCCCTTTCTCTCCCTCTCTCCTTCCTTTCTTCTTTTCTTCCCTTTAAATGACTGGCAATCAAAAGAGAACAAACAATATTCTTAGAAAATAACAGTTCAGCAACTCAGAGGAAATGAAAAAAATGCAAACAGGATTATTTAAAATCTGTAACTGCATAGAAAAATCACTTCTGTACTTACCACATGATTTATTATTGAACTTCCTAATAGTTCTTTGCCTGTTTACAATATTATGTGCTTGAGGTCCTCAAAAGCATTGAAGTGATGGTTCTACAAGCCTCATTCCTCTTTGTATCTTTCCAGCACTTCTTGCCCAGGAATGAATGATCAGAAAAGATTCAAAAAGGCAGAAAAATGCTAACTTGGATCCCTGTTACTGGGAAAGCAAATTTCACCTTTGAAATTATGCTCAAACATCAACTTTATCACTCGTCAGTGCATTATTCTTATTGTTTGTGGAGAAAATATTTGCATTAAAACTCTCCCGCCCTTTGCACGCAGCGTCGTCATAAGGGTGCCATGATTTCAGATGACAAGAAATGTATCAGCTTTCATCAGGTCGAATACGATTTTATTTCTGCTACAAAGGTCTGATTCTCCCTATGCTACTTTTATGCCAGTTTAACTCTATCAATTTTATTAGCTGCCAAAGTAGGTGAGCTGTTCATGAAACACTTACCTTTCCCTGCCTGCTAGGCAGTCACAGGTTCCTTGCTTCTTTGCAGTCATGTAGCAAAGAAGTTTTGGAAAGAATAGCTGATGTATTCAAGTCAGGTGTGGAGGCGATTTACTTGTTGCAAGATAAATAGCACTAAAGATCAAAATGTATGAAAATGTCAGGCTAGGCCTTCTGTTTATTTTCATACCTTATAATCTGAATATCAATCCCTTCATTTAGAACATTACCACACTCTCAGTTTTATAAATATGGGGGGCCATTTTTACATACTGTCTTATACCCGAAGCCTATGCAGTTGGTAATAAGCCTGGTGGTTTTTTAATAAATACATGACAAAGTTGAAAAACATGACAAAGTTGAAAAACACTAACTTTCTTTTATCTTCTAATAAAAAAGTCAACATTTTGGTAGCCTCTGCAATGTATTCAGGCTTCATGTATGTTCATTATCTAAAGTCTAGGAACTGTTGCCTAATTGCATAATCAGACTAGCAGTTAGAGAGGAACTGGTAGCTAATACAGTTGATATCTAGCCCCTTGGCTATGTGTAAATGTTGCATATTGATATGATAGCAGTATGTGTGGCTATCCTGCTTATTAAAGTTAAGATGGGGATGAATGAAAATGTGAAGAGAGAACTCCACAGAAATGGGTAAAGAGGAGGATAATGGACAAGTTAAATGGCAGAGGTGGTGATATTACAGATTAAAGGCAGGAGAGAAGGATGACAAGGAGAATTTATAATGAGTGTTGTGGACTCTATAATCAGATTTTCAGATGTTATAGGACACTTGGAGCAAGGAAGTGAACAACTAACAGTGGCTGTCAGCAAGTAAGGATGGAGAGTTGCACTAGGATTGAGGGGTTGTAAGACAGGCTAATTTTCTAGGAGAGAAAGCTGTTTCTAGCTGTCTTAGGGACTAATATAGGCAAGATGGCTGTGAATGGATATGCTGAAGAGGAAGTTGATAATGAATAAGAGAGACCATAAAAGAGAGAGAAGATAAAATGGAGAAGACTCTGGTAGTTGTTCTGGAGAGAGATGAGGAAGTGAATAGAAGACCAGAGGATTTGCTGCATAACCCCACATTACAGGAAGAGAATGGACTTCAGTACAGTACTATGTGAAGCACTTTTTGCCCCTAATACACTCACAGGGACAACTACAGGTTGGATAATCTAATCTGGTCTTTTGCTATACTCTCTTGAAGCAAATTATTTTAAAGTCTTCTTTCTGGTGAGTATCTGAACAGTTCATAACAAATCATCCCTTCCAGGAGATCACTCATTATTAGACATATCGATGGCATGTTTGAATCTCTAAAGTGGTAATTTATGCTATTAGCTGAGTTGTCTTGATGACCTTCACTACACTAGTATTTTACTCATTCTTTCATATTCTTGTACTTCATACATACCAGAGAATAATTCATATCCTTGGTAACCTTTGCAAATGATTTCCCCAGAGGTTTTTCTCCATCAATACCAGAGAAAACTAACCCATTGTCATCATCCTCTAAAAAGTAATTAGCCATGAATAATTGCTTCTTCCTGACATCTTCCTAACTTTGTGCTGAATTGATTTTTTTTTTTAAAGTAGCTCTATTAATTGTGGAAGCATTTGGCTGCCTTCTCACTTTTATTCTCCCATTTCTTATTCTGTGCTTTTGTTACAAGGGTTCTGGATTACATTTTGCTTGTCTTGTTTAATGTTGCTTGCACAGTTTCCTAGTTTTATGATACTTTGAATTCCAGACTGATAGAATGGATTTTTCTATGCAGTGTTATTAGATTCGATTTTAGAATGCTTTCACTCAGTGAGTTATTTTCATGGAAGTCTTATGCCACTTTCATGGGACATTTTTTCTCTTATTTGCTCAGCAGGATTCCCAATGTGTCTTAGCCAAACAAGATCTAGGGAAGAAATATTCATAACAGTTGTGGTCTCCTATATTTTCTTAATTTAGCCTTCCTTGATTTATCTGGCATGGTTTGTACTTTTTGAGGTCTCTGGATTTAGCTAAACTAATCTCTAGGTCTCAGGGCTGTGATTTACCTGTGATACACTTCTGTTTCACCCTAAAATCCTTAAAAAATGATGTCTGAAAAATAAAAGGAGGAGAGACATGCATTTGCATCCATTCTCAAGTTATTCTACTGAATGGAAAAACTCCTCTCATCAGTTCTAACTAAGTTTCTCCACTTTCCATATCTTTTTATAATGTTAGGTCATGCTGGAAATGGTTTGTCAATGGATTGAGGGAGAAACATGTTTTCCTTCAACATAAGGAACCCTTCAACCATACAGCTACACAGGGACTAAAACTGTTTTTAAACTGCTGCAGCTCCATTGACCTTAATAGAGTCATGTTTTTTTAATAACAAATAATGATGCAAGCAATGTAGTGTTTTGTGTTCCACATGTCTTCTCCTGTGCTTCTTCACATGAGTAGAAAATCCCCCTATTTCTCCTTACTGGCCAGTATGAAGCCTTCCTAATTTTGTTTGAGACCTGAAGTACTCCAACCCCTCTTTCATGTAATACAGTGGTGCTCAAAGAATCCTTTAGAAAACTTTGCATCCCTTTTAACAATTAAACTATCGTTTTATTTTTATTTGGAAAGAAGCATCTTCTTAGAGATTTTTACAGATTTACTCTTTGGCTTTCTGTATTTGTGGGTCTCTTCCTCTGCAGTATAGCACTCCCTTCTCCCAATGTATTTGGAAAGGTCTTCTTAAATTTTTTTCTTATACATTCTGCTATTTTACTTCTCTTGGGTTTTTTTTGTTCTACATAATTATCTGACAAATGACTATATTTTTGTTGGTTTCCTTTCCTATCTCTTAAATAATAGGTTTTCTTTTAATCTCCTATAATTGCTTGGCCCATCTGACAGTTTATTATCCGTATTTCTTTTTTTTTTTTGTGTAAGTCTGGACAATACTAATCACAAGGGAATTGGAAAATGTGGTGGATTTCAATGCTCTCTTCAATTTTTTCCTGATTGCTTCTAGTTTTTGTAAGCCTTCTACATGCCAGTTCCTCCTTGATTTCCATTAAAATTCTACCTTTAGGACTCAACTATTGTTTACTTAAATCCTCCAAGAGTGCCTTTCCAGAACTGAAAACCTTTACACTGCTTTATTAGATGAACTCATTCTTTACCCTGTTGGATACAAGCATCCAGTAGTCATTATTTTCAGGTTCCTTTCTTTTTCCTTTTTTAAAATCCTTTTCCATTTGTAAACATTACTGCAGACTGAGGACATCTTAGCTGCTGACTTTGATAATTGCTTGGTGAATCCTAAAGTTAACTTCAAAAGAATTTAGGTATTTGTTTCTGTATCTGTATCAGTGGAAATCCCCCCCCGCCCCCAAAATATAGCAACCTACACATTAGTCCAAGGATATTTTATACTTTTCCCTTTGTATATTTTGAGTATGCATTCCTCTTCTGTCTTTGAATCCCAGCATGTATATTCACTGTAGACCTATAGTTTGTCAAGATACTGAATATTTTCCTCAACTATAATATTACATCACTTGACCTTGTTTTTCTGTCTCAGCCTTGGAATGCAGCACTTACTTAGATTGAAATGATGACTGCTTAGAAGGGAGATTAAAGGACAGTCAGGGAGATACCCAGTAGCAGAGAATCTGTGTTTCTATACAGAGAAATTCTAATTACAGCTGCAGATTCTGGGTATATAGTTGCCATCCTAATGGGAATTCTTCATATTCACTAGGGAAAATTTATTACGTTTATCTACATACCTGTTTCTGAGTAGGACCAGCTGAAAATGGAGAATGTTACTGTCTGCGTACAGTAGGGAATGGAACTTGTCTCAAAGAATTTAAAAATTAAATATGTTTTCCACTTCTTTTAACTTATTTTTATAAAAGTATTCTGGACTGTATTTATAATGGACTCAAATACTACAGCAACATCTTCATTGATTTATATCCCTCTGGCATAGCTCAATCTACTAGATGTCAACAAACAGCATGTAAATTTTCTCCCAAACACACAATCTTTTCATGCCACCACAGACTCTGAGAGACTCCTTATTATTACTTTTGATCTCTGTAGGTCTCAATATTATGAAATCCTTCTGTAAACTCAGCTGCCTGCATGTTTCACCTGTACAGAAAACACATTGCAATTTTTTCCACCTTCAAAATTCTTTATTCCCGTCCATACAATGTTAAATTTCTCAGAGGAAGTAGGATTGAAGCCTCGGTAGAATAGCAAATTGTGAGGAAAATCCCTTATTGAATACTGGGTATCAAAAAGATTCACAGGCATCTAACTGGGGTGTTATTTAACCTCAAATGCTTCTGTGCTGCCTTATATATAATCTGATCTTTTTTCATTTAGAATCCAAGTACATCTAATTATTTTTACAGAAATGTAAAGTAAATGTGCATATATATTATAGATTAGTGATGAGTATGCCCTGGTAAGTAATTCCATATAGTTCACCTACCGTTTTTTTTTCCCTATTACATTATTAGTTTAAGTCTGAAGTGATATAATCCTCTTTTAAACTTCTAGAATTGCTTGAATGATTGCTTATTTGCTCCTTATGAAGCCTCCATATAAGAAAGGTTATTTATTGTGACACTAGCACTTGCTAAAGCTTAATAGGAAAAATTCTTGTAAGCATCACCATGGTATCTGTCACAGTTGCAAGTAATAATTTTGTTTCCAAAATCTGTCAATTCCTTCTTTTTTTTCAGAAAAGATGTCCTGCTGATATGAAAATTGCCTGTACTCTGCTCATATGGACGGTGAAAAAACACCCAGGACCAAGGTTTTTCGTAGATATGTCTTGTGAAATTCCTTATCCAGGTGGTTAGCAATGTCAGCAATTAATTTGGTCCCAGATTGTTATAGAAGGCAGTTCAAAAGTTAACAGTATAAGTCTTACCGTACCTAGAAATATTGCTGACTTTTCCATGTCACTTCTGGGTCACAGTGTTGTCAGCTCATGCTTTTAATGGAGTCTCATGATATTTGTTGTTTTTTTTTCTTTAAGTCCCAGATTTTGGGGTCATATCTCATTTTTTTTATTTTTAAAAGCACAAGTTTATAGTTCTCACGGTGCCCTCAGAAACCTTGGATAACTTGACCTGAGTGTACCGTACAGTCTGAGATACTCAGAGCTGAATAAAATGAAAGAAGCATTCACAAGACAATATTTCAGAGTTCAATTTTAGCAAGTATTATTCCTTGCAAACTGTAGCAGAGATAATTCGTGATTTTGAATGCATGCACTTAGCAGTGCAAAGACATTAACAGGAAAGAATAGTTTTCCTTCATTTTCAGTAAATCACTCCTCTGATGGGTTTGTTCTCAAAGCTCAGCAAGGCTCCAGTTTACATACTCTGACTAGTGGCTTTTCTGCAGAGGCGATACTTGGGCCATCAAGCCATGGTCAAATGACTGACTGAGGTTCAAACTACAGGTATCCTTCAGGCTGTGTCGGTAACTAAGGGCAACCCATGTTTGACTTCGTCTCTGTGACAACGAGATGGGGCTAATATTATTTTGGCCTTTGCAAAGCTATTTTGAGCATTGACTCAATTATGTTTGAAGCATATTCAGCTACTGTGAATGGGAGGGAGAAGAGGCAGGTTGAAGTTGGTGGGCAAAGTATGTACTGAGGCAGAACAAAATATTGTTACTTAACTTTTGTAAAATTTTGGGTAAAATGATCCTTTTATTTCCACTCCAGCTACACAGGAATAAAACCATTATATATATATATATGTATTTATATATAACCATATGTATTTACAAAAAAAATTCTTTCCAGTTAGCTGAATCTCTCAGCCCTTTTTCCCTGAGACGTGCGTGCCCCGAGGTAAGAAAAGTCTGGGTGACCAGAGGAATGTGCTGCAGCACAGTGGTAGTGAGGACCCACTGGTGGCTCCTCTGGAGGTCTGTGCCCCACTTATAGCTCTAGAGCAGCTCCCATCATACTGTGAAAGTGCATGACAGGGAGTAGTGCCATAGTTAGGATAAGAACTTCTGGCTAACCCAGCCTTTGGCTGCAGGAGTAGGTAAGTCAATGAAGATAGAAGGTAACATAAAGGATATGGGATTTTAAACAACAAAGGACAATTTGCATGTCTATCTTACTTGGATTACTGCCAAATTCTGACAGAACTACTAAATAGGCTTCCTGTTCACTGTCAGCCTTAATGGCTGTGGTTAGTCCTATAACCTCTGCCTGTCTGTCTCCCTTACATGCCTAGAAAAATGTCTACTCCCTTCTGCAGAAAGAGTCATATTTTATTGCAGAAATCTTTTGTCGTCTTCCTTTCCTGCATTTGTAAACCCCCTCCCCGTATTTGCTGAGAGATGTCTTGTCTGAGGTTGTTTTTTGGCTTCCCTCTTGTTTCCCAATTTCCGTGCTGATTTTACAAAACAGCTTTTTCCAGTAAGCCATGGAGTAACCGGGTCAAAACTTGGTATTTGGGAAAAATACAAGAGCCACCCTATTTCTGCCACAGACTGTTCCAGTGCTACAAATAGTCTTTGGGTTTGTGGTGGATACTCACTCCATTTTTCATGGCATCTGTTGAAAAAAAGAGCTGCTTTAATAGACAAGGTATTATTTTACAGTAAGCAAAATAACATTTCACAAAATAAAGACAAGGTTGCTAAAAACTTTGAAACAGAATTTTTGCACCTCTTCAAAATGCATCATTCTTTTTCTCATGCTGTGAAATACTTGGACAGGGATTTTACTGCAATATTTCCCACTCGGTAGTTTTGTGAGGCTGTGATAGTGCAGGAATCAGAAGCAGGTATGATGTGGCATGTCCTAGTTTGGTTAGAGTGTTGCCATGGACTTAACTTAAGCCAGGGCTTTGCCTTAAGTTTCTACACAGCAGAAAGCCTACTATAGGCAGAGAGAAGAGGATTCTGATGTAGCCTCCTTTCAACCAGGGCTGGAAGACAGCACAAATAACTTAAGCTGCCTGCAAGTCCAGTATCTAGTATAAACCAGTTTTCCAGGCTAGCCTTATAATTAACGAGAGGAGATAAGCTCCAGAGGGCAATTCATGCTGCTTTCCTAAGACACCTGCTTTGGCACTGGATCAATCAGTCTCTTCAGTGTTTTTCTTTCTTCGCTGACTATAGGTGGATGCCAGACTACTAGCTCAGACCAGACATTTCCAGTTAGGGAATTGAACAGGATGCTTGTTATCTGCATGGTGTCATGCCTGTGGAGTGTGAGTACAAACTCCTGGAGGATGCCTGCTCTCTTGCTCCTTGTGATTAAAAAAGGAATCAATGTTTGGAAGTGAATTTGCCCCTTACTGTTTGCAAAATACTGTCTTTAACTGTGTAGCGGTTCTGGCAGGCTTGGTGTGGAGTAGGACACAAATTAAAGTAGAATGTAGCAACAGCTGGCTCTTTTTTCCTGTAAGCCCAGCAGTCCTCATGCATTACCTCATGCTGTTGCATTGGTATTTGTGGACATTCATTGCTCCACACCTTACTATTTATGGCAGAAGAACTAAAGAAGTCTTGCAATAGCTGTCTAAATCCTTGTAAATGGCAAGGGGGCAGAGGCAGAGTCTGCAAACGGCAGAGAGAGACAGTCCTTGAGTTTGACAGGCTAAAGTAAAGTTAAAAAACAACCAAACAACCAAGCCTCTGAGTAGTGTTTGTCTAACTATTTTCAAAGACAGCATTTTGAGCTTTATGTTGTTTTAGTCAGTGATGTGTTTTAGCAGAGAAACAGGAATCGCGTTGAGCTCATCTCAAACACACATAAAATATTTTAGTATCTTTTCTTTTATCTCCCCTTTCAGATCCAGCTCAGGAGAAATATGTTCCAAGTGGCAGTTTCTTTGACAACCTGTACTTTTTGTTCTACCTTTTGTTCTTTTTCCTGTGAAAAGCCACGTGACGTGTGATGAAGATTGCTGGAGAACATTTAAACTGTCCCTACTTATGTAGAAAGAAAAAAGTAACCATATACTTCCTACAGGGTCAGATTGAGCCTTTGACTGTAAAACCAAGTGAAGGGTTCTGTACCTCTGAAGCAGCCTGGGGCATATTGCATCCCTGCCAGTATGTATCAAAACAAAGCACCAGGGCATTGAAGATTTCTCACTCTAGTGTTAACAAAATTCCTCATGATAAGCTTAAAAAGTCTATTCAGCGCCATGGAAATGCCATAGACTGAGTTTGCTGAATGTGTTTTCTCCTTTTGTGCCAGTAAACACTGCTGTGATGCACAGAGAGAGGTAGATTCTGAAAATGAATGCAATGTTTCTTAACCTCTATGTTAATAATTTATTGAATTGTAACATTATCTTTTAATTTTAAGAATTTCAGACTTTGAATTTTTAACTTAATTGCACCTGTCTTGACCTAGGTCCAAAGCCAGCAAGCACTTATGAATGTATTTAACTTTACTCATGTGACCAAAGATAAGCCCAAACACAACTAGTTTTTGAAAGGCTTTTCCACAACCCTTATCTCTGCTAGTAGAGGCTCTCACAAGAATAATGAATTTTCTTCGCAGAATCCCAGTAAGATAAAGCAATGTTATTATCCCATTGTACAGCTGGGAGAAATGATGACACAGAAATTAAGTGCTTTTCTTAAAGTCCTATTTTCATTTAAAAAAGAGGTTACCACTCTAAAAAAAATTCATTGTATTATTTTAAGTTAATTGATCTTGCTATCCCGAGGAGTTTTTCTGTGTATCCATACACAGAGTAAGTGGTGCACTTAAGTGCTAGCAATCATTTATGAAGACAGAACTTTGCTGGAAAATGAATAAAAACTGCCTTATAATATGACCCCTTGTGTCTGTATGTGCATGTGTGCCTGCTTCCACATTTTGGAGTTTATATCTGCTAAAGTTTAGATTCCCAAAGTCTCCCAGCAGGGCAGAGGTTTCCAAGAATGCTGAAAACAGTATAAATCAGCAGAGATCATAGACAAGCAGTGAAGAAACACACACTGTATATTTTCACAGCAAGGTCATTGTTCATTATTATTGCCATGCAGAGCTCAGCTATGCACTGAGGTCTTCACAAGCTTTACTAAGTAAACTCCTTCTTACTCCTTCTTACTCCAAATCATTGCTGGCTTGTAGAGCAGCAGGACTAGCCACACACTTACAGAGGTGGTATTGCTGGCTGAGGTGAGGACCTGTCTGCAGCTTGATGCTGTTTTTCTTTTTGGAAGTAACCTGATGCTCTTTGAGAGTTGTATCCCACTGACTGCAATAGCTCAGGAACGAGCTATGTGGTGCATCTGGATTAGAATTCAATAGATTTTGATGACAGAAAACAGGATGAGGGGCACACTATGCACCTGGCATTCACTGTGTAAATCTAGCCACTATTATCAAACTTGAAGTTCTCTCCAGATTACGAGGGAAGTCTGTGAAGAAGTATCTTCTTACATAAAAGAAGGGTCATTCCCAATCAGTTTTTCAAAACTCTGCTGTCCTCATAGACAGGAAAGGGATAATAAGAGATGGTGGTATGTGGATGTGGAAGCATGTGGGATGTAGATGACGTTATGGTCTCCAATGTACTGGAAGCAGAGTAATAAAGAGACACACAGAGGTACCGGAATTCGGGAAGATGGAGAAGGTGGATGAGGACATGAGAGGAAGATGAGAAGTCCTGGTGCAGAAAAGTGAATATGGAAACAGAAGCCATTACTTACTAGAAGGAAGGAAGGAATTACAGATCCAGAAAGACTGCTACAGGATCTTAAACCAAAGGATATAGGGAAAATAGCACACAGGAACATTCTTGAGAGGTAAAGGAATCAAAGACTGCTAGTGCATATGGTAAATCTAGGCTGCAGAAGCAACAAAATGTTTACCAGTTTATGAAACAGAATATTCTTGAATGTTCCTGTTCAATTTCTAATCCGACCAAGTGCCCATACTGCCTTCAGGAGGATGGCACAAGGACCTTCTCAGTTGAGCCTCCTCTCTTAGATGGCTGTGAACACTGAATAGGGCTGAATCTTGATATCTTCACTGTGAGGAGCTTTTAAGGTTGCTCTGCAAGTCAAATTTGGTGTTAAGTGTTGACAGCTGCTCTTACAGGCAGGAAACTACAGGATTTCTATTTCAGTGCCCAGGAGTGTAGTACCATAGTTGGGTGGAGAAGTGAGTATGACAGTTAAAATTGAAGAGATAGTCACAATCTGAAGATGTTAAAATTTATTCTGGCAGAAAACTGTAGGATCAAATGCTATGCTATGAATATTGCAAGATATTTGTTTATTAACAAACAAAAGCCCACTCGCATGAAAAGCACAAGTGCTTTTGCTCTATTCAGTTAAATTTAATACCTGAGGTTTCCCAACGACAGGAATTTCATTTCATTTCATTTCATTTCATTTCATTACCACCTTTTGGTTCTTCTGCAGAACGGACAAGAGCCCATGACAGGTCACTAGTTCGCAAAAACTGTTCAGGTGTATTTTTTTCTCTTCAGCTGAAACCTCACATATGGAAACTGTGTGAAGGTGAGAAAGCAGATAAAGGTAGCGTGGACAGCTCAGGAAAGCCAAAGAAGATGGGTTTTTTCTCAGTGTTTTGAGCTTAATTTAAAATGCTACTCCCAGCTACAAGAGAAAAAAAAATGATACAGACCACTAAGCTGTAATGGAGATACATCTTCAGATCTCTTTGAAGTATAAGAGAAGGTATGTGTAAAAGCAATTGTTAGAGTATTTTGTATCAGAGATAGTAAAAGAGCTTTGAAGAAATAGACCACCCAGACTCCCTGCAGTGTGTGAATGAGCTGTTGTTTCCGTTTTACAGAAGATTAAAATGAATCCTAAAAAGATTCATAGGATTCATAGGAGGTAAAATAAATGGGCAACCAGTGGCAGAATTTAATATATTATCCCATTCCCAGGCCTATGCTCAAGCTGCATGGTTTACGTGCAACAAAACAGAGGTTTATAATAATAGGCAAGTTATATGTACACATGTATTAAAATTCTTTTGTGATTATGACTTGGTAATTAAAATTCTATATATGTATTAAAATTATTTTCAAAATGTATTTAATCATATGTTAATGAGAAAAATCTACTTTGAATACTTTTGTCTAGTTCATACACATGGAAAAAGAAGGGATAGTATTTACAGGCATGTTCTTAAAAGAAAACAACGTGAAGCAGGGAAGTTTGTTTTCTATGTGTTAGAGTTGCTGTAATCTTCAGAACACCCACTACTACAGTCTACTACGGTAGCCCCAAAACTCTCATTTTTCTCTGTCTCCTTTTGCTGCTACTGCACATCTCACATATCCTATGATTTGCTCAGCTTTTAATAAAACTAGATGGCGCATGGATTAGGGGGCTCTGGGCCAAAAGAATTTCATGTGTTTACAGCTGGACTGATTTTTGGCCTGAACAACGCTTTGACCACATTATAACAGAAAAAATAATCAGAAGGACATGCAGCTGCTGCATAAAGGCCAGGGGAAATTAAAATGTTTCTCATAAGGAAACAAACGAACAAAATACATATGCGGCTAGACCAGAATTTGCATTGTAACATCATTAATTACTAAAAAGCCACAGGTGGGAATGACATGAGGCATGAAAATACGATTATGAAGCAGGAAATGATGATTCTGTCTTAATAGCACAGTCCTTATAAAGGGACATCAAACTGGTGAGTGGCTAAGGCTGCCAGAACAATATCTTAGCAGATGAAATATTTCACAAGAAGTAAGTACAAAACAAGAGGAAGTTTGTAATGCTTAATGTTTTTCAGGCCTTCATAAATACAACTTAATTCCTTTTTTTCAACAGAAAAGTGTATAAGCAGTTATCAAGCTACTTGCTTTCTGTAGACAATAACTAATCCCAATAGAATAAAGTTTTACAGTTAAGGAAATGAAGGAGATTGGTACTCAGAGTAAAACAATGAGTTTGTGATATAACTGAGATTAGTAATCCCTGCATTTGATTAACAGCACAAGGATGTTCTGGGCACTCTAATTGTGAGCTGTCTTGTTCTACACCTCTCTCCCTCTAGTAATTCTGTCCCAGTGCTTCTGCCTGGAAGCTTTGTTCTAGTTCTCTGTCACTGGCACACTCCAGGCTTTAAAAAATTGTTGCAGAATTTATAGAAACATCTGCAGCTTTCACTTGGTTTTTTCTGTTGGTTTATTTTTTTTTTAATTTGAACTAGTGAATTGAAGTAATAATGAAGAACACCAGGAACAGATCCCACTCATTATGTTTACAATTATTTTACTGCACAAAATTTTAAACCAATTTTAGTGGACATGAAGCTATATAGGTAAAGCTAGTTTTGCGAACACTTACAAATGTGGGAGAAGATGCCAACCAGAAACTAACTTGTTCTTTTGTGTTAATCTTTTTCTTGCCACAAATTACAGAAGTAATGGAATGATACTTCAGATATTTTTATTAGGCTCCTGAATCACAGAATCTGTCCCCTTTCAAAGAATTCAATAATGGAATTGATAAATGAATTAAAACATCCTTCAAATGCTGAGAAACATGTATTTATGCCTGTGATGTTAGCAAGAGTAGTATTTAGAAAAAGAAGCCTTCCCCGCTTTGAGGATATGTTGAAAATATCCTCAAAGAACAGATTTGACAGAGAGAATAATTTTAGACAAAAAGCCCAACAAATGTTCCTAAGGTTGTGATATGGCTGCCAAGCCAGAGCACCATGATTATACAGTTTTCTCTTTCGTTCCTCACCTGCTTGCAATGTATGAAGTACAAAACCAGGATTTTTTGGATAGGGCAATTTAGGTAGCTGATTCTAGTGAACATCCCACTGTGCTTTCTGTTCCTGCTGGATGCCTTTTATTAACTTTGTGATGGAAAGCAGCTTAGTCCAGAACAGCATAGATGTATCTATGGAATAGATTTGGAACATAAATTTCTATATGGGATGAATCAAGAGCAGGAACAGAAGGTGAAATGATACTTATCAGCAGTAGCATATGACTGTTCAGGAATACAAGTCCTTGCATGTAAACAGCAGCATTGGTGAGAATGCAGCCTCTGAAGGCTGAATAAACAGTCAGTATGAATCTCGGCCTATCTGCAGTGTGCCTAAGTCTTTTCCCTCCTTTCCCTTTGAAGTAGAGTGCAAATTTTTTTTCACCCTTTTTCATATTTTCCACAAGAAGAGGCTACCCACTGTGCTCAAAACAAACCAGTAAAAAGTAAAAGAAACAATTTTAAAACAAAACCCAACAACTTCTGTTGTTATATGATTGCTTTCTATCTGAAGTGAAGCAATAGAAATATTGATTGGGGGAGGAAAGCCTAAAAATAAAAATGATTTGTCTCAGTAGTAGTCCCTAGAAGAATGAGCTCCTCAGCTGCTGTAAATTAGCCTGCTTCTATGGACTTAGGTTTTAGTGCAGTTGTTGCATATGTCTGAAATGTCACAAGAGCTATGGAGCATTAGCTATTAGATGGTAAAAAAAGAATATTAACTAACAAGGTTTGCCTTCCTACTCAAGCCCTTCAGTCGCTTCTTACAGGTATGTCAATCAGAAAAGTAAGATGAAAGAAAGCATACTCCCAGTGATGGATGAAAATGGTGACCTCATATCAACAGAAAAGAAGGCTGAGGTACTTAACAAGTATTTTGCCTCGGTCTTCACTGACAACCACTCTTCTCAACCCTCCTGGGTCATGGGACAACAAGATGGGGACAAGGGGAAAGTTCCTCCCAGTGTAAGGGTGGATCAGGTTCATGACCACTTGAGGAACCTGAACATATACAAGTCTATGGAACTTGATGATCCTCACCTCTGTGCCTGGGAAGATCACGGAACAGACCCTCCTAGCAGCTATACTAAAGCAGATGGAGAATGGGGAGGTGATCAGTGGTGACCAGCATGGTTTCACCAGGGGCAAGTCCTGCCTGACCAACCTAGTAGCTTTTTGTGATGGGGTAACTGCATCAGTGAACAAGGGAAAAGCAATGGATGTGATCTAACTGAACTTCCATAAAGTCTCTGACATGATCCCTCACAACACCCTTCTCTCTAAACTGGGGAGATGTGGATTTGATTTTTGGTGGATAAGAAATTGATTGGATGGTTGTATTCAGATAGTAGTGTTCGATAGCTTGAAGTTCAGATGGAGATCCGTGAAAAGTGGTGTCCCTCAGGGGTCTGTACTGGGGCTGGTGCTGTTTAATATCTTCATTAATAATATTGACAGTGAGATTGAATGCACCCTCAGCAAGTTTGCAGATGA
>WAAB01022017.1:0-39249 GCA_013389865.1 Piaya cayana | reverse complement strand
AGATGTATTCTGAATAGCTAATTCCTGCTGCTTGGCATTTTCTGTGTGAAGTTAGTATTGCTGAAAGAACAGAAAAATACCCTTCTTACATATACATGAACATTCTTTGAACTGTCTGGATTTGTAAAAGCGATAGCTACTGCTGAGTAACAGAAAGCCATTTTCATAGTACTGTAGTACTCTGTCAGTCTCTCATCACTACAGTCTGGACATTATTTCTGAAGACATATCGCTGTATGCTTGCCCTGTTCTAACACTGCTCCCTGCTAACATCTGCTGTTGACCTGTATTGGAAACATGACATGAGGCTTGACAAAACTTTAAAATAGCTCATTATGGTTGCTATTCACCTTGGTTTATCTGGACATAAGAAGCTTGAATTAGTGAGTTAGAGAAGGACATAATAAACAGTAAATGTGCAAGCTATCCCACCCACTCTGTGCTACACATTGTTAAATACCTGTCAAATCTGAGCATGGATTTCCATTAAATTATAACTGAAAAATTAAGTGTGGACAAAAGTTCCTCAGCAAGACTGTTCCATCTGATACCCCCATGATGATGAACACTAGTTTCAGTTGTGTTTTTTCATATTTTCAAGAAAATCACATAATTTTTAACATGAGATCATACCTTTAAAAGTATAATTTGGCAACCAGGCAATCCAGGCAGGGGATCAGAACTGATATGAAAAGACTGTCATTCAGTAAACTTGGTGTATCTGCTCTCTACACGTAGGCATAAAGAATGAAATAGGGAGATAGCTAGTCTTTCCTGGTCCCCCCACACTTTGTTCTAAAGACTTCCTATAAGCCAGCTTTGGATGATTTAACTGCTTTAGTAAAGGTTCATTTATTATTGTTTGTATTAGCATATTTTCAGTGGAAACTTCAGAACAACTTGGTACTAGATTCAATTTCTAGCTGCAAAGACAAAATTATTGAGACCTCACAGGTACTCACAATGAGGAAGGTTTTCCACTTCACATCTGTACCTAACATAAAGCACACACTTAAACCACAGACAAGTAAATGTAAATAAACCTCGACAGACATTTAAGATGAAGTCAGTTTGGTGTGTGTTTGTTTCTTCCTCCCTACAAAGAGTTTAGGTTTACACTGAGGGGTTAAAGAGATCACATGTAGCCATTTTAAACTCAGATTTTGGATCCTGAGTGGATGTGGGTAACATAAGAAACAAAAGTTTTGAACTAACCCAATAACAAGCCCTTCAGCTTGCTCATTAATTAAACCAAATTCAGTATAGATTACATTTCAATGAATTATACTTCCAGCTCTCACAGACCTTCCATGATTTTTAAATGCCCAGTTGCTTTATGTCACTTTGAAAATCTGACTCTCAAGGTCTAAAATGTCTTTGTGAGTTAACAGATTCCTCCAAGACAGGACATTGGTCCCAGATAGTTGTTTACCATTGTCTAGATGGAAACATCTTCCAGCTTTGTTTTGCTGTCCTAACAAAACAGATTTTCCCCCCACACACCTGTGGGATGAAAGGAAGATATTTTGAATTAATGCTTAGTGACTTTTTACTCTTCTAGTTTTTAATTACAGGTCTGGAAAGCAACTGTATTAACCAATATAAACTAAGAAAAAAGTTAAAAGAGGAAGTATTACCAAAGACAGCATTGCTTGCTGCTTTTAGGGTACAACTTTACCATCTTCCACAGACAGATGTCATTTAGATTCCATTATCAAACACATTATCAAACTCAGGCCACCCATGAGCACTTCAGATAAATCCCACTCACCAACCTGTTACTGACTGAACAAAAATAATCTTCCCAGAAGTACTGAATCCGATGAAGCCTCAGGCCTATGTGCCTTATTCTTTCTTTTCTCAAACTCAAGAAAAAGACTCTGAGGAGAAACAGTCCTTTAAGGGCAGCAGCTTTCTCTGAGCAGCTTCTTTGACAGTACAATTTTTACTAACTCTAATGAAATACACAGCGCACACATCCTCATAAGCCTATGCAAAATAAATCAAGGTCTCCCTATAGTACTCTTTGGAAAAATGGAAAAGCCTTACCCAGGAGAAGACTTCAAACCTGCTTCTGCTAGACAGCTTGTGAGGCCACTGCCATTTTGCCATTATAGTCCATAGAGGTCATAAAAGGACAGGGAATTAGCAAAAGCAATTCATTCACGAAGGGGATTTGTTTATTTGTGATTTTTATGTGTGATGCAGCACCATCTCTTCTGCAAGAGGGAATGCAGTGGGCAAACAGAAGGAACAAATATTCCTGTGTACTTCCATTTTGGACACCAGAGCACCACGAGCTGCACCCACACACAGAGGGCGTCCACTTTTCAGCATCTCCATTGCCAGCGTTGGAAATCTCTGGGTCAAAAATGATACTAATGCCTCACTCTGCATTTCTCCACCCACAGATCTTCCACAGATAAACTCTTATAAGTAGTCACCCTTTTTATACTTTGGAAGGCTAAGGCATGCGGTAAGGACATAAGTTTGCTGATGGTAAGACAGCTCGAAAGTGGTAGAGCCAGGAAGGGTGGCCACCACACTCTCACCACATGCAGCCCAGCAAAAGACACTGTTTACTCTTCAAGCATAGTCAGAAAAATAAAATATGACTAGCAGATGGTAAAAGTGGCACACAACATACAGTCTGATCACATAAGCCTGTAAGAAGTTCAGCAGAGCTGCTCGAGCTGCCAGGCTGGTCTTGGAGGCAAGGGATGGTGTATGCACTGATGCCTGCAAACAGTCCCAGTTTTATTACTTTAGCGGTGGCGTAAAACATTGTCCTTTTTAATGACACAGTGAAGCCCACCTAAAAGTTTTCTCTGAATGAGGGAAGTGCATTAGCTGTGTTTCAAATGTTAGTGTGAACTCTAAAGAGGTACCATAAAAGTTAATGTCATAATAGCTCTTGCACAACTGATATTGATTGTACTAATTTCAAGCCTTCCAGAGAGGACTAATGCTTAACATTTAACCAGGGGAAAATTATATTTTATATCTCATTTACAGTTGAATCATTAGAACCACAAAGTAGTCTGAGAGTGGGAGGAGATTCAATAAATGTCCATGTATCAGACAGCCTAAATTGCCTTTGCTGAATGTGAACAATATTCTTCAGCTGTTTTTGAAAAGGATGCCATAGAAAGATGACAGAAATGACTGTGGGTAGGTAGCTAGAAGGTTTTGTGGGTTTTTTTTTTGTTGTTTTGTCGTTGTTTTTTTAAACAAAATTGAATCTTGCAAGTACTACTGCCTTCCCATTCCTTGTGTAAAGTAAACCATTTTTTATACCATATACAGTGCTGTAATCTACGTAAACAGCTGTCAGGGCATTTTTGGAAGAGAGTGATTTTATTCATTTCATAAAACTCTGATCAGAATAATATGTGAGCAACAAAACAACAATACATAAAAACTCAAGCATCCATTTTAGCTTTATGAAGCCATTTTGGAACCTGAAGCTTTGTTCTGGCTTTGCTATCCACCATCTAAGTATACCCAAAACACTTTCATACTGCCAGCATCCACCAGCAACAGATTAGCTCAGTGTTCTGTTATCCACAGGCAAATTTCTGTCCACTATGAGAAAAGTTGTGCAGTTGTGCTGGCACTAACTACCACAAAAGTAATGTAAACATAAAGATCAGGCACGTCACAAGTTCTGAGACAATTGTCCTGAATGCCTAAAACCTACTGTCTAGCCTCATAGTTCTGTGGCATTCAAAGAGAATGAGAAATTAAACACATAATAAACAAAATATTTCCAAATATTCAGTTCAGTGAATCTGCACATTACAGAAGACTGTAAAGTACAGATATCTTGTAATTTAGAAATCTTGTAGCTTACTACTGCAGACTGACTCCAAATTGCTGGGTAGGTAGAGGTGGCCGTGGTGGAGGAACCTTAACCACAGGTAGCATTTTTCCCTTCTGCTTCCTCCGAAGATTTTCATCATGTCTGCAAAAAACAAGAAATCTTTGGGTTTCTGTGTACCATGGTGGATGAATTGTATACATGAAGAGCTAGCAATATTGCTTATGATGCTGATTTCCTAACAATAGTGCATATGCAGAAATTCTTACAGAATGTGCATTTAATTCAAACATTATGGTTGTCTTTATGCTGTATTTTTGGTAGAATACTAGGTAAGACATAGAAGAGCTCTTCTGCTTCAGCCAAGGGAGCGAAGTAATAAATGTGTACAAAAAATAAGAACACGCTATAATCTAACAGCATAATTCAAACACTTTTCCCACTCAAAATACAACTCCCCCTTCTTTGGCAACTGTGCAATCCAATTTATAACCTTAGAGCTGTAAGGTATTTTCTGTTATTCCATATTTACACAAAAGGTGTGTAAAAACCCACCAGGCATCAATAACAGTCATAATCAAAGCTTCCAATTACTTTCATTCAGCAGTGACACAAAATCACTTCCTGTCAGTACATCAAAGCATTTCCATGTAAAGGACTGTGTCAAAAATACTACTATTGATACTAATACTGACACTTGACAACCCCAGCCCTATGCATTTATTTTTCTGTTCCTCTCCCGCCCCCTCTCCAATACTTCTCCCTAACACACAAGTGTGCAATATAAAAGTAATGGATCCGGTAACAATAGATGTATCCATAAAGTTTAAAATCAATCAACACTTTGCTGACTGTGAATGCTCTTATATAAAGGAAGTCACTTAATTTGTTACAATATGCAAGCAAAAAAGTCAGGATTACATTTTTGCCTGTGAACATTACATGATAGTCATAAGCAGTAACGACATATAGATTGATTTTGTTAACACACAGAAGCTGCAATTATACTAAGAAAATTCTCCACAACTGAGATGGAGATGTTAAGAATCTGTAGAAAACTATATAGTGTTATCTTCTCTAAATATTTGACACACTTCAGCATCTTTGATGGCAATGCAGCTTTCAGAATTAAATCCAACTAAGCACAAATAGGAAACTAGACGTTTTATCACTGAAGAAATAGGATAGATTCTGCTTGTAATACAGTGAACAGGACACAACTCTACCTCAGAAAAGGCAAGACAATGTATTTTAAACCTGTCACATACCGGAGGACTTCTTGAGGGATATTTAGCTGGTCATATTTGAGATGTTCTCTGAGGTCACTTAAATAGTTCAAGTAGGTAATTTTTTTTCCAAACTTATGGCTAAAAAAAAAACCAGAAACAACCCACAAAGAAGTTTCAAAATCAGCATAGGAGGAATATTTATGAAGGGCTTAGTTTCTATTACAAAAATGTAAGTGCTGATGCAATTCAAAATTAGACAGTAATTGAAGCAGCAGGAGACATAAGATGTATTTCATTTCATATGATCAAACATATACAGTGCATGCTTGAAAGTCTGATTTGAATAAAAATAACCGACTTCCATCTGAATGTTTTGTGATTTGCATAGATATGAAAAACACTGCTTTAAAAGCCAGTGAAAACCAGCTATCACAAAGCATTAGAAATCTCACTACAAGAACTGTTAACTTTGGAGAAAACAGCCAACAGAACAACATGTTTGTGTTATTCAGGTATTCCTCCCTCTCAAAAGACAAAATAAAGGAGCTGTAGACACAAACTATAAAGTGGTAATTGACAGGTGAGATTTGCAAAGTGTGGGCAGCATACACCCTTAAAGTGTTAGACCATCAGCTTTATATATTCTGAAATGGACTGGGCAACTTGGAGGAAATATCCTAGGTTTTTCTACAAATTGCACAAAACAGATTTACAAACACCAGTTAGGTCATGAAATTCAGCCAGAATACACTACCTTATAGGTCGAGGTGTTCAAACAAGGATCAGCAACTCATTTATGAACATCTGAAATAATTTCATATTTTCCACCAAACAAAATGCCTGTCTTGTAATAAATTGCTAAATAACGTAATTGAGGTTTATGATAAAACATGCACTTTGCTGCAAACTACTTTGATAATAAAATTGGAGAAAAACTCCCTTGCATTAATGACTTTATCCCTGGATTGTCAAATATGCATACACACACTCCCTCTAGTGGGAGATTGGACAAATATAAGTCACTTCAACATTTTAGAAGCTTGTAATTTAATTGAAATGAGCTAAATTTTGCTAACACACAAGTGATTTTGGGACACTGATGGATATCAATCTGTGTGTCTACAACTTCAGAGCTCTTCAGCGTCTCTTTTGTCTAAAATAATGTCTGTAATGTCATCATCTTAAATAAGCCATAGGTTGGCACAGAACCCTCTGTAACTAATGATCTCTGGTAATACAGGACATGTTACAGAACACATAATTTTTAACTACGTTGTAGGAAGTTAGGAATTACTGCTGTTCCTTAAAAATTCCACCTCCCCACCACCACCCAAATGTATATTATTTTGATGATAGGTGGGTGGCTTCTGTTAGCTCACACATAGAAATGTGCTACTTGTACAGTTTTTTGCAGTTTGGAGAAAATACATTTGACTTAAGACATCACCTTTTTGCTCATTTCTTTTGGGACTGCAAAGGAATCAATTAACCTTCAGAACTTGAAAAAATTCAAGTATTTACATTTGCTTAAATACTTTCAAATACAGTACACTAAAATACTCACTACTTTTGTTCTTCACTCTAATAATTCTATCATTTGTCCAGTTCTTAGAAAACATATTATTCATGTAAAAGTACTCAGACCATGCACTAAGAGACCTCTGAAAAATAAATATATGTTTCTTGATAATTATATTTATTTTACATCTGCTATTTTTATTGGAAAAGCTATCCACAAATGAATCTGGGCTATAATTCAGGAAAGCTAGGAAACAGAAAGTCCAAATGATTTTTCTCCCTTCTTTTTGTGAACTTCAGCTTAATACTGATACTTAAATGAAAGTATGATCTGCTAGGATAAGATTATTCAAAACTGGAAGGAAACTGTGAAGCACTGTGAATGAATTTTAAGTTCTTCTAATAAATTATTAATGTTAATAAATGTTAGTCTTTAATGAGAGAATAATTTAGGTAAATTGTACATGGGCACTTTCACACCACAGTTTTGAAATTATGTCCTTACGTTTTACCATACTTGACAATTGGACATTAGGAAAAACTTCTTCACTGAAAGGGTTATCAAGCACTGGAACTGGCTGCCCAGGGAGGTGTTTGAGTCACCATCCCTGGAGGTGTTCAAAAGATGGGTAGATGAAGTGCTTAGGGATATGATATAGGAGTGGACAGGTAGGGTTGGACTTGATGATCTCAAAGGTCTTTTCCAACTTATCAATTCTATGATTCTATAAGACAAGCTGATTTTGTCCATCAGCCCTAAGGACATTCATAACAACCTGCAAAATATTAGAATTACTTTGAAAGTGACAAAATCTCATAAATAGAAACTAAGAACACTCAGCCATCCCAGCACTTAGCAATATCTGCCCACTTCTGTCAGTTCCTTTTAGAAAGCATCAATTTTTACCATGTAAAGGACAAGAACACACCAGTAAAATACATACACCTTCACCATTATAGCCTTCAATACAAATTCTTATGGGCACTTCAGGGGTAATCCATTACCTTTGAACACAAAAGCAGCATCATTCCTAGTAATCTCAGCACTTGTGATCAGACTAAAGACTAACATTTATAATCCACTTTACCATACCACCTAGTAACTCCTGTCATGGATCTGGTTCTGTTATGATAAGAGATGTTAAACTGGACAAAAAACTCACTCATGGCCCACAAAATAACTGTTTTTAAGTGATATTTACTTTAACATACCAATAAAACTACTATGAATTGAGAGTCTCTTTCCTAAGAAAGAAAAGAACTCTACCCTATTATTCATATCCAAGCTTAAGCTCACATTATTCATTAGTTCAAGACAGTTTAAATGGGTATTGTGCTGATACCTGACATATTTTAACTCCAGCCTTTTCAAAAGAAACTTATTAGAGAACAAACCATCCTTAAACTAAACAGAAAAATGTGTTGAATACACTGCCAAGTACCTTATTAGTGGTTTAAAAATATTCCACAGAATTTTTATGAAGTTGGTTGGATGTACGACATAGAGTGCTTTAAGGTTTTTCTTGTACCTAGAAAAAGAAAATGAAAATGTTAGACTCTTGAAAATCATACAGGATAGAACTGAATAGCTACAAATGAATGGGAGGTATTAATACAGGAACATTATACGGCATTCTTTCCAAATACATTAAAAAGATATAATTCAGAAGAAATAGAACATAAAATGAAAAAAATTCCTATTTAAAAAACTGGTCAGTTTTGACGATTGAATATTAGGTCAAGATAACACTATTACATTCCAAATCAGTATCTGCTGTCTCATAGGTTTAATATCTGTGGAACAGAAGGGAAACTAGGCAAATTGAAAAAATACAGAGAAGAGAATGAAGAATCTATTAAAAGAATACTGTGACATAAATGTTACTTTCCTTCATCTCCCTCATTTTCTGCTTACAGGAGCTAGAGAAAATTTCTGAATTTTCAGATATAAAATTTACGCTTCATCTTTTGTTTTTACCACTACTGTTGACTTGTTTTGCTAGTAATTACTAAAGGTGAACTGAACTGTATGCCATTTTATATCAGATGCACCCTTCATATGAAAAAAACCCCTTTCTCCATTATAGCTTTGCCTGGTTCTAAAGTGTCATATAATAACACATAAACAATAGATTCTAGTAGGATGAAACTGAAATGGAAACCAGGCTGCACAAAATGACTCTGGTCTTATTAAATGTTATTGCTAAATGAAACTGTGAAATACATAATGGAGTATCCTGCTTTTATATATAGATTGTTGCTTATTACTTTGCCAAGTTTGTTTTCCCCCTCCCAAGTGTTCACCACTCAATGTTAGAAAGCAATGGTCTTGGAAAAATGATCATGAACTCCTAAGAAAACAGGTTATGGCAAGAGGGGCAAAAGGAACAAACTCAGCAATTACAACAGTTTTTCCTTTCAGGTTTTAACTGGACCTACACATCTTTGAATGAAAAAGGATTTCCTTTCAGAAAGCCACAAGCAAACAATTATCCCTGTGCAATTGGCATCACTGTGGATAAGAACCCCAAATCAACAATAAAAACTAACACGCAGAACACCTAATCTGTTTCACTGCTTTTCCATTTTAATTTTGTTTTGTACCTTGAAGCAATGGCCATAAGATATTGCTTGTGTGGAAGTTTACATACTTCATAGTATCCTACATTACAATTAAATGCCCAAAAGACTTTACTGAGCCTCTGCTGCAAACCTTCAAAGCAAGACCTATTCTTTTGAAACTATTCCTGTTGAACATTTGCTTTCATGATGCCAGCTCATTACAATTATTCCTTGTACTCTGCTTTATTCTCTCTTTTTTTTGACCCCCAAAACACACACAAAGATGTCTGAGAGGTGCTTTTTTTAATTGTTTTCTCCAGCTAGTACAGCTGAACTTACATGTTGGGCTGTGATTACTGCTTTGAGCTTCTCAGTGACAGTATGCTAAGAAGTCCCAACTGCGAACAAAATGACAGTTGTATGGTTTTGCCCAGCTGCCTGGGCTTCTCTTTGGTTCTCCTGCTTTCTGTGTCAGGGTGAGGCAACAGAGAGAACAGATCTTTGGCATAAACAAAAGTCACAGTTCTGTACTTGTAGGTATGGCAAAAGGAAAAAAAAGAAGATTGCCCTTGTGCTGCCTCTCCCCATAGAGCAACTGCAAATTTGGCTTGGGATTTTCACAGAAGGAAAAGAGTATAATGCTTTATTTTCAGGAACTGTCAGTGCACAGCAAAAAAACAGTACTGTAGTCAAAATTTGCCACCAAAGACAAGAGATCCTTTGCCTTTCTTTTCCCTTACTGAGTTCCAAAAAGAACAGATATGTTGTACAAATCATATTCAGAAACCTAATGGCAAAATAAAACTCTTTTGGTCTGCTGTTGAGTGGAGAGCAGTATCTCATGACAGCAGTTGGAGGCTTCAGATGACAGCTTTACGCTGCATCTCTGAGGACCGATATGCACAGCCTCATTATCTTGCTTAGTGGGCTTTAAACTTTCAGGAGGTTATTGGGTAAGATTCAAACGACTCTGAGCTACGGCACTAGACCACCAAAAGGTGTTGTGCACATCTCAACGTCAGTTTACAAAGCAGAGTGTGTAGTCCTGTGAAATGCTTGGGCATTTATATCCCAGTTTCATTGAGGAACACCCAATAAACTTTTTGTGGCATATTTTATGAGATTTCCTTCTTGTTCCACATTCCGAATTGGAAAAAATCAGACATGAATGATGCATCCCCCCAGCATGCATTAACTCCACTATCAGGAAAGAGATATTTGTGTATATTTTTGCTTTCAGTCATGTTGCCCTCTTGAGACCAACATACAAACAAGTTAAAAAAGTAACAACTTACAAACAAATAGAAGACTAATTTCAATAGAAATCTTCAACTCCACTGGTAAGCTGTTAAAAACTAAGCTTTCGCTTTTTGTATACAACCCAGCCTTGGGATGATCAAAAATTCAAACCTAGCTTTGAGATAATCAAGAATGATCATTGATAAGGTGTCACAAATACCTTGTTAAATAGCGCATAGAACAGGCAATGGCTCTTGTTTTGTTCCCAAGGATTTTTATACCTTTGGTTAACCACTGCAGCACCCAGGGCCATTTCTTAGTTCTACACAGAAAACACAAAAGAACCAACACCACCAATGCCATTACAAGAATTCGCAATGGCAAAATAAACTCAGTTAGCTGCAGGTGGATCAGGAAATATACGTTTCCTTCATGGAAGTTACAGACATTACAAAACTGAATGAGTAAAACAAATATTTTGGAGACATACTTCCTGTCAAATTCTTTGTAGGCTGTTTGTAACCATTTCAGAGATGGCTTATTCAGACTCTTCAGGCCATAATGAAAGTAGACAACCGTATAATCATTCTCTACATACTGATCCAGAGTATACTTTAGGTACCTGTAAAGAAGATAACATTTCAGTTTTAAAATTGTTTATTGGATGAGTTTCTTAGAACAGTGATTGAGAAAGATTATTACTGTTTTTCCACAGAATGCTAGTGACAGCAAATTCAATTTTGCTTCAATGTATTTATCTAACAAGTTAATTTTGCTCTAGTACTAATGTTGCCAGTAATTCCACATCACTACAAAGCCTGAAATATGAAAAAACATATTTATTTACAAAAGCTATGGTGCTCTGAGTCACTAAAAAATTAAGACAACATGGGACTGCGTTTTCCAAGAAATTTTTAAAAAGATGCATTTGAATTTACACTGACTCCTGTTTTGCTTTCTTCTGGTCTTTCCTTAATTTTAGCCAAGCAAACAATGTCATTTGGACTTTTCAAAATAATAAAGAATAAACCTTGGGTTTTCCTCTCAATTTAAAACTTATTATATTCTTGAAAAATCCATTAGCCCTAATTACCACCAATTACAACTGTAACAAACATATAAACTGTTTTCTTGAATATATTTTCCTTCTCCTTCTTTGTATTATGGGACTGTATTCATAGATCATTTCACTTAATACTAATTTAAAGAACCCCACTACTTATCCCATCTTGAAATGATTCTGCAGATTTCATAAGCAGATTTCTCTGTGTTCATTCTTTTACGGTATGGTTTAAGATGCTTTTCTCTTCCCTTTCTCCTGCAATTGAGAACACTATATGGCCTATTACACAGCTCAATGATTCAAATAAAGCAATGATGGAGCAGCACAATCTGCCCTGATCTCTTGCTGTGTCGGATTTCAACTTTCTCATGTCATTCTTGATGCTATGTTATTATTCTGCAACAAAGCCCCAGCTATTGCTCTTAATTGTATGTAAGTGATTTTCATTCAATGAAATCGATAGTTCCATGTGCCATTTATTAGGCTATGGCCATCTGCAAGTATCAAGGCCACTGTGACTATCCACCTTTGCACGGAAAAACCCATAACTTCACTCTTACACTGTACTCCTACAGTCCCATTTATCTGCTTATTCCCTCAACATTCTGTAAACCTTAGCCTAAGAATATTCTGGGACAAAGACTGTCATTGTAATTAATATAATTCTGTTTTCATCCCTGACTTGAGTATTAATGGTATTTGAATGAAGAAATTGTAGTAACAGTCACTCAAGACTTTTTAAAAAAGAGTTTTAAATTAAAATACATCTAAACAGACATTCTGACATACAGAGTGCCAGTGTTTTATCGTACAGTATGTAAATTCCTTGGCACATTGCACTCAGAAAGTTTGTACTTATAAAAATAATTAAGAGTGTTTTGTGGGCATAAAATAACCAGTGTTTTTTGTACAGTCAATTACCCGTTCCAAGGCTGTAACAGAATTTCAGGGTGGGGACATTACAAAAGCTTTATTAAATCAATTTTTAAGTGATTTCATCACGAAATGCCCACCAATTTGTACCTACTCTGCAGCTGTTCCTCAGAATTCAACATCTGAATCTAACTACTCAAAAGCAGATCACCTCAAAGTTATGACACTAGCTTCACGTTCAGACAACTTCCTTCAGTTCTCTCTTAGGACAGATTTTCAAAGTGAATTTGATGTGGGCTTAGATACACAAAAAAAATTTAAGTGTTTAAGTCCAGAAGAGCTCAAAGGCTGGAAATCACAGTTTCATCAGGTGCCTCCTCAGAGAACTGAGGAAGGATCCTTAGATCTGGTAGCAACATGGTCTGTCACACTCCTTCCTTCAGCATTTTCTAATAATCAATGCAGGCAGCTCCTAGGTGCTAGCACTCTTTCTATGCTACATATAAAGCTTTGGCTTAATGCTGAGGATATACCCTAGCTGTGAAGAGCATAAAAAAATGAGGCAACATGGTCCCAAACACATTTCTTAAGTTACTTGTCTTTCAATTCCTCTCTGTTTATGAAAAGCTGAAGTAACAGCACACCTCTTCTTTTCAGGTGTGGTGGATACTGACAGTTGAAAGGTGCTCAAACATTTTGGTAATGGAGAGGCTGTGAAAGAACTACAAATAGGTTTAAAGTGCTTAATAAGGACAGGACTTTAACGGCAAAACAGATCACCCTGTAGTGGCAAACTACAAGGCAGAAACATGTCCTGGTACCTTGTGCAGCAAGTTTATAAGGAAGAATGTTGTGATTTTACACATCTGAAACCTCTCTTAACACAAAATCCCAAACATGAAGTGAGATACATACAAAAATGTAAGGCATAATATACTGCACTCAAGGCAGACCTTTTTATAAAAAAGGAAAACCATTAAGATGTGAATAACCAAACAATGCTCTTGATGAGTGTTTTAGGAGATAAAGTATAGCAAACTAAGGCAAACATTGCTATTCATGAGAACAGATGTACAAGCACTAAAATACAGAATTTCTCTTTCATTGGTCCTCATCAGAAATTCATCTTTTTAAATAAGAACAGTATTTGTTTATAAAATCAAGACAAGTTAATTCCAGCACACAACGAATTACTGCTTCTACTCAAGGTTCCAGTTGAAGTAACTCTGCCAGTTTCATCCACATCTCATTCACTTAATTTTAACATTAGTAGGGCTTGCATCTTCTTTTTCATTTTGTTCCTTGTCTCTTGCTCCTCCCTGAAAGTTCATTCACCTGGAAACAAGCTATTAGAAGTTCACTCATAAAATGCAAAATAGTCTACATGGGAGATGGAGAGAGACTTACTCCAGTAACCTGGTGTGATTGAGCTGATGGGAGGGGGGCATACGGCAGCAGCTGAAGGTAATCACCTTCCTTCCAGAATTGTCATCACCTAGTGAGCAAAACAGTTATTAGTTAAGACAAGACTTATGCAATGTGACCTCATTGATCTAGAGGAATTATTTGTATCTTCTGATGTTTGGGACTACCCCTATCTCCCATTGTTACTCAAAACATCCTGTGAAACTTCACTGTCAAATCACACATCGCCCACAGAAAGCAATCTGTCCACTGCTGCAGTGAAACTAAGCAGCTGCAGGGTAAAGGACAAAACTAGGCTGAGAAAGTGATATTTGAAGGTGGCTGGTGGTGTTCAGGTTCTGAGAGTAAACATTTTAGTCGTTCTGTAGCATTCAGTCATGGAAGAAAACAGATCTAGTTTACTTAGCAGTCTTGCAAGTGACATGTTTTCAAACGCTTCAGACTTAGTTTCTGGAAATTACCAGAATACTGTTCTGCCTTCAAGCACTTTGGGCACCTGCTTTGTCACACATCTGATTCTTTTAACCAACTTAACATTTCTTAGATCATCTATTGCTGAAGAACCACTACATTCAGATCACATTTAAAACACAACAAGCAAGGCGTATAAGCATGCTTTTTGAAACCTGAAGGTCATTAAGTGTTCATCCCTTAGTTTCTCTGACAAAGCATATATTTTTGCACTCAAGTTCATCTGCTCTTTGACTCATGACAGCTTTACCCACACTATCTGTACAGACAAAGTTGGAGTTCATGCCATGCCCAGCCCATGCCCAAGTTCCTCTACCTCAAAAATCAGGCACAGAAGTTAAGTTACGCTCATACTGTAGGTAACATAACACTGAAGAACATGAGATTTCAAGTTTTTTAACATGTATATACATGAAAGATAGCATTCCTTTTAAAGCAATACAGAAATGTCCCAGAAAATGTTTAGACTGAATTCATATCTGAGACATTCTTGGTCCAATTTCAATGTTCAAACTAAATGATATTTAATACTTGTTTCCATTGCCACTAAAATATCAAAGTTTGGCTTTGGTATCAGTAGGAATACAATAAAGTTAGGAATTGGAGGGTTTTTAGATATTCTTTACAATTCTGTTGTTCCCATTTCATCCTTAATTATTAAGTAGCTGTAGTGAATAAACAAACAACAACAAAAAAAGAAGTAAAATGGGGGAAGTTAAATCCGTAGTGGAGTCACCTAATGAATAAACAAAATCATATGAGCATTTCTTGAAAACTAGGTAGAATAGCTTCAGACCACTTCTTAAAATGTGCTAATCTGTATTACTGACAATGGTCCAAATTACTTCATTTGAACAAACAGAACACTTGTCAGCTTTGCAAACACACATTTTCCATGAAACCTCCCCACTGATAGAAATATAGAACCTTAGAATAACCAGGTTGGAAGAAACCAGCTGGATTATTGAGTCCAAAAGCTGTCCTGACCTGACAGATTCCACTCTAAGTAAAAAATCCAGCATCTGCTTTGTCCAGTTCCTACCTAGTTGTGCTGAACAGGGACCACAATGGGACAGCAGCTATTTATACCCACTCCACTTTAGATGCAGAAGGAGAAAAAGGAGGGAAGAGGTGAGATTAATGCCTAATGACTTTTCACATATCAACATGGACTGCAAGACACCTACTTTATCAATTTCAAGCCTGTGTTATCACCAGGAACTACACCACATAAACTTTCCAGTCATTTGTTGAGCTCTATCTTAAAAACCAGTTAGGTCTTTCTGTTTCTTGGTCCTCCCACTCACTGTTTTGACAACTAGCAACCTGTTTTCTCAATTCCTCTCTAAAAGTCACAGCAAATCCATGCAAATTTGTCCATTTGACAATGACATCACTCGGCTGAAGCACTGATTCTCCTTAAGTAGTATTTACCATCCCAAAGGACTCTCTAGACAATAATAATATCCCCTTCCAACCTGTATTTTACTGATTGCAAACAAGTTAGATCTTTTGTCTCTTCCCCAACCTAGTTATTTTCTGTGTTCCAACCTGAATGCATCATTCCCAAGCAACGGTGACAAGAGTTAGGTAATAAACTGCAGGTGAACATCACATATAGGATTTCAAAAGATTTACTAATAATAACAACATCACTGTCTTTACTGAAAACCATGATAAAGTACTAATTTAGTTTGATCAGCTATAGCTTATCTGATGGCCACCCTACTCTTATTTCACAGAAGATCGCTTCTCTCTCTTTTTATTTATTCAACCAAATAACCTATTGCCAATTGCTTCGAAGTCCTTTAAAGAATTAACTAAGTCAGAATTTTCATAATTAGCACTTTAGCCCTACAGCTTTGACTTCCAAAACATAACTTTCTCTGCTAGCTGGTTCTCTCTTCCAGTTCTTTTGTTGACTGACTGCTTTTTTTAAATTATTTTTCTCATAGATGTTTTTCCATCCCTGAAGGCTTGGTGTCACTTCCCACATTAAAAATAAATTCTAACTCCTGGGTTAAATAAGGTACTTGAGCACCTCTGAAGGAAGAATATGCACGACATCATAATTATATGTACTCAGATATACTGCATATTGTTCTTAAACAGACCACAATTTACTTCCTGAAGTTATTTGTAAGTGTCTTATTTGAAATTATGAGACTACTTATAAAGGCATTATAAAATGACATTAATTAATATGATGTACTAAAATTAAATTAAAACATTAGTAAAAGATTGTTCTCTAGATCATGACTTGTTTGCAAAAAAATTGCTGTGTTACAACTTTATCATTTTGCGGAATGAAATAAATCTAAGAAAGGTTTCTGGTTAAATTACTAAGTCCCTAATTGTTACTGTTGGTCATATTAGACTACTTGAATTAAAGGCCAGAATAAAAAAGAACAAGCCTTATAAAAGACTGCAAACAGATACACTTTGAACATAAACATAACTGTCTGTTTTCAATAATGGGAAAACCAGGGCAGAGAAACTTCTGCAAAATTATCAGCAGAGCAGAGCACCTCCTCCCACTCCACAGTGCCATGCAGGCAACAACAGCAAACCATAAAAGGTGAGGGAGAACCTCAACTGCATCAGAAGCCAAACACAGGAGTGCCAGCTTCTCATTACTGATGACAGCTCATGAAAGGAAAGAGCCTGTTCTTTCTTTATAGACATCAATAATATTTTGAACAACATCACATTTTAACATATGAAGTGACATATGTAGTCCTGATCCAAACAGAAGCAGGCTTTCCTTGCTCTCCATCAGAATGGCTATGACTGAGCACCCTGGGAAATGCCTATTGGATTTGCTACAGTCATGCCCAGCCTGACAAAGTTTGAATCCCATGACCTTGAAGATAGAATTTTTACACAAACATACAAAAGTGTAGTTTGAAGGAAAAAGTGGGGAGTGGCAGTTATCTGCACATTCCAAGGAAGTACACTGGTTTTAAATCAGCACAGAATATATTTTTATCCCCAAAACCTGTATTTCCCTACTACTTGGACTTAAACAAGCTAGAATTGAAAGGTGCCTCATTCTCTAGAGAGGGTAAAGCAAAAAAAAAAAAAAAGTGCAATTTCAGCTTTGCTCCTTGATGTTTTGTTCCGAGGTCAAAACTGCAAAACTGCACTCTTGGAAGCTGTGCATGGTGAGACCAGCCTCCACCCCTGCACTCAGTAAGTAAAGAGGGGGGTGTAGGGTGTGCTGTCCAGAATAACATTCATGCATATCGAAATACAAGCTATCTACTGGGGTTTTATTTGTCTGCATTTCACTGAAACAGACATGAATCATACATCGCATTTGATATCAAATTTTGCAGTAAGAAAAAAAAGTTACAGTAAGACACCAGGAAGAGCAAATGGGAAAAGGGGAACTTTCTACTTTTTAACTAAGAATTCGTATTGCACAGCAGTTCCTGCTTTGTGCAAAGGAAAAGTTTTTTCTAATAATACAACTCCCTCCAACTTGCAAATGAGATCTTTTGAATGCTGTAATTTTAGCATGACTTTTTAACAGCTTTTGTCCTGATGATACTAAACATTACTATTCTATAAGTGAAAAGTGAAATATCATTTCACTTCACTGAAGCTTGTCATTATCACATTACAGCAAAGTAAGATCCTAAAGCCAACAGAAGTTTTCTCATTGGTTTCAATGGTAGTAGAAACAGGCTCAAAATCCAGGGGACTTGCCACAACAGTGGAAACACTTGCTCACATATTTGTTTCTTTTATAGTATTTAAGGAAGAGAAAATAAGCCTGAAATTCAATCACACTATGATAAATGTCAAGACAAACTGCACTGCCAAGCCTCCTTCTACTCTCTATGACTCAGGGAGATAGAGGGTTGCAAAAAAAAATCTGTCATGAAACTTCTGTGTTTTGCCTAGGCTGAGTAATGGACAGTAAATACACCCACAACTAGTCCACTACGGGTTTCTGCCCATCCATAATGGCAAAATTCTTAGTCGCCTAAGAAATACATAGTCAACACAGCTAAGTCTCAATGTTAGCAGACGGTTATACCTTTAGCTGTAGAGAACTGAATCTTCTTTCTCCTTGCATTGATCACCTTAGCTGATCATACAAAAATACATTACAATGGATATTAGACAGTTAAAGATTAAGTGTTAAAATATCCATTGTAATGTTTATCCTTCGGGACAGAAACCAGATTCACCAAGGAAATACGGAGAACAACATCAATTCCAAACTCGAAAACAACTCATTTTGATTTCATAACATTCCCTTTTTGTGTTTGTTCCTCTGGATTTCACTCTCGTCTATCTGTTGGTTTGTAAAAAAACCTTCTGTGAGACGATTGCACCTGTACTTCACCTAGCCAACTCTGGAAAGTGCTAAAATTGTAATTAAAATCAAGTATATGCTTTGGTGTCTTTCTAAGTAGGACTGACTATGAGTGAATTTTCAGAAGATTTCTTATATCAGGAACTTTGTTTATTCCCCTCAGAAAGCAGAGGCTCCCCATCAAAGATTCCTCCGTGGACAATTTTTCTTTTCAAAATTTTTATGACAATAATACTTTGACATAGCACAGATCAGCTGAAAGCAAAGGGATAGCTTGTGTTTGATGTAATTATTCACATTTCATAGAAACATAGAATCACAGACTCATAGAATGGTTTGGGTTGGAAGGGACATTTAAAGGTCATCTAGTCCAATTCTCTTGCAGTGAGCAGGGACATCTTCAACTAGATCAGGTTGCTCAGAGCCCCATCCAACGTGACCTGGAATATTTCCAGGGATGGGGCATCTGCCACCTCTCTGGGCAACTGGTTCCAGAGTTTCATCACCCTCAGCATAAAAAACTTCTTCCTAATATCTAGTCTAAACCTCTCCTCTTTTAGTTTAAAAATATTACCCTTTGTGCTATTGCTACAGACCCTGCTAAAAAGTTTTTCCCCATCTTTCTCATAAGCCCCCTCTAAATACTGAAAGGCTGCAATAAAATCTCCTGTTCTCCAAGCTTCTCCTCCTATTCTCCAAGGTGAATAACCCTAATTCCCTCAGCTTCTCTTCATAGGGGAAGTATTCCAGGCCTTTGATCATTTTTGTGGCACTGATCTGGACTTGCTCCATGTCTTTCCTGTGCTGAGGGCTCCAGAGCTAGAAAGAGTATTCCAGGTGCAGTCTCACCAGAGCAGAGTGGAGGGGACAACCACAGCTTCCCTGGGCAACTTGTACCAGGGTTTCACCATCCTCATTGTGAAGAAATTCTTCCTAACATCTAACCTAAATCTTCCCCCCTTTCCTGTGGCACTGCAATTTACAGACTACAGATCTGTTCCTGAAGGTACTGCAAGTAGCAGCAAAGCTGTCACTGAGATGGACAGAAAACTATGAGGACTTGTGTCTTAGGCTTACTTCACACTACAGTTTTTCCTTACACGTCACAAAACCTAAGTTACAACTTTACTTTTCACAGTCCAATCCACATAATACTATTCTGATCAGTTTCAAATGCATTGGTTCAAAAACAAAAGGGGGCATAAAATTAACTGGATCTTGAAGAAAAACATGGACAGTCTCTACAAAGACCCAGGCAGGAAACCTGAAATTTTAGAATACAACAAGAAAAGCAGTAAAAGACTAAAAAAGGAAATACAGATTTAAAACAATGATGGACTTTGATTCCATTTAAAAGTTTTGACTAATACAGGAAAGGATGTCACTGGCAGTTAATGAAAACACAAGCATGAGAGACAGAGTTCTACTAAAACATCATATATTCAAAAAAAGGTACTGCAAAAATTGTCAGCAATCATATGATAAAAGCAATCTATAGAAAATACAGAAAATATATGCATCATATATCCCTATATGTTCTTTCATTTTTGCAACAAAGAAAAACAATCTTGAGTTTCTTTCTAGGCAACAGACTGAAATTTCTCCTTCAAAAATGAAGTAAGAAGTAGCAGCACTGCAGCATGGTTCCATTTACACATGCCTAGAGTAGTTCAGCAGCACAGTGGTATTTGTGACATAAATCAGCCTGTGATTAATAAACAATTATTAAAGCTTATATCTTTTTTAAATGTCCTCTATTCTTATTTAATTAATTGCATTTTCACACTGTATGAATACAACTCAAAACTGCCTTTGCATATAGTCAAAGCTATTGTTATGGAAAACAGGTAGATGTCATTTTTATTTGTGAGAATCAAGGAGGAATTTTAGATTTTTTTTTTAAAATTATGTCTTGGAAACCATATCAGTGTAAAAGCTGGATAAATTCATGCAAATATTTCTACTTAAATTCTTTTTCTTCAATCACTTCAAACAATACATCTCATTGTCTTTCAGTCACAGAATTAAAACTGTCAGAAAAGCTTTCAGAATTGCTTTAAAAAACCAGCTATTCCAAACTCTGAAATGATACATTGTCTTATTCAAAGAGTTTAAAACCATTACAAAGTAGGAAAAAAAAATTTTAAAATTACATGTTGCAAAAGGGACTGGCCTTTTCCAAGATGGAAGGAGATCTGAAGAGTTCTTCCTTTCCTCACTTGAACCAAAACCAAGAAACCTGACTCCATGCCAGCTAACACTGGGGATAGGGAAGTCTCATTTTGTGGAGGTGAAGCATGTCTTTGGATCCCATTTCACCTTCCCCAGGTTCTGCATTCCTGTGCACCTCTCTACATGTTCCTCTTACATCCCACCATGAGAGCTGCTTTAAAAAGTACAGACTGCCATCTGAAGCACGGCTTCTGCCTCATGCTTGTGGGTAAATGTCTCTTCCTACTCTAGTCAAAAGTCAAATTACCATGGATTTCACTGCCCTACTCAATCACACCTCAGTAGAGGATTCACTTTACTGAAGTTCATATTCACCTGCATGACACCCTGTTTGAATTCAAGAAGGTACATAAGTACAACCCAAGTTCATAATTTTCCTGAAAAATCATAATCTAGGCTCAGTCAAGTATGAGGTACAAAAAAAAGTGTTAACAATATAATATAATAAATACTACTATTTATTTCTTATTGTATATTTTTTTTTAGTTCAGGATTGTGATTATTAATGCTATTTTAACAAGTACTTTGATATCAAAAATAAGCCAAAATGAAAATAAATATGTAATGCATACTTTAAACAACTGCTTTTATATCACAGACATGCCTGTCTTATATGTTTCCAGAATGTTTTAAAAATAAATAACTTTAAATGATCCAATATTTAAACATGCTAACCCATAGCTTTTCTCCATGTCACAACAGAAAGTCAGGTGACAGATAGAGTTAACATTTATATCAACAGTTTCCTTTCTGCCTTTTACTAGTTTTTATACGGTAACCTACATCTCTTCATAGTTGCATGTCCTTTGTAGGGCAGACTAGAAAAATGATGACATGTGGCTACACAGCACTTCGGGTTATTCAGAAAACAAAATAGCTTGTCACAAATAAAGTATAGATCTGTTACAGCCACAGTTAGGCCTTAGATTACAATATATTGCTATAGTTATATTTTAAGGCAAGATTAAGTTCAAATACTTGGCTCATAATTCATCTGTAGAAAAAGCATTGGGTTCACATGTTACTATCCAGTAGCATATCAGAGTGAAGGCTGAAGCATCAACGTGATTCCTATGCATCACCTTGAGGGGCACAGTTAAGAAAAATGTGGTAAGGGGACTAGTAAGCATGAAACTGTAGTATTTTTCCAAACATACCTGCTAACTGAATGATGCCATGTCTTGCAACATCATAATAAGGGTGATTGATATTTAACTCAGGATCCTCAAGTGCTGGAGACACGTATCTTTCTTCCTGTTCTGACTGTGTATCTTCTGCTTCATCTTTCTGCAATTCTAAAGGATTAAGCAAGAATGCTTTAGAGCTAATGAACAAAGAAAAATTTTTGCCTCTGATACTTTATTGAAGGGTTGAATTTTAGCTCAATTTGAGAAAAACACAGGCCTTTATCACCATTCATTTCAGTTTCATACCAGTTTCCTAATTTTTACCCTTTGTCACCTGTGGGAATAGCAAACCTAATACTTCAAAAGTTCACATTCTTCCTAAGGTTATTATAAGCCCCTAGGCTCACAAAAATCTTCACAATGACTGGACAGCTGGTAAGCTGTGACCCTGCTATTCACAACTGCTTGTATTGTATCATCATTTCCTACATTCCCACCATCTGCTTGCTGCATCCATATACAGGTTCTTGTCTTTGACTTCAAGATTGTCCAAATGGGAAAGTCAAAGTTTCAGTATGCTAAGATGTGCATTGACAGCTCCCCCAACATTAACGCCCCATGTGAATACCCTCTGAGAGCAGACTCATTACTTCACGCATAAAGGTTGCAAAGTGCAAACAAATCTCTATCTTGTCTCCATCAAAATGCACTATTTCCTTGAAATTCTTTAACTCTCTGAAGCAAGACAGCCAAATGTCCATCCAACATACACCCCAGATAGAGGCTAAGCACAGGCGTCAAGTCTGCGCAAAAGCCCAGTAAACTCAATGGGCATTCTACCTCCAGGTTCAGTAGATTCTGGACTGGATCCTAGAATTATAATCTACTCTGCATCAAAATGAGCAAGACTAGGTCATTTGATCTTCTTCCAGGGTTTTTTAGTTTGGTTTTGGAGTTTTTTTACAAGTTTTTTTCAAACTGCTGTAAGGTTCAAAAAGAGCTGGCCCTAAGTACAAATCCAAATGAACAGAGATTCTGGGATAATCACTGTCTCATAATGTTTCCTTACTATTCAAATAGTTTCCTAGAAACTGACAGGAACAACATTAAATTGACACTCTAACACATAAGTGTCTTTGGCATGAGAGTAGAAAAGGCACACTTGAAAAGAAAATGTGCTGCTAAGGTACACATCATTCGTCTCTTTTTATCATGCAAGTTTTAATAAGGTAGAATAAACAGTTTTACCTGTAACATTATTAGTGACACTTTTAAAAAGTACTTCAAGAATATTTCACATTCTAATCATCTGCATATTTCATATGCCTTAACCACCACACAAGACACACTAGGGCAGAAAGTATTAAGTATTGATTTCACTCAGATTTATGTGCCTGCAGCTAATAAGTGTTAGAGAAAAACTCTTATTTTGGAATACTTTCCACCTACAGTTTCTCAGTATCTTTCTATCCTATCAACAGTCACATAAAAGCTTTACTGTCTCATTTTTGTATTTAGCATGATTTGTACTAATAATGCATTTAATAAGAGTGAAAAATGCCACTAGTGGCTTGGCTTCACAAGGACAAAGAGGAGTCAGGAACACACGTACTATTTTTACATTTCTTTATGTCCAAATTTACATTAAAGCCTTCTCAGAAAATAAATCAGCAGTCCTATAGGGAAAAAAATCAGCCTTTAGGAATATACCATTACATTCCTCTTCATATATCCAAAAAAAAGTTCAGGTGTCTTATTGTCTCCAAAATGGGTATTTTTCCTACCCTTTAGAAGAGAAACACATATAAAAAGCTATACTAACCTTAACTAGAAAAGTATTCTTTCACTTTAAAGAATGTTTTTATCCCAAGTATTGGGGAGAATAATACAAACATACCAGTGTATACAAATTTCACTTTTTTTTCCTTTTTAAATATTTAAAAGTCATGTTAAAACTCAGAACAAGGAAAACGGTGCTTTGTTTATTAGGGGTTTTTTTCACCTCTGAACACTGTAACTGCCTAAAGTTACAAAAAGATTCAAAGGGGAGAGAGAAAACAAAATAGAAGATGTTGGTCTGTGGGGATGTGAGGTGGGACCTGTGAACTATCCACTGGAACTTAGTAGGTTTTATTAAAAGCGAAATGTATATTCAAGTTAAACACAACAGAAACAACCAATAACCAGACTACAGCTTCTGATACAGAGCAGCAGAGGCTACCTCTTTCTGTTAAAAGGTATTCTGCGCTATGCATAAAAATGGTCAGGTTTCTCAGGTTTCCAAAAAGCGGGGCTAAGGATATATAATAAAGTACAGATATCAAGCTCTCTGGCCAAAAACTAGAGAAGTAAAGTAAATCAGATGCTCATTTGTGCTGCATTTATTCACAAGGACTAAAGAGTAATAGTATCTACTGAAAAGCTAGCTAACCCTAACCTAGTAAGATAACCCTTTGTATATTCTTTTCCTTTTTTTGGTTTGGTTTTTTTTTTTTATAATGTGTGAACAAGACCTTAAGAGATGTTTCATAATAAACCAGATAAAAAAAGAATCATTGTTCCAAACTGAAGTAAACCTCAGCTCCATTTTCTTCCTGCAAGTGATAAAGGAGTTTATTGCCCTGCTCCATAAATTATGGCAGAGGATCATCTGTTACTACCCATACTGTTATCACTGTTTAACTCAGGCTGGGAGACAACACAAGGGGCCTGATCCAAAGATTGCTAAGGCTGAGGGGAAAATTGTTTTCATTAGATTTTGAATCAGGCCCTAGGAGTAAAAAGGTGAGCCTGCTGCTGCTGAAAGCCATGACAAGGAGAAAAGAAAGCTAAGGTGAGGGACAGGGAAAGGGAGATTGAGGTGATGGGGCTAAAAAAACCAGCCCAAACCTCTTGCTCTGAGGTTCAGCTTGGCATCCTCAAGAGCTAGAGGGAAAAAAAAGTAAATCTGATCTTTCAAAATGATGAGGTCCCTAATACCATGGTTATACTACTCAGCTCGACTAACATCTTTGGCGATAACATGCAATATAGCAATCACTATGCTTATTCTATACTTGTCTGTTTGGAGTAATGACTCCCATTTGTGCCACAATATGTGATGATGGTGATATTCCAATAGCCTAGAATTGCACTCAGAACATCTACCAATAATTCATAAAAGCTGCATGTATTAAACTAACCTTCAGCCCTAATGGCTTTAATAGGGTACGCATCAGTACACTGGCTGTAACTCATATCGGATTGCTTCAAGAAGTATTACAAAATGTTGGTGAAGCCTCTCACTTACTGAAGATGGTCTATTATATCACACCTGTAACTCTAAACAGATGATATTTTAAGTACAATAACAAATATTTACCGATTTCAGCTAACTTCTCATAATCAATCTCAGACATGTTTGCACTTAGGTATCAGTCTATGCAGATCTTGCTAACTGATTCTTGCAGGATGAAACGGTCCTTGAATCAGCCCTGTCAAAATAAACAAAATAATCTGTCATCACAGTGTGGCATATTTTACACACTATACAGATACAAACAGAAATCAACAACCACCCCCACCCCCTAAATTCTGCAGAAAATTATTGCTGAGGAACAAGCTTATCTGCATTAGGGCATCATTTTATTACAACAGTGTGTTACAGAAATATTTTAAAAGAGCAGTCCAAAAAAGAAAAGCTACATACAATAACAAAAAAAAATAATCATTTTTTCTTGTGGGGGAGGGTAGCTTTTTATAAAAATACTTGCATATTACACATTTTAATGATAAACATAATTGCAGATTTTTTTCTAAATTTTCTTTCTCTGATACATAATCCATACCCCCACACTGAAATCATTTACTCTTACAGCGGTTTTAAGGTTTATTAAAGGAAACATTTTACACTGCACATTTCACATGAAAGAGCTTCATGAAAATTTCAAGTGAACATTAACATATAAAAAACCTGAAAAAAACAGCACTTCCTGTGTGTAATCACTTCTTTTTGTCAAAACACACTCTGGAGTGCTTTGTAAACAGAATGCTAAGTATCACACCCAAAGTGAGCATCAGAAGCCATGAATACAATTTAGAAGATCTGCTTCCCCAAGCAGATGCTCCTAGCAGCAGTAAGAGCACTTTCCTTGAATTAAAACCCCAGACTATGGATGTGAAGGTGAGAAAGGAACTGAGCTTTTCATACCGTCCTTTCAGTTTAACGTTAAAGCCCTGTTTTATACTAGCTTGATTTCATCCAAAAAAAAAAAAAGAAAACAGGAAATGTATGGCTTGGTTGTTTAGAAAAAGCAAAGACAAGCATACTCTTCTCCTCTGCCAAGTGGTTAGATACTGTATTGTTGCCTCAAAGCACTGAAACTGGGAAATTATTTTGGATCAAACTAGACTGGACAATCTGTCTACTTGCTGCTGCCTGTTGGGAAACACAATACAATAAGCTCCAAGTGCTCTGGCAGGGTGGAGCTGGGTAAAGTCACAAAGAGTGGTAATGACTCTGTTGTGTTATGTTAATAAAGTAACCTGAAGTTGGGGGGAAAGGATTTGCAACGTAGCAACAAAGTTATGCAGGTTGGGCAGTGGCCAAGGAATACTTGTTACTAGGGCAGAAGTGACCAATCAATGTTTACCTCAAATTTGGCCTGCTTGGTCTATATAAGCAGCAAGTTAACCCATAATAAAGGAATTCATCTGAAATCATATTGATTTCTTGTGAGGTTCATCTTGCTCCCGCCATTGCTAGCTGCCCACCTTGCATGTCCCAGAGCTTAAGCAGATTAAGTTGGTTTATTCCAGAACCATAAGTCTGAAAGCATGATACCATCCTTTTTTTTTTTTTTTAACAAGAGAAGGGATATATAGTTTTCTAGAAACAAAATGCACGTCAACAAAGCAAGTAAACATCTGCTTAATTATAAGCAGTTGTTTACCTATTTTGCTGGTACGGGCTAGGTTACTAAAGTGACCACAGTTACCATGTGCTTGAACTACAGCTGGGCTCTAACTAGCAAATGCAGAGTCTATCCTTTGGGTTTGTTTTACACAGGGAAAACATTCACATCATATTATACGACCACAGCCCTCATGTACTACAGCAAAAAAAGGTACCTGGTAGCTGTGATAATATTTAAATTCTGATGGCTAATGAAGGCTTTCCATAAATTTTCAAAACATTGCACTGATCTGATACTATGTAATAGTAATTATCACCAAAGACAACCATATATTTCCGTAATTTGTTATGCTACAGATAGAACATGAACATGGTTCTGCCACTTTGAAGGTTTTCAAACACTCACCAACTATTTTATAACAATCTTATTTGTTTCTTGTTGAAAATAATTATCTTAATTTACAAGAAATTCTCAACATAAAAAGCACATAACCAGGAAAATGTCCCATTAAGTTCAAAAAAGAAAATTTTGCTACGTCTCACTAAGCAACAATCCTCTTTAAAAAATAAAGCAATTCTGGGCTGGGCATAATTAATTTCATGTTAATTTTACCATATGGCATTAAAAAATGAAAATTCCATTGTTGTTTTTAATTTACGATAAAACAAAACAATGATTGATATGCCAACCAGTCATTAATTTGTTTATTATTATTCTGTGCAGTACTTAGACATTTCTAAAACTAACTGTTAGCAACTGGTGTGATAATTTGTGCTTTATTTGCCAACTAATTTGTGGCAGATATTGTACATAATTTAGTAATTGACATAGTTTGCTCCTAAGTAGTGGGTATACTATCTGATCACAAGCACCTGGGATAGTCTGGATGTTCCAAGACTGACCTGCTGCTGGCCAAGGCCAAGCCCATAAGCAATGGGGGTAGCACCTTGGAGATAACATACTTATGAAGGAGGAAAATAAAAAAACCTGCTGCACAACAGCAGCGGGAGAGAAGAGTGAGAATGTGTGAGAGAAATAACTTTGCAGACACCACAGTCAGTGAAGAAGGAGGGGCAGGAGGTGCTCCAGGCACTGGCACAGATATTCCCCTGCAGACCATGGTGAAGAACAGGGTGAGACAGGCTATGTCCCTTCAGCCTATGGAGGCTAATGGTGGAGCAGATGTACACCTGCTCCCCATGGAGAACTCCACAACAGAGCAAGTAGATACCCGAAGGAGGGTGTGACCCTGTGGAGAGCAAACACTGAAGCATGCTCCTGGAAGCACCTGTGAAGCTGTGGAGAGAGGAGCCCACACTGGAGCAGGTTTGCTGGCAGGACTTGTGACGCTGTGGGGGACTCACACTGGAACAGTTTGTGAAAAACTGCAGCCCATGGGAAGGACTCACATTGGAGAAGTTCATGGAGGACTGTCTGCTGTGGAAGGAACCCCACCCTGGAGCAGGGAAGGAGTATTAGAGACAATGTCTGATGAACTGACCAAAACCCCCATACCTCATCCCCCTCCACCACTGGATTGGAGGAGGCAGAGAAAATGGGAGTGAACTCAAGCCTGGGAAGAAGGGAGGGGTGGGGTAAAGAGTTAACACTTGTGTTATTTCTCATTCCCCTACTCTGATTTGACTGTTAATAAATTAAATTAATTTCCCTGAGTTGAGTCTGTTTCACATATGACAGTAATTGGTGAATGACCTCTCCCTGTCCTTACCTCGACCCACAAGCCTTTCATTATTTTCTCATCCCAGTTCAGCTGAGGAGAGGGAGTAACAGAGCAGCTTGATGGGCACCTGGCACCCAGTGAGGGCCAAGTGACTGCAACTACCACCAACATTCAGCCAAACTTTCTGAACAATGAAAGCCAGTATTCAATAAATCTAATCTTCACAGACTTCATCCCAAACAAGTATTTCCCAAAGCTCTTATAAGGAAATGGGGCACTACCTTCCTTCTACAACGACCTGGTTACAGCAGGCCTTTCATCCTGCTCACCCCCTCTTTAGAGATCAGCCCTTTCCTCCAGCAAGCTTGCTGTGTTTCCAGTCCCCTGGCTGCCTCTGCTGCAGCAGCACCACTGCCTGGCCAACTCGTCTTGCTCTTCCAGCTTCTGCTCCCAATTCTATGCTGCAAATCATTAATAAAATTATAAGTAACAAAACTAAGCTATATCTTTGACACTACAATGTTTTTCAGATGACATGAGTAATGAAAATCTCAATGAGCTGCTGGAACAGGGGAAAAGGTCATCTCCTTGAGCCCCAACTTGAAGAAAAATATCTAAATAGACAGAATCCTGCTGCTACACAGCATTGAATAAAAAACAATTTCTCCTTCATACTAATTGCTAATGCTACAGTTAGAAGCAGTGGTTCAATCTAAAGAGGACAGATTTAAATGTCTCCCAAAACCTGCCAAAAAACATCTGGCTTTTGAACAGCAAAGTTACTGTACATGTGAGAGCAACTATGACAGCATAAAAACATATGCAAACATTTAACGCACAAATTTACTAGGAAGCTAGAAATTACGTACGTAGAATCAAAGAAGGAGGGAAGCGGGGAAGAAACCATCTGCCTGGTTTTCAGCTTACTATTCCCTTTGGGAAGCAATTAGAAAGTTTCCAGTTACAAGACAAATTTACTGTAGCACCCTTGGAAATTGATTTCCCGTTGACCACAGCATTCTCTGTTCCTAGGAGATAACATAATCTCCTTAATAGCATTCCATGCCACGTATCACTGTTTCTAGTAAACTGCCAGATTTAGTGCCTTCCCCCACCTCAGCTCAACAAAAACGCAGTAAAAAAAGCCCTGAAAAGAGCCAAACTACAAGCCTTTCATTAATAACAGAAATTTGGAAGTATTTTACAAAACACCACAGACTATATCCTTCCACAGGCAAGGTTATTACTGGCATCACTAAAAGAGCATTACTTTATTGAAAATAAAAACAGTCACGCACACAGAACTGCTTTATAATGAACTCACATCTACAGACAGTCCTAACAAAGGCAAAAGATTCCTCCCAACATTTGTCAAGGCGCAGATATCTGATGCCTATTCTTTTTGTTCACTCAGCTGTCAGATATGTTCTTCTTCAAATTTAAATGGTGTGGTTTCTCTTTTTTTTTTCCTCTTATGTTCTTGCTTTCCACTGATATTCTTCGTTACTTTTAAAAGGTGTGACACAGCTCACTGTGTAACATCAGTCTGCAATTTACATTTTGAAAGGTTGAAAACACACTTGGTATTTGCTAAGGGGTACACATCATCTACAAAATCAGGTAAAGTGGTTTCAGAAGATTATTTTATTATTTATAATACTGCAGGAACTTTTCTATGCAATTTAAAAACACAGCAACACACAAGCTGAGTGCATAATCTATTCTTGAGAAGCGTATTCAAAGCATCCTGCTTTTCTTACCATAGACTGCCTGCATTAAGTATTTTTCCAATGTGTTCCTGCACAACTACCAAAACCAAAGCCCATGCTCTTCATTAGCAGTTTGTTTCACATATTTGACATCATTTATTTTCATATTCTTTATCAATCTACCCTTCTTTATTGGCAATACATTGCTGAAAATCAGCTAGAACATGCATAGGAAGTTAACAGCCAGAGGGCTGACTACCGGGGAAGCCTTACGGGCCTGAGGTTCTTGCATCCTCCTTTATTTTAAGGACCGATTTAAGCCTCTTTTGGTCTGTCCAATTGTTGGGGTTTTTTTACAGAATAAATAAAATCAGAAGGATTAGTGTATTCTACATATAAAATGCATGTATTAGCTTTTAAATGAGAAACTGGTTCAGCAACAAAGGGGCTGTACACCCAAGCAAGTAATACCAGCAGCAGAGTTCCTGGCCACGTTCCTTCACTGCTCACCCCCTCTTCAGAGATCAGCCTTTTCCTCTAGCAAGCTCCCTGTGTCTCGAGTCCCTTGGCTGCCTCTGCTGCAGCAGCACCACTGCCTGGCCAACTCCTCTTGTTCTTCCAGCTTCTGCTCCCACTTCTGTGCAAAATGCTGTGGCGGTGGGCAACCTGTGGGAATGGAGTACATATTCGCTCATTTAAAAACATACCAGTACTTTTTAACTTTGGACTTGTGCGAGATCTGTGTTGCAGATGAAAATATGGAAAATGCTTCCTTCTTTGGAGTTCCTAGAAATTATCAGACCATAGTCCACAGGTAGGGGGTTTAGGGTTTTGTTTGTTTGGCTGGTTGTTTTTTGATGGTTTTTGTTTGTTTGTTTTTAATCTATAGCTGCTGTACTAACACTGCCTGGCTATCCTCCTTCCTCCTTCTCGCTTCTCTACTTTCTCTGTCAGGCAACTGTTTAAGCTGTATACGTAACCAAACAAGCAGCAGGGCTTTACACGCAGGACTCAGTTTCTCCTGAACGATTGGATGCATTTGGTATAGTATTACCTCTGGGGACAAACAAAGGAAAAAACAAACCCCCATCATGTTTCCTGCAAGAGCTGGTGTGTTCCTAGCATCGTGATAGTGGGCAACACGCTGCCACTGCTGCACATCGAGAGGCTGCAGGTAGGGAGGAGATGTAGCACAACCCTGCCTGCTGCTTTATCTTCACTCAACACCAAGAGATGAGGAAGAGGGAGCCTATAAACCTACAGCCACACCCTCAGTTGTATCTGACAGCAGCTTGAATCTATTCCAGAATAAATAGGGTCATAAAGTCAGGCTTATACTCTCTGATAGAGATGTGTAGATACGTGATATAAGTACCCAACTATACCTACGATGTTGCCCAGATCAGAAATGGGAAGCATGCAAGCAAAAGAAACACACAGACAAAACTGTTCTTAAAACAAAGAGGGGTCTCCTGTTCACTGCAATGACTTCTCTTTCCACACACAGAGCCAGTACAGATTTACCCTACAGCCTGAATCCCATACTCTGCAAGGATGAGGCTTTGCACACAGCAAGCAAAGCTGCAGGGCTGCATCTCCAGTTTTGCGTACTGACATACCCTTTTCAAAGCAAAAAGGCCATGAAGCCTGGAAAAGTAAATATTCTAGTGCTACTTACACACATCAATATTGATGAGAGAGGTCACTGAACCTTGAAATATAGGAAAATTTAAACAGTTTTAACTTTAGTAAATATTCCATTTGGGCTCTAATCCTAAATTAGGTTTATTATTGTAATAAGTTCCATTGATTTTGGTGCAGTAAAGATAAATATGCACAGATTCTCAGATTTGATCTCATTTCTCTGTGAAGTCAAACCACTTTTAATCAAATTTTCCATGAAAAAATCATTTTCAGAGGGAAAAAATAATTCAGCAAATTGAAAACAAACAAAAAATTTGAAGGATGATGATACACAGGTTGGTAAATTAATATTTACAATGAGAAAATCATTATTATCAAAAGTTTGATGCAAGTTTACAACAGTTTATCCAACTATACATGCATTTTTCAATCAATTTCAAAAGTATAATCATTGTTCTTAATTGCATCTTTATAAACAGATATCCACATACTTACACTAAAATTTTAAGCAAAATATTAGACATATTCCCACAACTGTTCAGCATTTACTTTGTGTATAAATTTTAACTAGGCTTGGGATCTTACATGTTAAGTTGACAACTCTGTTCTTGTAGCATTAACAAAAACAGTGAAGAATTTATAATGGTTAAAACTACCCATTTTCACACAGAATAACACTTTACTTTAAGAACTTACCTGTTTTTAAGATAAAAATATTGTGTTAAAACAGAAGAGTAAAAATAAAAATTAAATGCATATGGCCTTAAAAAGTATCCAAACAAAGACTGTATCCTTTCTATATCACATTAGTTTGGGGGATTTTATTCCTCTTTTCATATACTGATCAGAAAAGAATACATACAAAGGTTAATTCCTGTGATGGATTGAGAGACAGCCTTGAAAATCAGAAAGAAAGGAAGGCAGTTTCCCTGTTACTCACCTCTGTACTCTATCATACCAAGTTACACACTGATCAAACAGCACTGATTTCTCTGAAAGTGATTTTCTACTAAACTCATCCATTTAGTTTTGGAAATAGAACAGTGTTTACTTGGTGATGGTGTATACTATCCTAAACTTGGAAAGAAGCCCAAGTTCATGCAGGAAGTTTTTTCAGTATTTACGCCTGGATAAATACTATAGCATCATTCTTTAATGATTCTCTCCTCCTCCCCAAAACAACTGAATTGCTTTGGGTATTTTTGAGATTTGAAGCCATGCGGAAATGTGGCTTTGCTCCTCCAATGCCTGGGCTACTCAGAGCACATCTGCATTGTAAAACTGTCTATTCTGCCCCTCTGTTCTTCTCTTGTGAGACCTCGTCTGGAGCACTGTGTCAGGTTCTGGAATCCTCAATATGGAGCTTTTGGAATGGGTCTAGAGGAGGGCTACAAGGATGATCTGAGGGCTGGAGCACCTTCTCTATGAGGACAGGCTGAGACAGTTGAGCTTGTTCAGCCTGGAAAAGAGAAGGCTACAAGGTGATCTCATAGTGACCTTCCAATACCTAAAAGGAGCCTACAAGAAAGCTGGAGACGGACTATTCAAAAAGGCTTGTTGTGAAAGGATGAGGGGGAACAGGTATAAACTAGAGAAGGGCAGATTTAGATTAGACATAAGGAAGAATTTCTTCACCATGACAGCAGTGAGATACTGAAACAGGTTACCAAGGGAGGTTGTGGATGCACTCTCCCTGGAGGTTTTTAAGGCCAGGTTGGATGGGGCCTTGGGTAACCTGATATAGTGGGATTTCCCTGCCTATGGAAGGGAGATTGGAACTAGATGATCTTCAAGGTCCCTTCCAACCCAAACTATTCTATGATTCTATTCTATTCTAAATCTGAGCCATGAAAAAATAACTCTTTGTGGCAGAGAGGATAATCTAGCCCTGGCTAGTGTCTCAACTTAGCAGAGCAAATACTGTGGCCAGTGTGCGATGGGTATGTGGCACTTCTGTGGCCCTCACCTCAAAAGTATATGACTTTCCTATCAGCCTGCCAAACCCTATTTCCTTACCCTCAAGCATTACTGCTTTTAGGTCAAGGGACTTTTTGCTGGCAACTTGTGCCTGGCTATTTCTGCTTACACTCTTTTCAACACTCCCACTTCAAGATGGGATTGGATAAGCCTGTCTTCTCTTCAGGCAAACTGGTGAACCCAAACCTCACTGGCACTGGGTAGGAGGGGGAGTCAGCAACCTGCTACTTGCTATTCCCTCCATGATTGTGTTTTTAGTCATACTTCTCCATGCCAATTCAAGTGGCTCTTTATTCCTCCTCTGATTTAACTCCTCTCACTATTCTCCTGTCTTCCCATCCACCAAGTTCCTCTTTCCCCTCCTTACTCACTGGCTTTCCCCTTTGTTTTCCCTTCCACCATGATTTCTGTTTTCCAGCTTCTCACTAGTTCCTTCACCATGGCTTAGTTCCTGTGTGCAACCTCTGCGGATGCAAGGTCTATAACTGTATGAAAGGTGCTTCTTTAGTTCACTGCTTTTCTTACTGCTACTCTGATACTTGTTGTAAGAGAATTTGCAATTTGCAGGTGATCTTCTTTTATTTGTACAATTTCCTAAATTGTTAAGGCTTAAGAATTCATCCCAGTCTACTTTCTCTGCTTAAACTATTAATGATGAAAACTGACTGAATAAGTAAATGTATTTGTATTTTGTTAGCACTTAGAATTATACTGGCAACCAGAACTATAATTTTCTACACAATGGTTTTATTTTGTGATAGTGTTTGGTGAAGCCTGATGGCACAATAACCCGGCATGCAAACAATTTTCATCACTGAGTTACCAACGTTAATTCAGTGTGAATACAAAGCAAACCTTACATTCACGGCATGGATGTATAGCAGCAAAGAGAGAAGACACCCGTAGCCCTTAACTCCCATTTGTTCAAACCTTGTCTGAAACAAGAATTTATTAATGCTGGGGGGGGGGGGGTAGTTCCTACATGCTACTTGTTGATAAAACAGATTTCAGTTTCTGATGCCATCAACTGGGTAATTTTTAACCAGCATTGCATTCATTTAAAGCAAATATCCACTGTATGAAAAACAGATAAGGCAACATTGGCTACATTGTGCAAGAAAGTGAATTGTCAGCAGGGAGGATGGTGAACACTGTGTAGCACACTCTTGAAATGAGAAGTCTTGTTGGATACAATTATTTCTTTTCTCAGACAGAACCTTAGGAGAGAACAATGTATTCATTAGGATTTTTTTTATGCATACACACATTTGCATGCAAAAAAGTTTAGAACATAATTATCAAAAATAGTATAGATGCTGGAGTGGGACAGAGAAACACAAGTATAGGGTTACTGCCTAGTGCATCATAAGCATACCCCTTCCACAGCAGGGGCTGTGTTGCAGTTTGGGACTCCTTCACAGGGTGTCCTGAGCTGTGAACCTTCCAGTAACAGAAGGGGGCCTCCAAGAAAGCTGGGGAGGAACTACTTACAAAGGCTTGTAGTGATAGGACCAGGGGAAATGGGTATAAACTGGAGAGGGGCAGATTTAGCCTAGACATAAGGAGGAAATTCTTCATGATGAAAGTGCTGAGGCACTGGCACAGGTTGCCCAGGGAAGCTGTAGCTGCCCCATCCCTGGAGGTGTTCAAGGCTAGGTTGGATGAGGCCTTGGGCAGCCTGGTCTGATGGGATGTGTCCCTGCCCATGGCAGGGGGGTTGGAACTGGATGATCTTCAAGGTCCCTTCCAACCCAATCCATCCTATGATTCCATGATTCTATGATACTATGATTCTATTAACATGCCCCATGGGATGAACAAACCCAGCTCTGTCCGCTCCTGTCTTTCCTCTGAAAGTTGACTCTGGACTGCAGGCTGCCATGCAGACCTCACTCACCTAATAAAATATTTTCCCACAGTTACATACTATATCCAATCTCAAAGTCTACTGCAATTCACATGACTCTATAATGCTTGTGATCACTTCTGTTGCAGGACTGGAGCAGACAGGGAAGCAGAACAGGTTATACTGTGAATCTACAGGCTGCTCATCACTTCTTTTCCTCCTATACTGTGAAAACAGTGACGCATTGTCATTTCATTGACCATGAAGTAGGTAAGCGTGGTCTCTTCCCCTGCCCTGCCATGCAGTCTCTGCTGGTAAGAGTCAAATATCTATTTAAAGAAAGAATTAAGCATGTCAGCATGAAATAAAAATTGTTTTCCTACTGCATATAAATATCCACATGTATCAGCCATTCCCAGTTCAGAAAGTACTAAAGCAAAGGGATTATTTCTACGCATTACTAGCAAAGAGGTTTGGAAATATTCTTTTGTTGTCTGTAACAGTGCAGCTATTTTCTTATCACATCCACCTGTTCATCTGGCACAGTGCAAGCACATGGAAAAAGAAGTGCTTAATGTATAAACAATTAATAGAAAGCCATGTAAGCTTGCTGTAGCATTAGGACAAAATTATCTGAACATGGGTAAGTGGCTGCAACATGACACACTACACAACTATTTTTGGATTCAGTGTAAATGTTTATTGACTAAACAAAGATTACCATAATGCAATCATAATAAACATTAATGATCAGTCATCTATGCAACTTGCTTTCTAAATTAATATACTGTAATACACACTAATGTGGCAGAATTATGTTGGGTTGAACTCATGTTTAACTAGCATTTCCATCTCAAGGGATTACACACTTTCAACAGCAGACAAGTATATTTTTAAGACAGTGTTTTTTTAAATTAATCTGACAAGTTACTGGACAAAGTGTTGGTGTATTATGATAAAAAAGAGCTTTTTAAATTGCATAATTATTCACTTGGGATTCCTCTGGCTGGAATAAATTAGGGCTTCTAAAATAAATTAATATTCTTCGTATATTTGTGCAACAGCCACCAGTGTTTCCAGTTCTTGTCAAGATGTAGCAATACCCAGGTTTACCATCCCCCTCCCACCTCCGAGATGCACCAAATTGAAATAGGACTGTAAAGCACAGGAGGCGAGTTCCAAAAACTGTTTTAGATAGTGAACATATAGCCCATGAATCTCAGTTCGAAATCAAGTTAAATGATGTTAACAGCACCTATTTTTCCACTCTTTCTCTGTCTGCACTAGATTGTTTCTTAATAAGTGCACTCAAGACCTAGCTAGTGGTTGGCTTGCCTAAAACACTAGTTAAAATCTGCATGAGAAGCATCTCATGTCATGGTTCAATGACATATTAAGTGTGACTTTCAAATTCTCTGTACTGGGTCAGTAAAACTGAGGTCACATGAAAGAAAGAAATGACACAGGATAAATGAACTCTACGAATTCAAATTTGTTCCTATAGTTTTGGCAGGTCAATTTTTTTATCAGAAAGACTTATGTGGCATCAAGTATCTCCTGCCCTCCTGAAGCTGACATAAACTAAGATTAATGCTTTTTTGCTGCCCTGAAGTACTCTGACTAAATTAACAGAAATGGGATTGTGCATCACTGCATGATCCAGATCAAATTTTTAATACTGGCTGACCTGCATGCAGGTATATTTAGTAATAATGACTGTTGAACTAGTGACCCATTATAAAGATTTTGACCCTGAACACATCATGCCGAGGGTATTGAGGGAGCTGGCAGACATGCTTGCCAAATCCCTTTCTATCATCTTCCAGTAGTCCTGGCTGACTGGAGAAATTCCACTTGACGGGAGGATGTCATACTCATCTACAAAAAGGGTCGCAAGGAGGATCCAGGAAACTACAGGTGTGTCAGTCTGATCTCAATGCTGGGAAAAGTCATGGAACAGGTAATCTTGAGTGCTATCATGAAGCACATGCAAGAGAACTGGGTGATCGGGCCCAGTCAACACGAGTTCATGAGGCTCAGTCAACACAGGTTCATGAAAGGCAGGTCCTGCCAAACTAACCTGATCGCCTTCTATGACAATATGGCCCACTTCCTAGACAACGGAAAGGCTGTGGATGTAGTCTTCTTGGACTTCAGTAAAGCCTTTGACAGTTTCTCATACTGTTCTCCTTAGGAAATGGGCTGCCACTGGCCTGTACAGGCACACACTCTCCTGGGTGGAAAACTGGTTGGATGGCCAGGCCCAGGCAGAGTTGGTAAATGGCATTAACTCCAGCTGGAGGCCAGTGACAAGTGATGTTCCCCAGGGCTCAGTGCTGGGTCCAGTCCTGTTCAATAGCTTTATCAATGACCTGGATGAAGGGATTGAGTGTACTTCAATAAAGTTAGTGGATGACACCTAGTTGGGAGAAAGTATTGATCTGCCGGAGGGCAGGGATGCTCTTCAAAGGGATCTAAACAGGTTGGACCGCTGGCCTGAGACCAATGGCATGAGGCTTAACGAGACCAAATGCCAGGTCCTGCACTTGGGGAACAACAACACCAAGCAGGGCTACAGGCTTGGGGAAGAGTGGCTGGAAAAGAGTGGAGAAGGATCTAGGGATGTTGGTTGACAGCTGTCTGAACATGAGCCAGCAGTGTACCCAGGTGGCTGAGAAAGCCAATGGCATCTTGGCTTGTATCAGAAACAGTGTGACAAGCAGGTTTGGGGAGATTATTCTCCCTCTGTACTTGGCACTGGTGAGACTGCACCTCAAATACTGTGTTCAGTTCTGGGCCTCTCACCAGAAGAACGATGTTGAGGCTCTGAAGCATGTCCAGAGAAGACTGAAGAACCTGGTGAAGGGGCTGCAGAACAAGTCTTACAAGGAGAGGCTGAGGGAACTGGGGTTGTTTAGCCTTGAGAAGGGGAGGCTGAGGGGAGACCTCATTGCTCTCTACAACTACCTGAAATGAGGTTGTAGAGAGAAGGGTGCTGGCCTCTTCTCCCAAGAGACAGCTGATAGGACAGTGGGGAATGGACTCAAGCTGCATCAGGGTAGGTTCAGACTGGATATCAGGAAAAGAGTTTTCACAGAAAGGGTCATTGGGCACTGGCACAGGCTGCCCAGGGAGGTGGTTGAGTCACCTTCCCTGGAGGAAATTAAAAGATGGGTAGATGAGGTGCTGAGTGGCTTGGTGTAGTGGCAGGTAGGAATGGTTGGACTTAATGATTCAAGAGGTCTTTTCCAACATGGTGATTATATGATTATATGATCACCTTACCCAAAGGTATCTGTAAATGAAAGAAAGTAGTAGGAGTAGTATAATGGCCGAAATGATGATTTACCATTATTAACTAGATTATGCTATCAGAATATTTTCATATTTTAACAAAAGTCAACTTCAAATGAAATCTTGCCAATCCCCTAGTGTCACTTAAAACTACGTGCTGTCATTGCACCTGGTTTATTACTTTTCCCTCCTTAGTTACAACCCCAAACAGGTACAAATTATCATCCTAGGAAGGAATCAAGATTTCTAACATTTGGAAAATAAATCCTATTTGCCACGTAAGAAATCTAACACTTGTAACACATAGAATCATAGAA
>WAAB01022014.1:2106-13504 GCA_013389865.1 Piaya cayana | reverse complement strand
TGTATTCTATAGAATCTGCCCACTCGCGTTGCTGGACCAACATCCCTCTTGCCCAAACAGGGTAAAGACAGGTTATTTTTGCTTCACTTTGAAAAAGAAATCAAGCATCTCGCCTTGTCCCAGCAAGGCCTGGTGGTACAAAGTGAAAGCGTGAGGAGGTTGGACTGATGGGAATGGTTGGACTCGATGATCTGGTGGGTCTCTTCCAACCTGGTTATTCTATGATTCTGTGAGATCAAGCTGAAAAAAAACCCCATTCATTTTTTACTCCACATTCATGTTCAGCTGAAAACAAGCCCAAGAGCACTCGTGCCCTTCCTATGCGATATCACTGTCAGAAGGAGTGTTATGCCAGGAGAGGTTTAGATTAGATATTAGGAAAAATCTCTTTGCTGAAAGAGCGGCGAAGCCCTGGCAGAGGCTGCCTAGGGCAGTAGTGGAGCCTCCATCCCTGGAGGGGTTCAAAAAGCATGTAGCTGTGGCACTCGGGGACACAGTTTAGTGGGCATCTTGATATTGTGGTGGTGGTTGAACCTGATGGTCTAGAGGTGTTTTCCAACCTGAAAGGTTCTGTGTTTCTATGATTACTTTCCCCTAGTCTCTAAAGAAGTACCGATGTGCCCTAACTGTGAAAAGCTGAGCACTGCAGCATCACATCTGCTCTAGAGACCGATGCTCCCATGGCTTTCCATGCCCTTCCATGCCCGCAGGATCACCACACTGTTTTTTGGGCTCTGGCTAAGTTTTAAATTCTGCCCAGCCCTTGCTGCAAAGGACATTTTACTGTCCTCCTCATCCCTGACCACTCTGTGATGGCATTTTTGAAGGGGAGGCTTGCTCTCACAGCCTCTGAAAGCTCTCCTCATCTCCGGAGGGGCTGGGGTGTCATAGAATCATAGAATCACCAGGTTGGAAGAGACCCACCAGATCATTGAGTCCAACCATTCCCATCAATCTCTAACCGATGTCACTCAGCACCTCATCCACTCGCACCTTAAACCCCTCCAGGGAAGGCGAAGGGGTAGGTGCGCTCCTAGGACAAAACCAGCTTTCAAATTCACACGCGTCTCTTCGCACTCGCTGTAATTAAGTAGAAACCTGCATGTCAAGTGACCCGCGTGGAGCCACAGAGCCCGTTAGCGGGGCTGTGCTAACGGCACCGACGCACTAAACCACAACTGACAGCCTGACCCAGCGCCGGGCTTTAAAAGGGCAGGGCCGCTGCGTTGGGAGTGGGAATTCTGCTTTAATTAGGCCATTATCTGACCTTCAAAGCTGTATTTTCTCCCTCCTCTACATGCCGCGCTGGAGGAAGGGCTGCTGGAGAATACAGGAAAAGCCCCATCCGATCGTTATCGGGAGCGGACGAAAGCCATGCGCTGCCTTTTTCCTTTTGACGTGTGCAATTAGCTTGGCTCGTGTGGAAGAAACATGTCAAGGTAAATGGCCGTCTCTGTCTTCTCCCCTCGCTGATCCCAGGCGAGGTCCATCATTTGCTTCTTACGGGGAGGGCTCTCCCATCACCTGCTGACAGCGGTATCCCTCATAAAACTCGCAGCACGACCTGATTATCCGCGGCTGCGGGATCCTTTGCGCAGGGAGAGCATCGGGCAGTGGGCAGCCACGACCGTTAGGCCGTTTTACAGGCTGAGCGCACTCCAACGCTCCTCATAAAACTTTGTTTGAACCCGGGGGTTTCTACCTCTCTCTGCCCCCTCCCTTCAAAAGAAGCTTTTTCTGGTTTTATGAGGATACCGGGGTCTTTCTGTCCAGGCCATGCGGTGATGAGGAGTAGTGGTTGTGAACTGAAAGAGGGGAGATTGAGATGAGATTTTTAGGCCTGATGAGGAATGGCTGAGAGAGCTGGGGGTGTTTAGCCTGAAGAAGAGGAGGCTGAGGGGAGACCTCATTGCTCTCTATAACTACCTGAAAGGAGGTTGTGGAGAGGAGGGAGCTGGGCTCTTCTCCCAAGGGACAGNCATAGTGAAGAAATTCCTCATTCTGTCTAGTCTAAATCTGCCCCTCTCCTGTTTATCCCCACTGCCCCTCATCCTATCACCACAAGCCTTTGTAAACAGTCCCCCCCCCCAGCTTTCTTGTAGCCCCTTCAGGTACTGGAAGGTCTCTCTAAGGTCTCCTCAGAGCTGAACAGCCCTGACGCTCTCACCCTGTCAGAGGCGTTCACTTAATTCGCGTTTCAGGCCAATCACAGCCACGTTGCTGATAGGTTAACGCCGAGGAAAGGCATTAAGGTTCTGCCAGGGGAAGGCGTTCAGCTTGCTCTGTGTTCTTATCTCAGAAGCGTGTGCATGTGCCCTTCCACTCTTGCCAGGGGGGTGGCCCCATGTCACCCCCAGCATGAGCCGTGGCCACAAGTCTCTGGTCCTACCCTCCGTCTCGCTGCAGGCTTCCCGTGCGGCCATGGGAAAGCCATTCCGGACTCGTGTTATCTCCTCTGCTTTGCCTAGAAGTGCTGCTAATGTCTATTATTTCTGTTATACAAGATGATTTCGTTGTACACTATAATTACTTTATAAAATTATATATTATACATTATATATTGTATCATCATGGCGGGGGGGTGGAATTAGATGATCCTTAAGGTCCTTTCCAACTCAAAGCATTCTTTGACTCTACAATTCAGCCATTCTGTGATAATCCAATAATAATAATAGGTATTATCAATGATATCATAATGCAATTATATTTTTTCAATGTTTTATTAATAATATAGGATATTGTAATGTAGATAGAATGCACGTTACACATTATAATCACATTCTACATTATAATTACTTTATAATATATATTTTACATCATGTTATATGTTATATATAGTGTCATAGTGTAGTTATAATATATTTTTAATGTTTTATTAATAATATATGAAATAATGATGTAGTTATAGTGTGTATTGCCCTTTATGCCATTGAGCGCCGCTGCAGTTCCCCGAGAGGCCGCTAGAGGGCGCCGCAGGAGCGGCAGCGCCTCCCCCTTCCCATCCCTGGGACCTGCTTATTCCCACCGGGACCTGCTTATTCCAACTGGGATCTGCTTATTCCCGCCGGGATCATCCTTTTTCCCTCTGGGAAGACCCTCTTTTTGAAGCAAGGTGGCTCTTGGTGGCTAGTCTGAGTGATCCATCGAGCCTAATTGTTATTATCTAACGAAGGGCTGCTTCGGGTTAAATAATGACCCCAGCGTTGTGTTTATATGAACGAAGAATTAACCTTTAAAAGGTTTCCCCTTCCCAGGAAATGGATTGCACCGCTCCCTCCTCTCTATTGATCAGTTTAGGTATTTAAAGTGCTGCGTTTTATCTCGCCAGCCGCCCGGTAAATTTGTCATGATGATGCTTAAAGGGGCGAATCGACGTTGTTTATTTTCCCCAACCTTTTCGGCATATTTCTTGGCTTCTTATTGCGCCTTCGAGCCGTAGAGGATCGTCCGGAGGAGCAGTGATAACCCTCCCGCTTAAATAAGCGTGACAGTCTAACATCTCTGTTGGGCTGAGGCGCCGATGCTGCAGTGCGAAATGTATATTACGCTGCTAACCTTGCTCCATCAGCTGCAATCCTGGAGAGCTTTTCAAGAGGACTGGAGGCTTCCCGGATTAAATGAACGATGGGAGGCTTGTCAGAATTTCTGTTCACTCCAAAAAAATTGGAGTTCCTTTCTCCTCCGAGCTGCCAGATAACGGGAACCATCCTAATAATTGCAAAGTGCTTCCGGACTTTTGATAGGAGCGGTTGGACTCGATGATCCGGTGGGTCTCTTCCAACCTGGTTGTTCTATGATTCTATGAGACTGGGGAGCGTTGGAGGCTTTGGATGTGACATGTGCAACTAAGCAAAAAGAGTCAGGACTCACGCGTGTGTTTCTGTCTTAGAGATTTCTGAGGAAGTAATCGGGTGTAAGGTTTTTAAGTTAAATATGGATGCCTGGTTTTCCTATTGGAAGTTTTAAAACCTTCTTAAATTTTCCCCCAAAATTTAGGGGGAATTTTGTGTCCCGGTGCTAACACCAGCTGAAAATCCCTCCTCCACGCCACGATTGTGCCCCTGGAGATCATGGAATCATAGAACAACCAGGTTGGAAGAGACCCACCAGATCATCGAGTCCAACCATTCCCACCAATCTCTAACCTACGTCCCTCAGCACCTTGTCCACCCGGCCCTTAAACCCCTCCAGGGAAGGCGAATCAATTTTTTTAGATTTTCAACCCTCCTTTGAGATGGAGCTTTTCCCATGCTGGCACCCAGGGAGCAGCCCCAGGCTCTCATTTAGGGGGGTGGGAGAGGGCTCTGCTGTGGCTCAGTGTCCCCTGTGGGGTGACCCAAGGCGCGTGGGTGCCCCACATCATGGAGTGGGAGGTTTGCAGGCATCTGTGGCGGCTGAGCCACAGCAGCATCCCTGCTCCCCACGCTGGGCTGGGGTCCAGCCACCCCCACCAGGCCGCCCAACGCGTGCGAGGGGCAGCGAACCCCCCGCCAGGGCGGCTGTTTCCACAGCTGACGGCCTCCAGCGCGCTCCTTCAGTTACCCTCTCTGGTTTCTCAAGTTTACAGATCTGCTTTTGGTCTCCGAGGGAGCGGTCGCCACCCCCTTTTTTTATAACCCCCCCATCCCGGCCGGCGGTAGGAAGAATCGCACCGCTGAAATTCCCCCGAACGAAATGGAAATGGAAAGTCTTGGGTTTAGTTGAAAAGCACAGCGAATTCTGCTCGCAATCGGTAATGCAATTAGCGTTATTTGACTTGGCAGCCTTCGGAGGGCTGCGTGGGCTGCAGGCTGCGAGGGCCTGGAGTCAGCCTCCGTCTAGGAAGGACGACTTGGGAGGAACGCTCGGTGGGGTTTTTTTTTACATCTGAAGTCTCCCAGTGTGTTTTTCTCCCCCATCTCCTTTTCCCTTCACCCTCAGCGTTCGGCTGCTGCAGCCCTGTCCTCCTTCCCAGCTGGGGAGAGGTGAAATCCTCGAGCCCTCGCTCTCCGCTGCATCCCCCAAAGGGAAAGAACTCACTGAGCCATCTGTGTTTCTGAGGCTAAAATATTTCTTGCGAGGGAAACAGCGTTAGCTCGGGGTATCTGGCCTGCTAATTGCTTTAACTGGCAGAAAAAAAAGAGATTTTGGGGCTGTTCTCGAAGCGCTTGTGCAAACTTGGCTCCAGAGCAATATCGTCAGAGGCTGCCTGTCCGCAGCCAGAATGAATAAACAAGGTAAGAAAAGCAGCACCGAGTTCCAGGCTCTGCTAGCAGAGGTTAGGGGAGACAGGAACTTATGGTCGAATTGATTTCATCACCGAAAAACTTGGGATTTCCATCCTCCCCCCCCCCAATAATGACTGCAAAACATGCTAATGCTATTCAGCATTAGAGCATTAAAGTGCGGCCTGATTAATTCCAGACAGAAAGGCAACAAAATAAGCTGTTAAATTTAAAATATAATACATATATAATGAGAAAAAATGTGCGAAGGCTTTATTCAAATGAAAACGCCGGATTGTTTGAGCGCACAGAGTATCTTTTTGTGCTGAGTTATGAGCATATGTAATAGATTTAATTATTAATTTCTCCATTGTTCTGTGCACACAGACAGGGTTCAAGGCACAGTCACTCTCTGGCTTTCATGGATCTAATTTGTATAATTATTGCCTGAATAAAGAATTGCTCTGATTCCTGGCTCACTTTTTTTTTTTTTTCCCCCCTCTGCTCAGTGCTACCTCACCGCCGCTTTCCGAAAGGAGAGCACCTGCCGGCGCTTCAGGAATCAGCTGATCGCTTCCCGTGATGAGGCAAGCTCCCGGTGACGTTCCTTTCCGAGCCCTTTTTTGTCTAAATGAATTATCGTGCATCCTTTTTAATTTTATCGAACAAATTGTGTTTGTCAAGGTCTGGCTTTGTAAATAAATAGCTGGAGACACGCGGATGCATATTGCTGCTGCTCAAGGTTCTCTTGTTCTATTTATGGAAGCCAGATGAATGTGAAACAAAAGAGAAACTTTTCTCTAAAAGCAATTATCTTTCCGCATTCCCATCAGTATAATTATGTCGCAGGGAATTTTAAGAAGTCGTACAAGTAGAATTGAATACTTAAAATCGGGGCTGAGTTGTTAAGCAGGAGCAGAGCCTCACGCTAACAAAACACGGCACGGCTGGCTGTTCCCTTACGCCTTTACACCTGAAATGTGTGTTTGTCATCAATCACTCTGGAGCACAAGCCTTATGAGGAGCGGCCGAGGAAACTGGGATTGTTCAGCCTGGAGAGGAGAAGGCTGAGACCTCGTTGCTCTGCAGCTGCTGGAAAGGAGGTTGTGGTGAGGTGGGTGCTCGTCTCTTCTTCCAAGTAACAAGATGAGAGGAAATGGCCTCAAGTGGTGCCAGGGGAGGTTTAGGTTGGATATTAGGAAAAATTTATTGACTTGAAAGAGTGGTGAAGCCCTGGAAGAGGCTGCCCAGGGCAGGGGTGGAGCCTCCATCCCTGGAGGGCTGCAAAAAACACATAGATGTGATGCTCAGATGGTCTAATAGTCATGTTTGTGTTGTGTTGGCGGTTGGACTGGATGAGCTTAGCCTTTTCCAACCTTAACGATTCTGCGATTCTAAAATAAGAACCCGAGATCTGAAAGTACGGTATCGATATGAAAAGTATTTGTGGGAATAACTCCTGAATTCCTCTCTTTTTTTTTGAAGTGCTGATATTAATGGGCTGAAATATCAGGCGTTTAAAAAGTCGTGGCCCCGCTCCACGAGCGTCTTTAATCATGAGCGTTTTCTTTGACTTTGGAGACACATTGTGCTATTAAAGCACGTAGATACCTATTAACGCACAGCGTAGATCGTCTTCTGTGCTAATGGAAAGGTTTTCCTAGATGGTAAAAGGAATAAGGCGCGAGAACACATAGCAAGGTCCGGACTGCGTTGGTAGAAGGCTCTGGTAAAATTCTTTATGTCTCTTATGCTTAGAGGAAGAAAACATTATGGTGTTTTAGGGAGCTGCAGTTGATGTGGTTCGTAAACAGTCCCACCACCTGAGGGGGGGTAGAGAAAGTCTGCCAGGAGAGTAAATTCTCCTTGTCCATTGTCCCATCAAATTTAGCGAGAAAAAATAGTTGGAAATAGAGTTGTCTTTTCCCTTTAACTGTTGGGAAGACGCTGTTAACGCCGCCAAAATAAAAATTATGGGGAAGTTCTGGAGGTGTTTTTATGCTCCTGCCGGAGCGGAAAGCTCGCCAAAAGCAGCTGCGGGGGAACTGCTGGAGGGAGAAGTGAGACCAGGCTTAAACGAGACCGTTCTTCTAAATCAAAGGAAATGGAGGTCCTGTCGCAGGGACCTACTGCGCCACGATTCATCTCTTGGCTACCGCAGACAGCTGAGAATATTAAAACTCATTGCAATTAAAACTCATTAACCAGTCCTTGTATGAGGAGGTGAAATAAAAGTGGCAGGGGATAAGTATATGATGTTAGTAAGTGTATATATAAACATACGATAGGAATGGTTGGACTCGATGATCCAGTGGGTCTTTTCCAACCTGGTTATTCTATGATTCTATATGATATATAAGGGATATATATCTAAGCACATATATAAGTGTGTGTATATATATAAGTATATGATATTTCTAGATTTGATGTGAATACGTGTAAATGTATATTTGCATTTAATACTAAAAGTAGACAATTTTGTTCTTTCCATCTAGGTTTTTCCTCTCACCTCCTCCACTCCTCTTGTATCCAAATTACTCTCTTTTTCCTTTGCTGCACCGTCCCTTTTCCTCTCCTCCAGTCTCTCCCATGTCAAATGGGACTGTGTAAATCAAACATTTAAATTGCAGCCATGAAGAAGTGAAGTATTTAGCTCGACCTTGGCCAAGAGCTGTAGCAAGTCGGGAAGTGTTCCTAACTCCCCGTGCCACGGCAGACGGCTGCACGAAGCCGCGTGCCGAGAGGTGCCTGTCCCACCAGCTCCGTGCTGCACACCCACGGCAGCTCCAGCCCAGTGTTTTCTTTCCTGTGAAGGACATTTTGACTGCCACGTGTTTGCATTTATTTCCTTTCCGGCTCCTTACATGACTCACCCACAGCAGGATGGGGGAACCGGGGGCAGAGCTGGGCTGCCCAGGAGCTCCTTTCCCCGCTTCCCAGCCCAGGTTCTGGAAGGCTGATCCCGTGGTGAGGATCTGATTGCCAGGCTGCAGGGATTAACTCGCTGTGCTCGTGGCAGCTGAGCTCAGTTGCTGAGTTGCTTTCCAGAGCCAGAGCACGAGGGCTGTCTCCTTCCCATGCCTTCATGCAAGAGATTGAGAAGCTTCTTAGGGCAATGAAGNCTCCTTCCCTGGAGGGGTTCAAAATGGGTGGAAGTGGTGCTTGGGGACGTGGTTTAGAGGGCGCGGTGGTATTGGGCTGATGTTTGGACTTGATCTTAGAGGTCTCTCTTCCAACATTACTGATTCTGTAATCCTCCCTCTGCAAAGTGATAGAGGCAGCTTTTATTCCCTCTGGCTTTGAACCTTGCCGTTCCCTATACGTTACCTACAAAGCAGACAGCCGCAGGTCTCCTGCCTCTGGGTTTTAGTTCAATCCAAACCTGATCTTTTCTTCTTTTTCCAGAAGTCCCATTGGTGCCACGGGCAGGGTAACACTGCAAGGTTCCCTCTCGCCTCCTTCTGGGATCCTGTTCCAGGGCAGGAGGTATGTTTCCATCTGAGGATCCTCCTTGGGAAAGACTCTGATTATGCCCGAACCATAATGGTATTTTAACCAACTCTTGGTTTTGTAGTGAATTTCTCCTCCCCGCTCCAATAATCTGCAAATCTGTTACCAATCAGAACATGATACGTAGCCTCAGCCAGTTTCACTGGGGCTTATTTCTATTACATCTGGCAGCGTGTCCAGTGGAGGAGGAAAAAATTAAAAAACCTCAAGTAGAATGAGCCGCGCTGAAATCAGCTGAATTTTGGATGCATTCAACCTTTTTGGCCAGACCCTTTCCGGTTCATGAGAAGTAATTATCTCTTGAGCATCACATTAATATTAAAGATCCGTAGGCATTATTGTTTAGGCCATATACCTTCTTCCCAGCTCCAAAAAAAAAAGATGTGGGATAATTGATCTGAACGCGCTCCAAATGTGCATATGTCTTTATTTATGAATTCCAGTGTGGATTGTTTGGGAGGATAAGGGAGAGCAGGCAAAAATGTCGAGACCTCTCGTCTCCCCGGCCATTTCTGTTAGGAATAGTTATAATCCCCCGAAAATGAGTTGTGAAAGCTAACAGCACGTTAATAGCGCGCGTTACAAACACTAAATCCTTTTCGCTGCTATTTCTGATTTACGCCTTTCCCTGTTTCTTAGCTGAAGGGATTTGTGGTAGCCGGAGCTTGTGGCTGCCTGCAGCCAGGCTGGTCGCTGGAGGGCCGGGTTTGGGGACTGCTGGCTCTGCTTCCTAAGGTCGGTGTGAAACTGCACCCCGGGTTCTACCTGCTGAAGGGGAAATTGCCCTCGGAGCACCCAGAATCATCGAATCACCAGATTGGAAAAGACCTTTGAGATCATCAAGACCAACCGGACCTGTCGACTACTAAACTAGATCCCTGAGAGCCTCATCCACCCTTTTTTTAAACATCTGTAGGGATGGGGACTCCACCAGTTCCCTGCGTCTCCTGTTCCTAAAATGTTGTCTCCTGCAGGTGACCTGCACGCACGCTGAGGTGATGACGATGGATGCGGACATACCGTCCCAGATGAGGAGGTGACGGTGGCCGTGCCGTGGACCAGATGTGGTCCTGTATGCATGGAAAACTCCAGCCTCAGGTGTTCAGATACTGCTCGCAGCCAGAGTGCGGAGGACCTCATGGAGACGCCAGCGCTATCGGCTCCAGGCTGGGTTTGAGCCTCTGGTCATCGCGTGCTGACACGCTCCCATCGTGCGGACTGTGAAGCTTGCATCTCTGCTCAGGTATGCTTATAGGTGGGTGGTCTCGCGTTGCTCATCCTTCCACCGGCAGAAAACTGGATTCCTCCATACAAGGCAGCGATGTCCTGGCACAAAATAGAAGGGGAACGTTTTCCTCACTGTATTTTTTATTGCGTTCGGCTTCGCTCAGTAGGGGAAAACGAGTCTATAAAAGTGCCACTAGCTTGTTTCAACTCCTGCACATGCACCCACCTTGTTTTCACATCCCGGCGAGGGGTGTCAGACACAGCCCGGCCGCCCAAGCGGTCGCATATCGGTCCAATTTCCTGCAGAGCGTGGCGAAGGCCGTAGATATCGACTTCAAAGGTAAACAATTACCTTTTATTATCACACATGGCTTTAGCTCTACCAGTTTCGAATAGCACATAATCACAAGCCTGTGATAACATTTGCTCCTGATGAGAGAAAATTTACCGAGTACTAAATTGCTGCTGAGATGACGGGAACACGAGCCAGGCAGGAATTAACTCCGATGATGAGTCAGCAGACGTTAACGTCTTGCGCCATGCTCGAGACATCTGCCGAGATGTCCACTGTTGAATCATCTTAAATATTTCTGTGTTATTACCCCTCCAGGAACGAGCCCGGGAGAACTTTTGTGTCTCCGCGTTATATATGCCGAAGCTATTTAAAAATAAATGTATGCAGGCGTATAACAAGTCTCCGCGTTTAGGTATGTAGGTAATTTTCAGCCACGGGAAGGATGAGCAACCAGCAACTATTTAAAGTAAAACATGCATGGAAATGCTAATGGCAATTGCCGGCGTTCGGCGCTTGGGAAGTGATGGCTTCGCTTAGTCGTGGCTCTGAGGAGCCTGGGAGGGTGACCTTGTGTCCACGCTGTGCGCCCTGAACCTTCATGCCGACCAGCCTGGATGAGGCTGGGGAGTAGGAGCTAAAAGTTCACTAACTGCTCCTCGTGTTTTGAAAACATATCCCTCAAGGAGAGCTGCAGGGTGCTCTTCAAATGTTTAATCACTTCGGCTTTTCCCAGTTTGCTTCCATATGCCCAGGATGTCTGTACGTTGTAAGATAAATGCAGTAACTGGGTGCGATAAAGAGCATCAAATTAATTCAGTGGAGAAAGGCAAATGACTTATAAAATGAATCCTTTTCCACTGAAGGCCCTGCTGTTGTGCCACCAGACACTGTCCTCCTGCAGCGGCTCTTCAGCAGATGCTGTGACAGTGACTTAAAGCTGGGGGGGCCAAAGGACTTCTGTCTGGGCAATGTGACTGTTGCACAAGGGGGTTTTCTTTAGGAAATCTGTTCTTGCGTTCAGCTTAACTCCCTGCAGCAAAAGAGAGACCTCACCTCGAATCCTGGGGTCAGTTGTGGGCCTCTCAGCACAAGAAGGATGTTGAGGCTGTGGAGTGAGTGCAGAGAAGAGCAACAAAGCTGGTGAAGGGTCTGGAGAACAGGC
>WAAB01022013.1:0-10359 GCA_013389865.1 Piaya cayana | reverse complement strand
CAAACCTCCCACATCTTCTCTTTGACTTCTTACATCTGGCAACTCCAAACCTTTAGAAAATGGTTGATGATACATCTTATACTATTGATGATGCATCCTCTATTTGCTTCTCAAATATTGCATTCAGTTTTGAACATCTCACTACAAGAAGGACATTGAGGGACTGGAGATCTTCCAGAGAAAGGTAACGAATCTTGTGAAGGGGCTGGAGAACAAGTCTTAAGAGGAGTGACTGAGGGAACTGGGGTTGTTTAGCCTAGAGAAAAGGAAGCTGAGGGGAGACCTCATCACTGCGGGCAACTCCCTGAAAGGAGGTTGTAGCAAAGTGAGTGTTGGTCTCTTCTACCAAGTAAAAAGTGATGGGATAAGAGGAAATGTCTTCATGTTGTGCTAGAGGAGGTTTTGATTGGATATTAGGAAAAATTCTTTACTGAAGAAGTGCTGAAGCTTTGAAAGAGGCTGCCCAGAAGAGTGGTTATGTTGCTATCCCAGAAAGTATTTCAGAGATGGATACGTGAGGTGCTCAAGGATGTTTCAGTAGTGGACGGGTACGGTTGGACTCTATGATCTCAAAGATCTTTTCCAACCAAACAAATCTATGGTTCTATGATTTTACAGCTGTGCTGCCCAATGCATCTGGGACACCTCAGATCAAATAGGCACAAAACCCACCCATATATCAGTGATGAACACAATGCTGTACCAAACCTGACCTGCTTTGCAACTGAACATGTTATATGCATAATAAAATAGCTGCTAATATCACCTCCTGGAAGAATCATCCTATTGATTTAGTCTGTAGTAAAAAAAACCTCCAAAGAGATAAGGAACTAGGCAAGCATAAGACAAGATGATGTGTTTGCTTTACTTGGTTATTACACATACCTCAAACAGGGCTCAAGGAAAAGAAACAGTGAAAAAGAAATTGAATGAACCCTCAAAAACATTTTATTCATGGAGCACTGCTTCTGATTCCCTACATATGATAAGTTCCACATGTATTTAATAACTGTGCCTAATGCCGGCCAAGTAAAGCATCATCAGCTCTTTGATAATTCATCTCCTCTGGACTTACTTGGTCTGCCACTTCACATCATGTCTGTGCATATTTACGCACACCCCATCATCATCTGTACATATGATGCATTGCTTAAAACAAAAACAAACAAAAAAAACCCCAAAATGCCTTACCTTTAAAAAAAAATTACTTTGAGGAATGCATAGCACATAAAACTGGAGTCTGTGTTGTGAAGATAAAGCGTCAAGGCTAAAAATACCTCCCTGTGATGGGAAGAGGATGCAGATTTAAAGAGGCGGTGGATGGAAGCACTGTGTTTTCCTTAAGGGCTGCTTGGCTGTGGTTAGTCATCAAACGAGCTTCCTGCAGTGCTGGTGAGAGGCAGTAATTTCCAAGAGGACTGCAGAGCTCGGTAGATTTGCAAGAAGGTCTTGCTTAGTTCAGGGTCTTTCCTCTAGTCAACATCCATCCAAGACCCCAACCTGCCCTCTGTGCTCTCTGCCTTGGGTGCAGAAAGGTTTGTGGAGGTCACCTGCACGTCAGTAATTTATATGGAGAGTTCTGGTAGTACAGGGCTTAGTCTAGGTTAGTTAGTCAGCAGCGCATTTATCCAACTCCCTGGATACCGTTTTGCAATGATGGGAACAATGAGCAATCCATAATAAAATGAAACATACTGGGAATTTTGCTTTCATGTGGAATTTGTCTCTGTTGCAGATGAAAAAGAAAACAAGAGTACAGGCAAATCTATCACCTATGACTTCTGTGATGAACGGTGAGGAGCAAGCATCTCCAAGTTCTGGAGGCTGGAAGGTAACTCTTATCAAAGAGTTATAGAATCATAGAATCATTAAGGTTGGAAAAGTCCCCTGCAGTACCATGTCCAGCTCTGGAATCCCCAACAAAAAAAAAAAGGATATGGAACTGTTGGAACAGGTGCAAAGGAGGCCACAAAGATGATCAGAGGGCTGGAGCCTCTCCTATATCAGCACAGGCTGAGAGAGTTGGGGTTGTTCAGCCCGGAGAAGAGAAGTCTCTGAGGAGACATTATAGCAGCCTTCCAGTACTTGAAGGGGTCCTATGAGAAAGCTGGGAAGGGACTTTTTACAAGGGCATGGAGTGATAGGATGAGGGTAAATGGCTTTAAATAAGAGGGGGAAAGACTTATATCAGGAAGAAATTCTACTAGCAACAAACTGAAGAAATGGCTACATGCTCAAGACCTCTGTTAACTGGGCTGCAGTTACTCCTCTCTGATTTTCCATAGTCACTCAGGGTACCAAAACCAGATGAGAGAAGAAAGGTGCGTCGGCAGTTCTTCAAGCAGGCTTCAGCACCTCTAGGCATGGGGTATCCATGACTTCTTTGTGCCAGTCTCACCACTCTGACAGGAAAAAGTACTTCTTAATATCTAATCTAAATCTCCCTCTTTCAGCTTAAAGCTGTTATGCCTTGTCCTGAGAAAGACCCCTGCCTATCTTTCATGTACACAGGAAATCAAAAGGTGGAATCACAGGGATTTTTTGCTTTTCTTCTCCTATTCTCTTTCTCCACTGTCCCAGCTTCTACGAGGCTGCTACAGAGAAGACAAGGAGAAAAAGTTGCTCAGGAGGGATGGGACATGGTAGTGACAGTGGCCACAGCATAACCACACATGTCCTACATTGAAACACTATGTCTAATCCCAAGAACATTAATAAAAAACACGCATAAAGCATTAAACTGGAGTCTATGTGATGCAGACTCTATTTCTGTAGTCTGCCCGGAATGCATGCATTTAAAAGAGATTATGAAGGGATGGGAGAGCAGCAATTGCTCATCTAGTTTAACCCTGCCAATTTCTTGTGACCCACAGTTAAATATTCAAGCTCCTTGAGTACATTACAGATATGCTGCTAATTATGCCTCCTTGCAAAAACCCTACCATCCCAATCTCAAGAGACAGAAGCATCCAAATTTGTGAGTTTGTGGAGGTTTTTTACATCTTGCATTTCTTTGGTTTTCCCTTCATATTTTTTTTGCTCTTATGCACAAACCCTTAAATTGGTTCCCACACTCTGAAGTCCAACTCTCCCTTCCTGCCTCAGCCTAAATTCAAAGTTTTCCTCTCTTGGTTTCTCCAGCAAGTTCTCATTTAACTCAACGTTCAAGTCAGTTCATGACAGGTCTTGACAATTTTGAAGGAGAAAAGGAAGAAAAAGAGAAGGGAGGGTGAGGAGGAAAGCCTTGTAAAGATTAGTTTCTCCAGGGAGATGAAAAAAAACACCAAAAAAAAAAACCCTTAGTCTAGAGGGAAAGTTTAATTAAAAAGAGTAGAGTTTTTAATTACCAGGGAAATCTACTTGAATGATTCATTTGCATAATCCCGAAGGCAGTGGTAGAACAGGCAGAAACGAGATAAGGTTTCTTTACAGTCCTTCTCTTGCTTTTTTTATCTCTTCATAAATGACTCTGATATTTCACCCCTCCTCTCTCCCAGTCCCTGTTACGTTGTCCTCCAGTCTGACTGCATGTTTTGGCCTTAGCATGCCTGCTTGTTTGGCTCTTCCCTTGTTATTGTCTGATGCATTTTAGTGTTACATCCCAGCTTTTCTCCTACTGGTCTTGTCTAAGTGAAGTGTGACCACTGCATCCCTTCTTAACCCACGGTACCCAGACTCTGATGGGTTTTCCTTGCCTGCTGAGTGCTGACATGCGTTACCACTTGGTGGCATTCAGAGTTAGAGAAATTTGTCAGCAGCGAAGCCAGCTGGGAGGTCAGAACTGCTTCAGCCATCTCTGATGGTCAGCAATAGAAAGACCCATGAAAAACAGTCCAGGCTCAGGTACATGTGGCAGGTTTTCCATATACTGTATCAACCATGTGTTCTCATTGTCAAATCTTTCACAACCACGTCGAGCACTATATGTCAGCTGGCTAGCATCCCTCTTGCATGGGATCTGGAGATACCTACACTGTGTGATGCATCAGTAGCACAGAAGGAAAGGGAAAGTATGTGTCTACTGGCAACCCCACTACGAAGCTAATCCTGCTGATGCTACTTAATGAGATCTTCGACATTCTCTGTACCAAGCCACTCTAGTACCCTGCATGCAATCCCATGCACAACTACTCGTTCAGTGGTTGCCCAAGATGCCTTTCCCATCCAATCCTCTCCTGCAAGATGAAGGGAAGACTTAAAATGAACTTGCATCTGTTAGTGTTATGACTCACATGCTTTCTATCCATATTATTGACTTGCTACTCATTGAAAGGCTTATTCCTTTGTAGCATGCTGAAATGCATAGATGAAAGCCTCACACGCTGTCCTGCAATTACCTACACTGATAAAATGTCAACTTGCTGCTTCTCACACTCCTGGTCTCCACCCACAAGCACTTTGGCAGGGAACATCTGATTGTAGACAACTGTGGTCCAGGAAACAAGCAACACAGTAAGAGCCACCTTATACCACAAGTAAAGAGCATGAGGATTTTAGTCACGCAGATGGAACAATGTCTCACTTGTCTTCAAGGCACACCAGGACTTCTGCTGCTGGAATAGATTGTCCAGAAGTGTCATGGATGCATCCTCCCTGGAGGTTTCCAAAGCCAGGTTGGATAAGCAACCTAAGGATCATCAGGCACTGTAACAGGCTTCCCAGTGAGGTGGTTGATTCACCTTCCCTGGAGTCATTTAAGGCACGGGTGGACGAGATGCTGAGGGTCATGGTTTAGTATTCGATAGGAAAGGTTGGACTCAATGATCCGGTGGGTCTCTTCCAACCTGTTTTTTCTATGGTTCTATGATTCTATGAAAAGACCCACAGGATCAAATCAAACCATTCCTATCGACCACTAAACCATGACCCTCAGCACTTCATCCATCTGGCTTTTAAATAGCTTCAGGGATAGTAACTCCACCACCTCCCTGGGCAGCCTCTGACACTGCCCAATGACACTTGCTGTGAAATTTTTTTTCTGATGTCTAGCCTGAACCTCCACTGGTGGAGCTTTAGGCCATTCCCTCTCGTCCTGTCCCCTGTCACTTGGGAGAAGATGCCAGCTCCCTCCTCTCTACAACCTCCTTTCAGGTAGTTGTAGAAAGCAATACGGTCTCCCCTCAGCCTTCTCTTCTCCAGTCTCAACAACCTCAACTCTCTCAGCAACTCCTCATAAGACTTGCTCTCCAGCCCCTTCATCAGCTTCATCACTCTACACTGTGCTCTCTTCTTGCACACTGTATGCTGTGCTCAACTCTCCTGGACAAGTCTGATTTGAACACGATCACAGAATTCAATATTCAGCAAGGAGTGGTGTTTAGCTCTCCTGAATCATAATATTTTGCCTCAGAAGAACCTCTTCCTCCCTCATTGCTTCTGAGATGCCTTCTCCCCTTCTGCTTTGTAAGCCAGCAGAAAAAAAATATAAATATTTCCATGGTTCTGTTACAGCAGCAGTTGAAAAGGCCTTTTGTTGTTGATGCTTTTCAGTCTGTGATACCAGAAAATTGATGGGAGCACTATGCCAAGAAGAGGGTTGTCTGACCTTTCTATGTTTCCTGACATCAATGTTATTAACATATGTTAGGTATGCTGGAAACCAAGAAGGGATGCAGCGGGTCAGATGACGAGCAACCTATATCTGTGCATAAAATGTGAGAGAGAGGAAAAATCATCTGTTTAAGAAACACAGAGTGGACCAAATATAAGCCCAGAGGAAAAGGAAGGGAATTGTAGAGACCTAGAGAGAAGCAGGCAATATTGTTCAGCTGGCTGTGGAGGGGCCACGTGTGTCCAAATAAGGATGTCACCACCCTCCAGCCCTCTCTGATGCACGGGATGGAGACACGGGGTGTGACAGTTCAGTGTCTCTGTCTTCAGGCTGATAGATAAGACATGAAGAACATATTTTTCTTGTTTAATTAAGCTGAGGGAGTGAGAGGCACTACAGGAAACCACCAGAAAATTGATTTCTCCTCACATATGCGCCTACTCATACACTGAGATGTGTGCAGCATTGTGTGCAGATGCCTAGAGAGCATAGTTTGTATGTGTGGTCTGTGTGACCACATAAAACCAGGCAAGGTTGGTGGGATGAGTTAATGTTAATTCAAGAATTAATGTAATGTCTATATTGAAAATATATTTCAGAAAAAAAAGATCAGCAAAATAAGCTCTGGGAACAAAGAAACTACTAGAGGGTCTGAAACCTAAGCACGTAAAGTGGTGACTGCCTGTATATATTTAAGGAGTACAGATACAGTAAACTGTATCACAGAATCACAGAATCACAGAATCACCGGCTTGGAAGAGACCCATCAGATCATCGAGTCCAACCACTCCCACCAAAACACTAAACCATGTCCCTCAGGACCTCGTCTACTTGTAACTTAAACACCTCCAGGGAAGGTGAATCAACCACCTCCCTGGGCAGCATATTCCAGTGCCTAATGACCCTTTCCGTAAAAAACTTCCTCCTAATCTCTAGCCTAAACCTGCCCTGGCGGAGCTTGAGGCCATTCCCCCTTGTCCTGTCTCCTGTCACTTGGGAGAAGAGGCCAGCTCCCTCCTCTCTACAACCTCCTTTCAGGTAGTTGTAGAGAGCAATGAGGTCTCCTCTCAGCCTCCTCTTCTCCAGCCTAAACAACCCCAGCTCTCTCAGCCACTCCTCATAAGGNAAGCCAAGATGCCATTGGCCTTCTTGGCCACCTGGACACACTGCTGACTCATGTTCAGCCGGCTGTTGACCAACACCCCCAGGTCCCTCTCCTCCTGGCAGCTCTCCAGACAGACTTCTCCCAGTCTGTAACTCTGCAGACTGTGGGCATCTGTGGGTATCTGTGGGCACATGATAAACTGTGGGCTTGCATACACTCTGACACAGAAAATGAGAGTGGATAAGTGCATATCTAAGTCCAGTGCATGTGGCTTTAACAGAAGATGTGGATGTTTTGAGGAAACAGGGATATTTCTATGCATAAGAGGCTGTGGGCATGCTGCAAACACCAAGTGTCTGTGTACGCGTGAGAGCGGTAAGCCAGGATGACTTGTTCCAGCCTGTGAGGGGGAGGTATGAGGCTGCACACGTGTGTGTAAACACTGTGGTCTGTGTGTGTGTAGCAAGTAGCAGACACGTGGATGGCTGTGGCAGCCGAGCCTCCTGCATGCATGAGTGGAGTAGGCAGCAGGTGGGTTTGCTCACGTGTGTCCTTATGTATGATTTGGGTATCTGCATCTATGCTATAAGCAGTATGCTGGTGTACAGTAATTGATGAGTGTGTACAGTAAACAGAGGATCTTTTAGATGTCTGACCATGCTTCAGGTGTGTAAACAGCCAGCACAGGCTGTTTGTGCATGGCCTCGTGTGTGTGTGTGTATGGTGAACCTCATCACAGCATGAAACAGAGGGGAGAGAGGGAGAGAGGGAGACTTCTGACCTTTCCCCCACCTTGAGTCTCAAAGGGTATTCATGGACTTCATTCAACTAGTTAGTTGGGACAGGATGATCTTTAAAGTCCCTTTCAACCCAAATCTTATAGAATCATGGAATCATAGAATCACTATGTTGGAAAAGATCACTTGGATCATTGAGTCCAACCATTCCTATCTGCCACTAAACCACGTCCCCCGGCACCTTGTCTACCCCTATTTTAAATCTTCCAGGGATGGTGACTCCACTACCTCCCTGGGCAGCCTCTGCCAGTATCCAGTGGCCCTTTCTGTAAAATTTGTTCCTGATATCCAGTCTGAACCTCCCTTGGTGCACCTTGAGGCCATTCACCTTGTCCTATCACCTGCCACTTGGGAGAAAAGGCCAGCAACCTTCTTTCTACAACTTCCTTTGAATTAGTTGTAGAGAGAAAAAAGGTCTTCCTTCAGCCTCCTCTTCTCAAGGCTAAACAACTCCAGTTCCCTCATCTACTCCTCTTAAGATCTCTTCTCCAGCCCCTTCACAAGCTTCATTGTCCTTCTCTGGACGGGCTCCAGTCTGTCAACATCCTTCTTGTAGAAAGGGCCCCAGAACTGAACAGAGGATTCGAAGTACAGTCTCATTGGTGATGACTGATTCTATGATTTCTATAACTTTGCTAAATAGTGGCTGAAGGAAGAGTTATTACCCACCTGAGCCCTGCTGGCCCTGGAAGGTTCAGAACAGGCTTCCTGATCAATGTTAATGTTACTCGCTGCCTGAAGAGCTGTTGACCCACCTTGCTTCTCTCATCTATTTTTGGTACCCTGAGTGTCTTTAGAAACTCAGAGAGGTGTCCCTGTTGTCCTGTCAACAGAATTCTTGAATATGTAGCCATTTCTTCATCCTGGTATTAATGCCGTTCGCGATAGTGAGCATTTCCCAGTTTGATCTACATGCACTGCTGGAGAAGGAAAAAGGAGAAATCTAGAAGGGAAATTTCAGGTACCTGGAAAACATCAGCTGTATACTGAGGCTGGTAAAGTGTGGTAGGGATCATTAGAACCTGTGCCCCAAAACAGAACCTGGAAGTGAACTAGTATTAATGATAAGTGGAAGTTCAGTGTCTGGCATCCAGAGAGGAGCTGGGAAAGCAGATTTTGTAATGTTGTAACTGTGCTGCAAGTCTCAGAGATCATTTGCTGGCCCTCAGCCCACACAACTATGGTCTGGGCGGCATAGCTCAGGTTTTTAGTCCTCTAAAGCCATCTCACACTTTCCCCACTCCAAGTATGATCTAACATTTCCTCTTAGCTCTTTCCCACCAATCTCCTCCATCTTGCAATCTTCTTCTTTCTGTCTGTGCTGTCTTCATCCCCCATCCCATAGAGGCCTCCTCTGCCTCCCTGCAATGCAGTCGAGGGCTCTCCTCTGCTCAGACAGGTATTTCACAAAGCAACTCAGACATTAAGGGCCTCAAACTGCTTTTCAAATGAAGCTAATAAGCAGAGAGGATGAGCATGTGCTAGGGACTGAGACAAATATCTTCCTAGGCGTAACTCTTCCAAGGTGTTTAATTTCATCAGGAAATCAGGCTGCAAATGTAGCCAACCATTAGTGACACACAGAAATTAATTCTGAGTTAGTGGTTATGCACATGAATCAGAAGAAAACAAGATAAAATAAACCTCTATCAAGTTTGCTATTGTGGTCTCTGTATTCATGACTGCGTATATCTGCAATTACCGATCCCTTTGCAATGCTCCCTCTCATGCGTGGCTCATTGTTACGGGGTTGTGCCACTTCTGACATCAAACTTCCTCTTGAATACCCCTGAAATAAAAATCTCTCACAGTTTTAAATAGAAAATAATTCAGTGGGCATATCCTGGCATGGTCAAGGTCCATTCATGGCCGAGCTGTGCTTCTAACAAGCCCCTGCAGCATATTCCAGCATCTGATGCGCGCTCTATCCCACTTTCTGTGCTTGGCTGATATTAAATCGTGGCAGTTTAGAGCAGCTTGTGCAAGCACTGGTTGCCCTTTGATATATCAGTCCTATATAACAGTTGATTTGATGAGTAAACAGGAGATGAAAAAAACAATTTTGTATAGGAATTATAGAATCATAGAACTGTAGAATCATAGAATGGTTTCAGATGGAAGGGATCTTAAAGCCCATCCAGTTTCACCCCCCTGCCATGAGCAAGGATGTCTCCCACAGGATGAGGTTGTTCAAAGCCTAATCCTGCCTCCAGGGCTGGGGTATCCACAACATCTCTGGGCAACCTGCGCCTGTGCCTCACCACTCTTATAGCAGAACACTTCCTCCTAATTTCTAATACAAATCTCCCCTCTGTCAGCTTAGAACCATTCTTCTGTGTCCTATCCCTGCATTCCCTGAGAAAGAGCCATTCCCCAGCTTTCCTGTAGGCCACTGTAGGAAGATGGAGCCCATCACTGGTTTGAACATTGGGATCTGAGTCTGATTAACAAATTCCAGAGTTTCTTTTTTAAAACCACCAGTAGTAAAAGACTATGGACCTCTCCTTCTTTTTGCAGCATCATTTACACTCCAAATCATTACAGTAGTCAGGTAACAGGTTATCTGTAATCTTGCCATTTCTTCCATTGCCCTGCAAGACTCCCATACAAAGGGACACAGGTTATTGCCTGAGGTTTTGTGCAAAAAAATTAGGTTTTGCCTAGAGAAGTGAAAATAATGTCCTTTCTATCTCCGATTTGATGTAAAGGAGACAGGCAGGTAACACCATTTGTTTATGCAATTGCACTCTCCAGTTCAAAAGCAACTGCCTACTCACAATCTGTACCAAACATATACAATGACTGACTTACCGGGATGATAAATATGAAAACACTCTTATGCATCCTACCCAGGGCAAAGTATAGCGGCAGTCTAAGAATCACAGGATGATTTGTGTTGGAAGGGA
>WAAB01022009.1:25806-56774 GCA_013389865.1 Piaya cayana | reverse complement strand
CTAGCACAGCTCATTTGCCCGGCGCTGTGCAAAGACTTTGGCTCAGTTAATGCAAACCCAGACCTCCTCCCTACATTTCCCATGCCAGAGAAGACACGCAGTGAGAGGCAGGCTGGAACAGCCCTAGTGAGGGAGGAAGGGTACCTGCTCGCCATCCAACCCTCTTATGCCGGCTTCCCCAGGATCTCCTGTGTCACCCTGGCAGAGGACAGACAGACATTAGGACAGGCAGCTATGATGGTCCTCCACACACCCTGCTGCCCCGGCCCCCACAGCAGGGCTTCCAAAGCTCTTCTCCCACTTTACTCCAAACACGTATTTGCCCATCCCACTGGGCAAAGCCTGTGGCAAAAGTGGGAGGTGCACTTGCTCAGGGGACGAAAACCCCGCTTTGGGCAAGCAGAGTGACCCTGAGGCTCTGCCTGCCTGGGCAGCTCAAGCCTTACCTTCTCTGTCCTTACCTTCTCTCCTTTAATCCCTGAAGGCCCTTCAGGTCCCTTTGGACCTTCCTGTCCCTGAAAACAAACAGTTCATATCAGCAGGAAGGCACTACACTAACTCAGGTCTTTGCAGCCTTGAGCGTGGGTGGCAGGAGCTGGGAGGTCCCAGCACACCACTTCTCCACGTGCAGAGAAACGACTTCCAGCTTCTCAAACCCCTTGCACAACATTCCTCTTTCCTTCTCTCCCTGCAGGTGCTTTTCAGAGGTCCCTGCTGGTGCACCAGCAAAACTGCTGCACTGGGTCCTACCAGCAGAGAGCAAATGGTTGAGGCTTGGGCTTGCAATGTGCATCAACCGAAGGAGCCACCTCTACACTCACCGGGTACCCAGGTGGGCCAGCAGCACCAGCTGCTCCAGGAGCCCCCGTTTCTCCTGCCAAGCCAGGCTTCCCGGGGACACCGTCCAGCCCCCGCATGCCAGGAACACCCTGCAAGGCCAAAGGGTTGTTTAGACACTCCAAAATGCAGCATGAGGTGCAGCTCCAGGGAAGGCAATGCCAGTGGAAGCCCTGTGTCTGAATCATTTGGGTCACCATGGGGTCTGCAAGGTACCACCTGTACCTGGTAGGTTCCCAGCTCCTCATCATTGCAGGTGCAGGAGGACACTGCTGTCCCCATACCTGACTGGTCACCATCCAGCTACCCATGCAGAGTTTGGGTCGATCTCTGCCCCATAACCAGACCAGGGATGAAGCTGCCTCCAGAGTGGGCACCTATCCACCACCAGAGGGGCAGCAGAGCTGGTCAAGTGTCTGGAGCACAGCTCTTATAAGGAGCGGCTGAGGGACATGGGGCTGTTTAGTCTGGGGAAGAAGAGGGGGACTGGAGACTTCATGGCTCTCTGCAGCTCCCGGGACAGAGATTGTGGTGAGGTGGGTGCTGCTCTCTTCTCCCACGTAACAAATGACAGGGTGAGAGGAAATGGCCTCAAGTTGCACCACGGGTGGTTTAGACAAGCTATTAGGAAAAAGTTCTTCATAGAAAGGGTTGTCAGGCACTGGCAGAGGCTGCCCAGGACAGTGATGGAGTCACCATCCCTGGAGTGATTTAAAAGACACATAGGAATGGCTCTTAGGGACGTGGTTTAGTGGTGGGCTTGCAGTGCTAGGTTAAGGGTCGGACTTGGTGATCTTAAAGGTCTTTTGCAGTTTAAACAATTCTCTTTCTATGATTGTCTCCCATCAGACATCACCCAGTTTCAGCCTACAGAGCATCTCTGCACATTACAGCTCTCTCACTTACAGGCAGCCCTGGAAGCCCTCGAGGACCTGGGTCACCCACTCTGCCCTGAAACAAGAAGGACACTCAGCAGTGTGGTCACAGCCAGGAGCCACAGGGTCCCCAGGCAGGGTGAGGCTCCGCAATGGACCTCAATGGTGTCCATGAAGCCTCAGGACAAAACCCAGCCAGCAATGAGCAGAATTAGGATCCTGCCTGCTCCCAAAAAGGGAACTGGGACCCCTGCTGTTAATGCTATAGGCAGCACATAGTATATATTGCAGAGTATGGCACATTCACGAGGACATGGGGAGCACAATGAGCCCTACCTGGGAGCCAGGAGCACCTCGTGGTCCAGGGAGACCTGGCAGAGCCTGGGGGAAGAGACGGCCATCACAGCTCCACACTGCAGCCCTGACTGGTTCACTTTCCCTAATTTAGTCTCTTGATGTTGATGCTGGAGTCAAAGGCTTTATTTTTCCCGTACCCAATCTGGCAATGGTGACTAGCTCAGTGCTTCTTGAGCAGGGCTGGAGCTGCCCAGGCAGCACCAAACAGCACTCACCTTGGGACCAGCTTTTCCTGGAAATCCTGGTGGTCCTCGGGCTCCCACTTCTCCCTGTTGTCAAGCAAGAAAGACTTCCTTTCTGCCCTACGTTTTAATGCATGACCTCTTAAAGAAAAAATACCCAGGAGCCCAGCATCTTATGATGCCGGTTCACCCAGCACGGGAGCCAGCTCCAGACATCCTCCTCCCACTGCTCCTGCAAGCCCTGGCATGGCTGATGACCATCACCACCCAAACCCATCCATTGGGTGAAGATGGAGAGGCCTCAGCTCAGGTTGCCCAGAGCAGAGGTGGCTGCCCCATCCCTGGAGGTGTTCAGGTCCAGGTTGGATGGGGTTTGGAGCAACCACTGGGAAATGTCCANAACCAGATCCAGTGGGAGATGTCCAACAGCAGGGGGTTAGAACTCAATGGGCTTTAAGGCCCCTTCCAACCCAAACCATTCCATGATTCTATCATTCATTCTATGATCAACAGCCCAGCCCAAAAGTGCTTCCAAAGCCTCAACTCCCATCCCAGTGCATCCCCTCACTGCAGTGCTGGATTTCCCAGCCTTACCTTGTCTCCCCTGCGCCCCGGCCTCCCGCGGTCACCGGCCGGTCCTGGGTAGCCCTGGGGAGAGCAGGGTGTTAGGAGACAGCTGGGGCTGTCTGGCATCTCTGGTATTGGGGGAGAAGGGAGCTGTTGAGGCTCAGCTCTTGCCTGGGGAAGGGCAAGAGCCCTGGCAGGATAGTGAGTCCCTGGCTGGAGGCAGCACCGCTCCAGCGAGCCTTCCCAGAACCCAGCTGCTGCCCACAAGCAGGCAGCCCCATGCCCCCCTGCACAGGGCAGGTCCACCACTTACATAGGTGCCAACAGGTCCTTGTGGCCCCTCCAAGCCAGGCTTCCCAGGCAGGCCCTGCCAAGCAAGATGAAGGAATTAATGAACCCCTGCTTCCAGGATGCAGACAGGCATCTTCTTATCCTTGCTGTCCACATCTGAACCCATGGCATCCCACCAACTCTCCCCATGAGAACCAGGAACCTCTCAGGGTTTTTTACCACCATCACTTCTCCAACCAGAACCCCCTGGCATGCCCATGTTCCCCTCAAGCCCCAGCACTCACCTTTGGGCCCAGGGAACCTGGGTCTCCATCAGGTCCACGTTTTCCCAGGTGACCCTTTGGAAATATTTGAGGAGGAAACATCAGTTAAAAGGTTGAGAAGAAATAAGACCTACCAAATCACTGCTGCTGCCCCAGTGCTCACAGACAGGTCCAAACCAGGTCACTGGGACAAACTGCCACTGTGACCCATCTTGGTGGCTCCTGCACACCAGCACCCCATGGCTGGCTCTACACAGGGCTCTCACCAGGAAAGGTGATAATACTCATTCTTGGGGTTATCACCCAGCCCAGCTGAGAGTAGGTTCCCAGGGAGGAGCTTGCAGGCATTGCTCTGGGTCTCCAACCTGGTGGGTAAAGACTTGGGAACTGTCCTCCCTGAGCCCATACCACCTGTTTCCACCTAGAATGCAGCAAACATTTCAATCCTCTCCCAGGACCACATCCAGGTGGGAAGGGTTTCCATGGGCTGCTGCTCTCCATGGAGACCCCCACTAGGTTTAGGAGAGCTGAGAAGTCCCTCAGGCAGGCTTATTCCCTTCAGAAATTGTTCTGCTCCTCCTTAGCCCCAGCTATTTCTATCACTGAGGCATTTTTATGCCTCAAGAAACAAGTCCAGTCCTACTAATGCCCTGACCTCCCACCAATTCCCCAAGGGGGGACATTCCCACATGCCCCATCAGTAGGATCAGCCCTGCTGACTTCCCACCTAAGAAAATGCAGAGTTCATGCAGAAGGAAGGTTTTTCCTTACTATCGAGCCAGGAGGTCCTGTGTTCCCTTGGCCTCCCTGCAAGCCAGCAAAACCCTGGAGGAAAGGGCAGAAGATGAGAGATGAAGGGAAAGTCGGGGTGATGGAATCATAGCATGCTTTAGGTTGGAAGGGACCTCAAAGCCCATCCAGTTCCACCCCTGCCACGGGCAGGGACACCTCCCACGGGATCAGGGGCCCCAAGCCCCATCCAACCTGGCCTTGAACCCCTCCAGGGATGGGGCAGCCACCACTGCTCTGGGAAACCTNCAAATGCGCATCTAGACAGCCAACAGCAAACTCTGAGGTGCATCTCTTTGACCCAAGGCTGAACATTTCTTGTGTTTTCTTTTGAGGAAAGTGCCAGATTTTATTTTTCTTTTGCATTTCAGAGCAAAAATTAACAAACATGAGAAATCCTGGAGAAAGGAAAGCCTGTCATCAGTCCAGGTTTTCACGATGGGCCTGTTTCGGACAGCAGCATCAGGGATGAGAAATTGTTTTGCAATAACCAGTTCTTAAACGTGCTGTCCCATTCCCTCTCCTTCACCCTTCAACATGATGCTCAGTGAGTCCATGCCTGCAGCCACACTCTGGCTCTTCTTGTTTCTTCAAGGCCATCCACCACCTCCACCCCATCCCATGGACACACTTTTGAGGCACAACCCCAAGGGGACAGAACCAAGCAGAGGGGAGGAAGGACAGAAATCAGACAGTTGTGCAGCTCTACTTACCGGGGGTCCCCTCCTGCCTGGGCTGCCCATAGTCCCTGGGGGACCCTGCAGGACAAGGCAGGTGATGATGAGGATGGGGAAGCACAGGGAGCCTCTCCCAGTCCCACTGTGCCAGCTCATGCACATGGGATCACCAACATGCAGAGCTGGGCTGTCCCCAGGGGTGTCTTGTGTGACTGTGACAGTCCTCGGGACAGCTTGGCTGTGCAGATTGCAGCGATGTCCAACATGATGTCTAGGTGTTGACCCACATTGCACGGGGATGGTTGGGAAGTCTCCCACCACTGGTCTCATCTCCCCTTCTCAATATATCCCACTGTCCCATCCCTCCCCCACAGCCAAGTACAGAGCGTAGGATGGGAACCTGTGTACCAGGCTTTCCTTCTGCGCCTTCTGCTCCTGGAATGCCCCTCAAACCCTGGAAGGAGAGTTTCATCTTAGGAAAGGAGAACCTGGCAGCTGGGTGCCCCCTCCAAGGGCTCATGCAGACCAACAGCCTCCCTCCTCCAGAATTAAAATGTGACAAATTCGCAGTGTTACGGTCCCCAGGGTGCTCATCTGGTCTGTTTAGAGCCCTGGTTTCATTAGCCCACAGCTCATCCCCCCAACAGCTCCTCCTTGCTCCATCCCACCTTTGGTTGTGATGGGTGGGAAATAACAAGAGTGTGGGAACACCTCCCCCAGGAACACCTCAACCATGCTTTTTCCCCCATCTTGCCCCAGTAACTTATTCCTGGATTCTCCACCAAACACGACTCTGAATAACAGAATTTTCTTAAAAAGGTGTTATTTTCTGAATTTGCTATGCTCGGGGTAAGAGGGAGGTTGCTGTGTTGGGCAGGTGGTTTGTTAAAACACTTCATGCAGCGTGCAAAAGCCTGAGCTGCTCATCCCCAACTTATTCTTTGCAAGTCCCCAAGCAGAGCCCGACCCTATGATCCAGCTGCGTCCCAGGATGCTGGTCCCTGAGAGCTGTCCCTGTCCCAGCGTTGATGGCACCACATGTCAGCACAGGAACATGGGTTATCTGCTACTTACAGGCAGCCCAGGGACTCCAACTAGCCCACGCTGACCCACACGGCCCTGGAAAACAACAAGCATTAAGAAAAGCATCCTCTTGCCATCAATAAAGTTCCAGATCTGGAGGCAAAGCTGGCACTAGATGATGCCATGGCTTGGCCCCAGCACATATCGAGCCACCAAACGAGGTGTCTCCAAGGTTGTTTCAAACTCCTATGGCCAAAGGTGCTCCATGATTCAGCTGCAAGTACTAGCACCCCAGTAGTTACCCGGGCTCCCCGTGGTCCTGGGGTTCCCTTCAGGCCATCAGGTCCTCGGCCTCCCTAAAATTCACACAAAGGGCAACAGTCACTTTATATCACCCCACAGGTCCACCTGAGCCCCTCCATCCCACTGAGCACTGAGGGGACTCATCCAACCACCACCACCACCACCACATGACTGTAGCACATGCAGGGACGCCACCCACGAGGTAGGGGGACAAGAGTCTAGCAAGAGGGGACATCAGGATGCTGTTCGCTGGATGCTGGGACCCACACACTGGAGGTCATGGGGAGAGCATCCACATCTGTGCTCTTTGAATGAGGACGAGGGCATTCCTTGGGGAATGAGGGGACACAATCACCAGCAATGACCTTGGGTCCCTCGCTGCTGTTCAGCCCCGTTGGGCCAATCTGACCTTCTTCTCCCTACCACGAGAGAGGAGACGAATTGGCCAGAGCAAAGGCAGCCTCTGATCCTCTTCATAGAATCACAGAATTACAGAATCACTAGGTTGGAAAGGACCCACCCCTGCTCTGGGCAACCTGGGCCAGGACCTCCATATCCTTGTCATGAATAATTTCTTCCTAATGTCTCATCTAGATCTTTCCCCCTTCAGTTTAAAGCTATTCCCCCTTGCCCTGTCACTACAGGCCCTTGTATGGATGCTGGAGAGGAGCTGGGATCAGGCAGTGGAGACAGATCCTGCAGTGCCTGTGCCAGCAGCACAGCAGTGAGTGGTTCCTGGGCAGGTACCAAGGCTCGCTGCTCATCACCTGGGCTCAGGAGAAGGCAGGAGTGCTCATCCCAAGCAGGGTTGGGGCACGTCAGCACTGCCCACGCTTCCTGCATGAGGGCTGTCCCCTCCCTGTGCCACCCACCTCAAGACACGAAGATGGGCACACGCATGTCCCACCACGCGACACCCCAACCAGTCACAGCACTTACATCTGGTCCCCGTGGCCCTGCTGCTCCTCGTGGGCCAGGAAAGCCCTGCAAGCCAACCTGGCCTCGAGTCCCTGGGGGTCCTTTTGCTCCTTGTGCTCCATGTGGACCCTTGGAAGATGACACAGAATGTTCTAGCAGGGCTTGAAAACAGGAGGGAAAGCTGGTGCCTGGGGCTTCCCAGCCCATGGGCAGGAAACCTCCAGAGAGCCCATGGCTTGCTGCCCCAGCTCTCTGCACATTCAGCCTTTGGCAAGTGGCCATTCTGGTCAAACACTCCACAATCCTCCTCCAAGAGCATCCCTGGGGCCCAACGATGGGGCAATATAATAATTTATAAACAGCCAAAGCAACATGGATCAGGGAAGGATGAATCAGGGGCAGTAGTGTGGTGGGACNATAATTTATAAACAGCCAAAGCAATGTGGATCAGGGGCAGTACTGTGGTGGGATCAAGCAGAGCCTGAGCTACTGAACTCTCACAGCCCCCAAAAGCAAATGCCCCTGGGTGCCTGGACATCCACAGAAACTCATCCCCCAGCTTGAAAATAGCACAGTTGAGCAACAAAAGAGAAAGCAACTTGAGGAATCCCTCTGCAAGCCTGGGCACATGGTACCTTCTCTCCTTTGATTCCCAGGTCTCCCTTGGCTCCACCCGGACCCCGACAGCCCTGCAAGAGCAGCAGAGGTAGAGGGTGCACTCAGGAAACCATGTTTTGCCACTCCTTGCAACCAGAGCACACTGTGATTTGACTCTGCTACCAAAGAAAGTTAGTTTTTCCCAATTTCAACCAGGGCTTTGCCCTCAATGGGCCTTTTGGATCTTGGAGCAGGTACATGCTTGATCTGTTCCCTGTGGAGGGGTACAGGGGCTCCAGAGCTTCTGGGTTCATTCACACCAAACTATTAGTGCCACCAGCATGCCCTGATGTCAGCATGATGATGAGCATCTTACCCTCATCATTGTGTCCCTTAACACACACTAAAGCACTCTCACTTCCCTTGTGCCTCCCCAAAGCAGATGATACCTAAGGACACGCTGTCATATCTGAGAGCTTCTCTTACTACGCCAAGGCAAGCCCAAGGGCCTCTTCGCCTTCACAAAAGTCTGCATTTGCCACCTATTCAACCATCAACTCCAAACACAGCCAAAGAACATGAAGCTGGTGCTTTGGGCTGCTCTGATGAGGTTCTCCTGCATCCCAACTCATCACTCACCCGCTCTCCGTGGGTGCCTTTTGAACCTGGCAGGCCAATAAATCCCTTCAGAGGGAGACATAAAATTCAAGGTAACTAAAACCACAGATGAGAATATCACATGCACAATAGGGGTAGGGGGATGCATAAGCCCTCCCAAAGCTGCTCCCACCCATACAGCAGCCCCTGGCACAAGGGTGATGCTCCTGTTAGCCTCCAAAACGCACCACCTGCCTCCCACCCTGCATCCCTCCCTTTTGCAAGCACCACTTCTCAGCTCTGCACATTGGGGTTTCAGCACAAGGAGCAAACGCACCCAGGGCTGCACTTAGAGGGGATGGTGTGGGTCAGGCGGGGGGGAGGCCAGGCTGCCCTTGCTTCCTTACCCTTTGCAAAGGGCACCTCAGCACCCAAACCCCTGGGAAAAGGGGTGCACGTAATCATGCAGCCAGGGAGGGGACAGGCAGGGCTGGGGCATCTCTGCTGATAAACCCATAGGGAAAGAAAAAAAATCAAGGTCCCTGCAAGCAGCAGAGTCAGGATCTTTGGAGTCTGGAGGAGTGTGGCCATAGGGAGGTGGCCATCATCCCCATCAGCCCTTGGGCCACAAACCCCACAGGATGCTGAGGTTGGCATAGCATTTGCCCATGGTGCTTCGCAGGGATGAGAGCATCTCGCACCCAGCCACCCGCTCCCATGGACTTACCCCAGGGCCCTCCTGTCCCAGCAGTCCCCTTATCCCAGGGGCACCGTCTGCACCCTGCAAGAGGAGTGGTGACATCAGCCTGTGCTGGGCTGGACAGAGAGTGCCCAGCCCCACTGTGTGTCCCCCCAGGCTGTCAAGGACCTCCAGGCTTCATTTGTGAGGTCTGCGGCAAGTGCTGCCTCCCTCTCCCCTCCAAAAGCAGGGGCAGGGATATCTCACTCCACCTCTCAGGTCCCTCTAGGGGAAGCCCTCAACCCCGGGCTTCATCCCCACCAAGGTCAAAGCATGCCAGCAAGAAGTTCTTACAGTGTCTCCTTTGGGACCAGCAGATCCTTCCATCCCAGCTGGACCCTGGAGAAGAGCAGAAGCAGTGGGTGGTTTGGGAGGGGGAGGATGCTGCTCACTGTCCTGCTCTGCTGATGAGACCCCAGCCCAGAAGAACCTTGCCTGGCCCCTCAGGAGCTGCTTGTCACACCCTGGGGACAACTGCCCCATCACCTCACCCTTCCCAACCTGCCCAGAGCAGGGACACAGACCTTCCCACCCATCCACTGGCTCCAAGGTGAGCATAAAGACCTCCAGGGTCAAGAATTTTGCACCCATTTTCGAAGCACAGGGGGACAAGGTCGCAGCAGCTCCTTCCTTGCTCAACAAGCGCATGGAGGGGGGACCCACACCTTGGAGATGTGGTGGGCTCTGTGCCAGGACAGCACTCACTCACCTTCATGCCCCTGGGACCCGGGGGGCCGCGTCTCCCCTGCAAGCCCTGTGGTCCCTGCAAAGCAGCAGGGGACGAGAAGCTGCTGTTAGAACCAAATCCCTGCACACATCACACAAAGCCTGTGGTGCAAAACCTCTCCTGGGAAACACCGCTCTGCTGAGGAGCTCCAGGGCTCCAAGTCAGGCAGCATGACGGGACCCCCCTGCCAGTGCAAGGGGAACAGAAAGGATTCCCACCCCCATCTCAGCCTCTTTGGCAGATTTTGGGGTAGGCTATGATCACAGCCCAGCTGGAAGAGGCTCCTCCAGGTTGAGTGACACTTGGAACACCCTCCCTTCCCAGCACTCCCACCAGCTGCCCCAGGACACCCCATCACTAAGGTTTGCTCACCCCTCGCCGTGGTTTCGTACCTTGGGGCCCCGGGGGCCAGGCAAGCCAGGAGGGCCCATTTCTCCCTGGGGAGAGAGAAGGGAAGGGATAGGATGAGCACAGTGGCCACAAAATCCCAAGTAGCAAAGGATGGGAACTGCAGACCCACCTGAGAACCATTGACACCTCCGCACCCGACAGATCCCGGCTGGCCCGGTTCTCCCTGTAACGCGAGAGGGTGCTCAGTGCTGTGGCCACATGCACCATACGGGAGGAGACTGGATGGGGCCCCCAAGCATCCCCCAGGGCAGCAGAGGCAGCCCCAGGCTGGGGGGGATGCTGGGGGCGCTTTATGGGTGTGAATGAGTCATTTGCCCTTCTGTATTCCCCCACTGCCGCCCACTACCAGGAGGCTGTGTTTTAAGCATCCTTTTTAGGTGGAAATCAGCTCAAAGGGTGAAACGTGGGTAGCTCACCCACACTGGTCCTGCCCAACTCTTAGTGCGACCAGACAGCAGCAGCTCCCCCAGCCCAGCCACCACCTGCGTTTCAGCAATGGTTTGAAGCGAAAAGGTGTGACTTACCATGGGGCCAACAGGGCCTGGGGGACCCACTGAGCCACCTTCTCCCTGCAGCAGGAGAGAAATTATGCCAGTTTTCCCTCTTTTTTAATCTTCACATCCCTAAGCCCCTTTTCCTTTCCATCATTATGTGATGATCCTTCAAAAACCATGCCCTTCGCTCCCACACTTCCATCGCATCGGAAGGTGCTTCAAATCACCACACCACTTCAATTTTCCTTTTAAATCCTTTATAAACACTTCCCAGGTTGAGATGCCTCCCAAAAGACATGGCAGGAGCAAAGTTATTGGCACGGAAAAACCCAGGTGCTGTCAGCCTGGGAATCATCTCAGCTGAAGGTGGGCACCTAAAATAAACCGCAGTGCAATGTGCTCTGCAAAGCCTCGTTTCTCATCATTGCCAGCCAGGAGAACAATCTGGGATGCAAATGTCCATATGGGAGATGCTGGAGGTGAGGGGAGGCTCCTGCCCCTGACATGCAGAGGATCAATGGGCCTGGTTGCTCTGGGACAAACATCCCCATTAACAAGAGCCAATTCTAAGACACAAACATTGATGAAAAAATGCAAAAGAATCATGAAGATGTAGTTTAGGTCCAGTTTTCAGATGAAAAAGTATAAGGATTTGTTAAGAGTGAACCACAAAGCGGTGGCAGTGTCCTGCAAAGCCCAATCCCTCCCACCTTGAACCCATCCTTCCAGTGGGGAGCAGCAGAAGGGGAAGGTTCCTCCTTGGGGAGGGCTGGTGACACAGAGAAAGCAAAACCACTCACCTCTGGCCCCACAGGGCCCTGGAAACCCATCGCACCTTTCAGACCCGACATCCCCTGGGAAAGAAGCCAGGAGCAGGGCATCAGCTAGGTGCCCACCCTGGGGCAGCAGCTGCCTTTGTCTCATCCCTTGTAGGAAAACACAGAACTCAAGCCCTCCGCCCAAACCAGGAGAACATGGGCTGGAGCCAGGGACACAGTTTTGGCCGTCACAGAAACAGAAAGGGCTCAGCCCAGGAAAGGCGATGGAGGGATGGAGCAATCACAAGACATTCCGGGCTTCCCCATTAACTCACATGAAGTCCTGCAGGACCTGGCAGGCCATTTTCTCCCTTCACTCCCTGGAAAAGCCAAGAGCAGCCTAAGCAATGGAGGACAGCGTGACCTGGGGCTGGGGAACCATGGCAGGGAAGAAGCAATCCTCTGCCTGACCCAGGCAGGGCTGAAAAGAGCGTGGACAGACACCCTCACCTTCATTCCCTTCTCTCCTTTCTCTCCAGCTGGTCCAGGGTCACCCAGGAAACCCTGAAATGGGAACAAGGACATGTGAGTTCCAGCTGGAGCATCAGGAGCTAAAACATGGCTGGTGTTCCTCAAAGGACCATCAGAGCTGTGCAGGGGGATGGAGACTCTCAAGTTTGTGCTAAATGAGTCAGCCCCAGAAGGAAAGCCTGGCTGCTTGTCCCCACCAGAGTGCCACCCTACTGGGGCTACTCCACCGCCATGGCCCAAGGTTGTGTTACACCACGCTAGTGACAGCAGTGGCACAGAGGTTCTGCAGGGCTGGGACAGGGCTCCCCATGGCAGCATTGAACTATGCCCATTGCCCATGAGGACACCTGGATGCCCTGAGCTGCACACAGCACCCGTGGGGAAGAAAAGGTTCACGAGTGGTGCAAAGCTTCATGTGTCTGCAGCTGCCAAGTGCTCAAGTGCAGAGGTCAAGCCCAAGGACAAGATATTCCCATGCTGGGATGATGCTCACAGGCAAGAGGGTACTAAGTATGGGCTACAAAAGATAAACCACATGGGATTTCTATTTCAGAAAGAAGAAATTGGGTTTCAAACACCCTGGTCTGATCAGACCTTGGAGTAGCTCAGTGCTGAAGTCTCTTGGGTACGTCTAAATATTTTGGCTAAAAAAGACCTGGGTGGACAGAAACCAAAAGCGACAGAAACCACTAGTATTGATTTTTTATGGACATTTTACATCCTGGCTGACAAAGCCCTGGAATACCCTGGAGGGGATCTGAGGCTGGGGCAGCTCAGAGCACTGGANTACTGGGGCTACTCCACCGCCATGGCCCAAGGTTGTGTTACACCACGCTAGCGACAGCAGTGGCACAGAGGTCTGCAGGGCTGGGACAGGCCTCTCCATGGCAGCACTGAACTATGCCCATTGCCCATAAGGACACCTGGATGCCCTGAGCTGCACACAGCACCCGTGGGGAAGAAAAGGTTCACGAGTGGTGCAAAGCTTCACGTGTCTGCAGCTGCCAAGTGCTCAAGTGCAGAGGTCAAGCCCAAGGACAAGATATTCCCATGCCAGAAAAGATAAACCACAAAGGATTTCTGTTTCAGAAAGAAGAAATTGGGCTTCAGACATCCTGGTCTGATCAGACCTCAGATGAGCGCAGTGCTGAAGTCTCTTGGGTACATCTAAATATTTTGGCTAAAAAAGACCTGGGTAGACAGAAACCAAAAGCAACAGAAGCCACTAGTATTAATTTTTTTATGGCCATTTTACATCCTGGCTGACAATGCCCTGGAATACTCTGGAGGGGATCTGAGGCTGAGGCAGCTCAGAGCACTGGGTGCTCACGGAGCTGGAGGCTGAGCAGGCACGGAGGTGAAGGTGGCTGCCAGCCAGGATCCTGAACGGTGGCAACAGGACATCCCACACCCTCCTGTGACAATGGGCTGGGACATGCACACCCACAGCCTCAGAGTGATGCGCCAGTGAAACCAGTGAGGAAAAGCTCTTCTTGCTTGGCATTAAGTCTATGTGCTGGGACAGGGTTTGACACCGAATCATGCCCGTGGTGGAGAGTCAGCTTACCTCTTCACCCTTCTCACCAGCCAGGCCCCGGTCACCCTGGAAGCCCTGCAGTCCCTGGGGAGAGGGAGGAAGGAGCAGAGCAGGTCCTGAGTAGTCCCACTGCCTTTTGTCCACGGCCACTCCAGTGCAGACTCCCACCCCAAACCTCTCAGCATGGTCCAGTCCCTGTCACCATTCTCCAAAAGTCCCCAAGAAAGCTTCCAGCCCAGGTGTGTTGCCCCAGAGACTGCTGCTAGGGGACTGGAAAAAGGCTGGGACTGGCACACCACCAAGTGACCAGCTTCATAGCTTGAATGCTATCCAGGCAGTCCATAATTGATCTCACTTTTCCCCTTTTCCCTGTTATTTTCTGCTGTAAAAGCAAACAGGGCATTCGGATGCAGAAGAACAGCACAGCCCTTGTGCTCAGGCCCACCTAGGGATCTGCAGCACTTGGGTTATCCCAGCTTAACACACACACACACACGTGCTGTTTGACAGCCCTTTTTGTATTGAGAAACATGAACCTCGAGGCACTAATCCAGGACTGCCTGGGTTTTTAGGCTTAGGAGGAGTATTTTAGTTATAAATGAGGCAAGCAAACATAAAGAGCAGCAGGAGTAGGAGCCCCTTGTCTCCTGCCTGAGCTGCAGCTTCCCCACTCGGATGCTGGCCATGCCATGGCCCTGCCTGCCTGCTCCCAGCTCACCTGCTCTCCTGGCAGCCCCCACGGCCCAGGTTTGCCATCCAGACCAGGGAAGCCATCCGAGCCGGGGTAACCTGCACGTCCAGGCAAGCCCTGGACCCCGGGTTCACCCTGGGGAGAAAAAAAGCCAAGCACAAGTAATTAAAAAAAAATCCACATCATTATGAAACCAATAAACTCAACGCTGTGCTGTGCCTGCCTCCTGCTTTTGCAACAACGCCTGCTAAACCCCGAGTGCCTCGCAAGGAGATGGTGTGGGTGGGCAGGGGGAGAAGTTTTGTGCATCCAGGCACCGCAAATGCTGGGCATATGGGCCCACCCAAGCTCTCCAACCCAAACTGGGAGAGGCACAGCCAGTGTCTGCACAGCAAGAAAGGAATTGGAAGGCAGGGAAGAAGCAATGCATTAGAAGAAAGTCAAAGGAAAGCTCTCTGCATCATTCTTGGTTCTGAGGTTTATGCTCAAAGCCATTTATGATGCTTTCCACGTGCAAGACCATCATCAGGCGCTTTCCACATGGACTGATCATCATCAGGTAAGCCTTAGGGGCACCTTTTTTACCTCTTAGTTCACTGGTAATAATGAATTAAGGCAGGATAAAGAATAGCTGGGAACACAGAGACAAAAGTTCCAGTGATGCTTGGAGATGGGACATCTGTTCTCCTTTCCTTTTACCCCTGGGGCACCTAAACCTCGCAGGCAGCTGTGCTTGCTCAGTCCCAGGCGAGGCAGCTGGGTTCCACAAGAACACGCTGCACAGCATGGAGCGCAGGCAGAGCTCACATAGCCCTTTGGCCAGAGCCACAGAGAAGAAGGCGAGTGGCTTTCAGAAGGTGACAAAGGACAGGGTGCTTTGGGGACAACCACATCAGCTTGTGTCCAGCTGCCTGGGAGAGCGCTGGGTGATGCATGGCAGAGTTCAGCACCCAAAGGGACGGTGCTGAGCAGTTGTTGACCCCATGCACCTGCAAACTGGGGTGAGAGAAGCTGCAGGACAGACTTGGTTCAGGGAATGTGCCCACCATGAAGAGCCACCCCTGCCAGCCACAGCAAGTTTCCTGGAGATATGACCAAGGCATCACCTCCCAAGAACTTCCCTTCAAACCAAGTACACATTTCCTTGCACAGTTCCTAAACCAGCAGCAAACCTGGTTCTCTCTCACCCAGCACTCCAGGGGTTGATCCAACAGAACTGAGGTCTCCAAGGGTCCCCAGGACAGCCCTGAGGGCACACTCAACCTCTCCAAACTGTACTTTCCCCACAGAGCATCCCTCCAAGCATCCCTGTCAGCAACCCCACTCACCACGTAGCCCTGCTGGCCTTTCTCACCCGGCTCCCCTGGATCTCCACTGGGTCCCTGTGCAGAAACAAATATCGATTTAAGAACCATCACCTCCCACCCCTCCCCATGCTGAGATCACAAGCCCTGCAGAGGCTGTCATGGTCCCTGTCCAAAGATGCTGGCAGGAACCCAGTGCCCTGGGGAACATAAGCCAGCACTGCTCAGCTGGCAGAGACAGAGGAGCAGAGGCTGTGCCTGCCAGTGAAGCCCAGTGAGCTGGATAGCAAACATCTCTTGTCTTTCAGTGGGAAGCAGGCAAGCAAACCATTGGGCTTCTTTGAAACTCAGTCCCAAGGTCCTTAATTGCAGCCTAGGACCGTGTAAGTGGCTGGGGATTCTGACCCTACAAGCTGCCCCAGCTCAGTCGAGGTGGCAGTGGGGCCAAGCAGCACCCAGACATGAAGGAGACACCAGGGCTGGTCTCACTTACAGGTGCTCCTGTTCTTCCTGGATGTCCTGGGGGCCCTGGGGCTCCGGGTTTTCTCTGGATTAAAAGAGAGAAAACTTGGTAAAATAGATCTCACTGACAAAGTGCTTGGAGAGTGGAAAATCAAGGTGAGCAAGCAGAGGGAAAAATGAACCACAGAAAGTTACTCAACAGCAACCAGCCCGCGTGCAGAAGGTGGAAAAATGATGATTGCTGAAAGGAGAAAGGGGAAAAGAAAAATCAAAATATCCTAACAAAAAAGTCCCAAACTCCTTTTTGCTGGCTTCAAAGCCTTTTTCTTGTTGTTTGGGAAGACACAACAATGAACTGGTCCTCTACTAACTCTATTTTACTTTTCTGTATGTAAGTCGCAGGAGAACGTCTAATTTGAGGACAACATGCAGGAGATAAGGAACTCATGGCCGTGTTAGCAAATTACGACAGAGAGCCCACTTCTGAAGTCTGCTGAAACTCAGCTCCTCAATGAGTGCTCCATCAGCTTTGCGACACCAGAAATGCTTTGCACATGGAGACATCAGAAATGTGTTTGTGGTGTGTGCAGGAATCATCATTTTTAGCCCAGGTTGGCCTGAAACAAGCTTTTCTGACACTGCAGTTTGCTCCAGGTGGAAAGCTCATCCCAGCCAGCCCCATCCGAAGGCCCAAATGAGGAGATACCCAAGCAGNTTCAGGTAGCTGGAGAGAGCAATGTGGTCTCCTCTCAGCCTTCTCTTCTCCAGGCTAAACACCCTCAGCTCTCTCAGCCATTCCTCATCAGGCCTGTTCTCCAGCCCTCTCACCATCTTTGTTGCTCTTCTCTGGACTCACTCCAGAGCCTCAACATTCTTCTTGTGGTGAGGGGCCCAGAACTGAACACAGGATTCACCATTCCAAAAATTTGTCCTCTGATGCCAGAGGAGAGAGAAGGGAAAAAGCCAAGGAACTCATTATGGAAAACAAACAAAGACCTATCAACAGATGGGAATATTTCTAATGATAAGAAGGGCTCTCGGCAGGGGGAGATGATGGAAGGATGGATGGATGGATGGATGGATGGATGGATGGATGGATGGATGGATGGATTTATTTAACTGGCTCTAACACCACAGCAAACCTCTCAGACCCTTTCAAGCTGATCCCACATTGATTACTGTAAGTGATTGGGTGCAGCCCTTGCCAGCCTATGGGGTCCAGGCCATGGCCCTCTCATCCACCCAGCTCTCATTTCTCTCAAAAGCTGCTCACAAAAACTTTTAGAAGGGGTTGGAGCTCAGCCAATGCCTTTTCCTTGTCTTGGGAATCAGTGAACTCAGGTTCACTTGGGACAGGATATTATTTCATTAGGCTTCAAAACAAAATTCAGCCTTTTAAAAAGAGTTGGGGGGAGGCGGGGTGGAAATCCCACAGGAGATGTGAACTCTTATTTCAGAGGACCAGAAGCCAAGGAGAGGGGAGAGAAATTAATTGCCTTCTGCAATTTCAGCAGGAAACAGCTATTGCTTTGCTCGCTGCAGCAGCAGAGAGCAGCGTGATGGGTACAGGGATCATAACAAAGGGATGGAGATGGAGAGTGAACACCATAGGGATCTGTCCCCCTGGTAAAACTCCAGCGTGAGAGCAGAGGCAGGAAAAACCCTTCCAACAGCTCTGTGGAGTATATGTCATGCCCTGAAGCATGGATGTGGCTGCCCTCCCCAGCCCATAACACAGCTATAAAACCATGGAGTCACGGAGCTGCATTATCCGCTGGCCTTTCAGTAGCAGGAAAACCCTAAAGGTTGTCTACTGGCTGCGTGTAGCACTGTTTTCTTTTATATTCTCCTTCTCTAAGGTTACCAGCCCTCATTCTCCTGGCCTGACCTCTTGCTTTTAAAGGCAGTGGGAGACATGAAAACAAATTACTCTAGTACTGCAGGTTAAGCTCCCTAATAACTGCAGGAGCTCCAGTTCTTCTTTCTTCCCTGGCTTCTGGGACGCCACCGCTACCAAGGTCAACACTGTCAGAACAAGACAGCAACCACTTCTGCCCCTCGAGTCTCACCAAGACAACAAATTGGCAAACCTGATGTTTGTCTGCATGTCATGAACAGACAGACAGGGGCTTGGGGCAGCATCACAGTGGCTGGTTTTGCTCATTCCCATGAACAGCAAAGATTTTTTAATCTGGGAAGGAGCAGGAGAGGCTATTGAGCATCCCAACAACCATAACTGCTCTGGGACAGTCACTGGTGTCCTTTGCTTTCTCAGTCTATCGTACTGTGTTATATCTCCTGGCCTGAGAGGCGGCTCCTCTGCCTTGTACTTTCAAAGGCTGAGCCCATAACAAACCCCAGCAGCTCCCAAATCACAAGCACGAAACTGTCCCAAGCCCCAGCATTTCTCCAGCCCCCCAGGAATTCGCAGGGGCAGCAGAAGCAGACAACCTCCCTCCCCCTGCCTCCACAGCAGCCAGTGCTCAGCTTTTGACCCCTGCGCTAGCTCAACAAAGATCAGCAAAACCCAGCCCACGGCTTTGCACTCCCTGATTCCTGCTGCCAAGCAAAACCTCACTGCCGGCACTGCCGGGGTCATATGGCCACAGACACAATAGCCCAGCAAGGCTTTCGGGTGCCCCACGTCATCCTCGCCAGACACTGCCTTCCCCTCGAGATCGGCGCTGTGCCAGAAGCACTGGGATCGATGCCAGCACAACCCCTGGGTGCCTGCAGCCGGGGCCCCGACAGCCCTCCTGCTTCAGCTCCCTAAACAGAGACGAGACCATCTGCTCCCTCCAGCATTCCCAAAAATTGCCTAAGCATGGAAGGTGGTGGGTACACCGAAGAAATCACGGTCTGCAGCAACACCCATAGGCATGAACACTTCTGCCTGCAGAAGAACAAAGCCTGAGGTTGCTTTTCAAGTGCAGACAGGGTAAAAAACCCCCACATTTCTGTCAGAGCAAGAAGTATCAGCAGCCCTGCAAAATGCTGCAGCCATGCCCTGACAACAGGAATTAATTCCACAGATGTGTACCCCCAACACCCTGGGAGGAAGGCAAATGCCCTGGTGCAGGCATGGGGAGTCTCCCTAGGACTGCAGGCTTCTTCCAGACAACCCCTCCAGCTCACTTTCTCCTACCCCTGTTTACTCTGGTCCTGCACTGCATGCCCAGATGGGTCTCACCAGCATCGGTAACAGCACAGATCCTGCTCTAGAGCAGCAGGAGGACAGTAGAACACTGAGGTCCACCAGATCAGCCAAGTTATCTCCAAATAATCAGCTCTAGAAGGAATCTGAACTCCTCTAAGTCAGGTGTTTATCTTCTACAGCTGCTTTGATCCAATCCAACACTAAACTGCAAGGGGCAGGTCTGGCCCAAGCCAGGTTGGTCATCCTAAGCTGACAGCCAGACTGGCACAGGACCCATCCTCTTCACCTTGTACCCTTCCTTGGGATGTGCTGTGTTGGCACAACAAAGATCCTCCTCACTGATTAGTTTTGCTAGCATTAAAGGCATTTTCCTGGGAGCAGAGGGTGCCATTATACCTCCTCCCAAAGGAATGAGTTGAAGTTAAGTCAAATGTCCCCCCAATTTCACTAGGGCTTTTAGACAGCTGGAGCATTAAGCCCAGCCTCTTCTCAGCCCATTACTCTGCTAGTTGCACCACTTTGCCTTTCAAGCTGTGTTGCCTGGTGTCTGCTTCAAGCAGCTAACATTATCCAGACAGACTGTAGTCCCATGAGCAGCGGATTACAGACACACAAAGCAGAGAGCATCACCACTCCAGGGATCTCCAGCCCGAGGTTAGTAAAGGCCCTAAGGCAGTTGGAATCCCAGTGCCTTCTCCTATTGTCCTGCCTGGCTCTAGAAAGCTTGAGAGAGTTTGAAGTTGAGCTTGATCACAGCAGTCATCGTGCCCTCAGGAGACAGGGAACCTAGACAAGGCTGGCTGGGTTGTTGCCATGATCATGTTTTGCACTGCAGCTGAAGCACTCCCGGCTCCCCACAGGTCCCAATCCTACTCTTGTGCTCCCCAAAGCAGCAAGACTTGGGTGCAAAAATATCTCGTCCTAGCAACAGGCATCAGCCCTGTGAGCTAGAGCCAAAGCCACAGCACACAGCTGGGTCATGGCAGAAAACTGGGATAGAGGGGAAAACAGGAGCAAAGCTTTGTCACAGCAACACAGAGCAGGAGAGGGGCTGCTTTCTGCACGGGTTGGATCTTCTTTGGCCCCTGTCCTACAGGGGCAGGCATGAACCACCCTTGGTCATGGATGTGTGTGCACCAAGGGGACTCAAGATTTCACAGTTGGTCCCAGGAGAACTGAGGGACTGGGCACGCACTGACCCCATTACATCCAAGGCCAGCTGCCTGCAGAGGTGCCTCCCGAGAGCAGCATCTCTCTCCTTGGCATCTGCTCTCTGGCCCCATCTGCCTCTACCCCACCTCTGTCCTCCCACCCAACAGATTAGGAATCTCAAACCATCACCAAATCTTCCTCCCAGCTCTCGTCCCAGCAGAGCCACACTGTGCCTGCACAGGAGCTGATGGGGAGGTGTATGCAGAGCTTCCCAAGTGCTCACCCATATGGTCGTAACTCACCATGAACGTCTGCCAGTCCTCCTTGGAGTTCCTCCAGAGGACGATGGTGGGGACACCAGGGATGCCCACAGGGCCTGGGTCGCCTGGGCGGCCCGTCCGCCCCACAGCTCCAGGGTACCCCTAGGAAGACAAAGGCAGCTCCTTACAACCAGTGGGCTTTGTAAAGAGTTAACATAGGTTCTGACTCAAGTCAGCATCTGAGCAAAGTCTGTGCCTAGGCACATGCATCATTCCTGGGTTCAAACCAGCTCTTAAGAACTAAATAAAACTGAGAATGGGAAAACAAAAGGAATGAGCTTCATATGCACACACTTATGCCTAGACATATATAAACACCACAGGTATTGAAGTTAGTAAACACAGAAGTGGCACGACTCACAGGGCAACCAGTTTGTTCTTCTACTTCCAGGGAAAGATGGAAATGGTAACGCAAAATTTATTAGAAGCACATTTGCTGATTTATTGAATGGGGAAACTGAGGCACCACCCTCCTTCCAGAGCACCTCCAAGCTTCTGCCAGTGTGCTAGGGCAATGCTGCGTGCATCAGGAGATCCACCTGAGCTGTGCTGAGTTCCTGGAGCTGGAAGGGCCGCTGCAGGTCTGACCAATGCGCTGCTGGAGGACAAATGTCCCTCCAAGATGAACTGGTGGATATAGCGCAGGGCTGGGCTCTGGGACACACCAGCATCCCTCCTCCAGGTGACGTGAGCTACAGCTTTTCACCTCCCTGCTTTGCTGCCTCTGCAGAGCCACTAAATGACTCAGATGAAAGACAGCAGCTTGTCCAGACAGTCAGCTCAGTCCTGAGCCTGGGCTTAAAATATCCAGTACAAATAGTCCTTTCCTCTTCCAAATGCAGATATAAAGCCCCAGACTGCAGCTTCAGGAGCTCACATTGCCTTCCTGATGAAAAACACTCAGACCAACCCAAATAGTCTGTAGCTTTTACCCTAGACCCTATGCTCTATCCAGTATCTTCCCTGTTTTTCTGGATACTCACTTTGTCTCCTTTAGGTCCCACCAGTCCACGTTTCCCAGGACAGCCCTGAAAGGCAAAGGAGGGGAGCTGTGTCACCCCAACCATTGGACATCCCATAGTGGTTTGGTGACCACAGCCAGGGCCATCTCATCCCAGCAAAGCAGGAACCGAAACAGCTGATGTGGAGCAAACCAGCAGCAAAAGTCTCAAAGAAACACCCCATTTCTTAGGGGATGGGAGGAAGGTGCACCCCCCACTTTATGCTGCTCCCTTCCCACTCTTTTGCCCTGGCAGCAGAAAGCAGCTCTGCTCAGCCAGCTGAGCAGCGTAATCCTCCAGCATCCAGCAGAGAAACATCCCAGCCCATATGGCCAGGGAGCAGGAGCACATTTCCTGACACCTGGTGAGGAAAGGCAGTCTGTTAGGAAGAAAAACCCATAAAGCTGGGTCACGGCCACACACTCAAACAGTAGCTTGGAAGAGGATGCAAACATCTGCAGCTTTGAACTTGTGTGAGATCTGATCAAGCCTATCAGTAGTTAAAAGTGTGCATTGTGGCTAAGGAGTGACCCTGCTTTAGGGCTTACCAACTATAGCAGCTGATAGACAGAAAGTCAGATGGAAGATCCTGGCTTTTTTTTTATGAAAGAAATCTACCTGGAAGATGTCGGCAGAGCCTGAGAACACGTCGGGCTGCAGCACAGCATCTGCCTGTGTGTCCACTGCAGAGCTGCGGCTCTAATGGCTCCAACGACAGCCACTCGTTTTGGTCTGAGCTTGCAAATGGCCTTGGCTGAGCCAGGCAGTGAGCCTGGGAATCCAGGCTGAATTACACCAACACACAACAAACTACTCACCCCACGCCAACCTACACCAACCACAGCAGCTGAGCCCCACGTCGCAGCCTTGTGCCGATGGGGTGGGTAAAAGTGAAGCTCCACGTCCTGAAACAGCTTTGACACTGAGGGATGTTTCACCAAGGGCTCTTTTCTCACCTAAAGCGCCCAGATCTGAAGCTCACGGTGCTCAGTTCCCCTTACCCAGGGGTTGGGGCCATGCCCCCTGCGCTTGTGCCAAATTGAACAGGCACAGCAGTGATGCTGGCAACTCTGGGGATGATGCAACATCTGGGAGCATCCCATGACACACCAGCTATGAAAACCAAGGAGCTTTTGCTTACGGGCAACACGATGAAACCCCTGCAAGGAGGATTATCAGGATCATAAAACCCAGCAGTTTTAAAAGGAAGAAACACTTCCCATTTCTCACAACATGTTGGGTTTTCTCCCCACTGATCTCTAATGCTTTTAGAGCAGATAATGACTGGGATGGGAACTGAGGGCATGTGGTTTGCGGGGTCTTCAGTCCATAAATGCCCTTAGGAGTATTAGGGCATAATCAGGATTTGGCAGGATGATCAACAGACCTCCAACCACACCTCTTGACTGGAACAGCCACTCAAAGTGCTTTTGCAGAGGCATAAAAAACTCTGAAGGTGGCAAACTAGGTGTACACGCACTTGCATCCAAGGAGAAGACCATAGTATGGTGAGGTAGGGCTGGAAGTCTGTGCCCCACTAACTTTCCTGACCCCTGCCAGTGAAAAGAGGAGGTGGAAAACCCCACAAGTGAAAAGGTTGATGCTAAAACTCCATTATTTCCAAACCTTGCCTCTAAGAATAACAAGATGACACCACCAGACACCCCAGCTCCTTCTGCCCAGGTCCTGGTTGGCAGAGCTGCCCAAGGTGATGCAGCAAGAGGCAAGCCCAGCATGTATCACCACTACCAAAACCAGAGGTAAGACAAAGACCCATTCCCTAAGGAAAACCCCAAATTTCCTTTTAATGAAGTTTTCCTAGACAAGGTCCCTGACTCTGGTTTCCCTTCCACAGGATGCATTTAAACACTCTAAACATCCACCACACCTTTGCTCTCATCACCATGAGCACGGGCCTGGCAGAAGTGAGGTGCGTGGATATGAATTCTGGGTGCTCAAGGCTGGGCAGCAGCCCCAAAACAGGGTCTTATGCGCCCAGACACCCCATGGCTTAGGATGACCAAAGGGGCTTGATGGGATGGAGACCCAAGAAGGCAGAAGGACCTTTGGGGATCAGCAGTGAGGGTAGAGCTCACTTGCCCTCAGTCCTGGGGAGCAGCAACAAAACATCAGGAAAGGTTGCCAGGCTCAGAACACAAATGTAGCTAAAATAACAGCTCCAACCACCACAGAGCTTCAAGCCTACACTGGCTTCTACCAGTATCTCAGCCCCAAACTCTTAATGCTGGGATGGAGCTGCTTGTACCCATGTTTCCACCCAGGCTGCTCAAAACCAAGAGAAAAGCCACCTCAATACTTTCTACAAGTGGAAAAGCAACTTCCTCCTGGCTGGGTCCCCTTCTCACGCTGCCTCTCCTCCTGCCGGCTGACAGCAGGGCTGTCAAATGCCGTGACGTTTCCTCCACTCCGGGGATTTTTTCATCCTTGAGCATCTGTTCCTTTTGCTATTTTCTTCTATTTTCGCTGGCAGCAAGGAGAAGGCTCCAGGGGGAAGCTAGCAGTCCTAAATTTAGCCATTATCCTATGAAGCCTGGCTCATCGATGACAAATTTAGAGCCAGGTCCCTCAAACAGAGCTGTAAAAGCAGCCATGCGTGGAGTCCTGCCCTACAGCATCCGGACCAACCCTGAAGGCAGCCCCAAGCTCCAGGCATCCCACACAGCTTTCATGAGGGTGTCTGCCCGGAGGGAGGAGAAAGTGTCCATTGTGACTCCTGGCAGTGGTCCTGGGTAAATGAAATGCAATTTTCTAGAGGAATTGTTAAGAATATTTAACCAAATTAAGGAAATCATTTTGGCAGAGAACATAAACATGGGAAAATATATGAGAACATTTTTTCAGCTACTTTGCAATGAAGACTGATGACTTGTTTAAAGATTTATGTGTTCTAAGTTATAGAGTCATGGAATGGTCTGGGTTGGAAGGGACCTTAAAGCCCATCCAGTCCCACCCCCTGCCATGGGCAGGGACACCTCCCATGGGATTAGGTTGCTCCATGCCCCATCCAACCTGGCCTCGAACACTTCCAGAGAGGGGGCAGCCACGACTTCCCTGGGCAACCTGTTCCAGTTGCCAGAGAAGTTTCTTCAGGGACATCAAAAAACCTTCTTGCAGGGCCAGGTTGGTGCACGGTTTTCCACTGTAAGGTGCCAGCACCACAGCTCAGCAGCCTGTGCCCACCACCCGTTCTGGAGGGGAAGATGTACCACCACCCGTCCCTCTCCTCCAGCAGCCACATCGCCTCTGCCACTCACCGGCAGCCCTGGTGGCCCTGGTAGCCCTGGAGGTCCCATCTTCACACGACCCTGCTGCCTACGTGCCACTGGTGAGATGGGGTGTCCCAGGTAGGCAGTGTCGTCCCCGAGCCCTGGGACAGCTGGTCTGGTTTCTGCTGGAGGATGTTCTGGGGTGCCTGCTGCTGACCTCGTTCCCAGAGGACCTTCAGGCACATTTCCTTTGGGGGCAGCCGCCTGAGGTGCTGATGCGGAGACCTTGGCGAAGTTTGCAGGCATGTCCAGGTCTGTGATGGCATCAGCGGGTTTGCTGGGCAAGAGCTGCCACTGGGTGCCCGCATCACCTCTCAGCTTCTCCGTGGTGACATTCTCCTCCCAGGGGTCAGAGGCACGCTCCTTCTTGGCTGCTCTGTGTGTTTTGGTGGAGGGCCCTGGATGAGTGAAAGTACCATCAGGTACCCAGGAATTATGACCGTGTGCAGAAGAAACAGAGGAAAACATGACTACGGACTCAACAGACCTACCAGCAACCCGTGAGCTGCTCCTGCTGAGCTCTGGCCTGCCGGGGCTGGTGATTTTATTATAGGTGGAGTTCAACAGCTCAAAGCCTTCATCCTCGATAGAAAGGCTGCCCTCCTCCTCCTCAGCCGGCAGCATGTCGCTATCAAAGAGTGAAGTCAGGGCGCTCCCATCAGGCTGGACATTGAAGGTCTCCTGGGCATCCTCCCACGTCCAAGGTGGTCTCAGGGTCAAATCTGAATCAGTGAGTCTGGAGTCCTGAAAGAGAAGAAGGAAAAGAATGAAATTTGAAGTTTTCACTTTTCCCCTCCTCCCTGCTCAACACAGTCTGTGCTGCTTAATTTCCCACAGACGTGAGTGCTGCTGGGGGACATAAGGCAGCCCAGGGCTTCTGAGGCCCAGCCAGGAACCCTTGAGCTCCAGGGAAGTTCGTCAGTGGTGAGCCCTCTGCAACACAAAACCCACCTTCCACAAGGGACACAGCCCAGTTCTCAGTGTGAATCACACTAACAACCTCCTTCTCACATTCATAGAACAGCAGAATGACCTGAGTTGGAAGGGATCCACAAGGATCATTGATTCCAACTCCTGTCCCTGCACAGGACAACCCCAACATTCACACAGTGGGGCTGACAGCATTGGCCAAATGCTTCTGGAATACATCAGGCTTGGCACCCTGACTGCTTCCCTAGGGAGCTGTTCCAGTGCTCCACCACCCCCTGGGTGAAGACCCTTTTCCTAATGTCCAACCTAACCCTCCCCTGGCGCATCTTCCTGCCACTCCCTTGGGTCCTGTTACCGGAGACAAGAGCTCAGTGCCTGCTCCTCGCCTTGTGAGGAAGCTGCAGATCTTGATCAGGTCTCCACTCGGTCTCTTCTTCAGGCTGAACAGACCAAGTGACTTAAGCCATTCCTCATACAGCTTCTGCTCTAAACCCTTCACCAACGCCATGTCCTCCTCTGGATGATTTCCAGCAGCTTTAGATCCTTTCTATATTGTGACTTTCCTCTGCAATGATCCCCCCTACAATTATCTATGCTGCAGGGGCATCAAGAGCCCACAGCTTAATGACAGAAATCCAAGCAATTACTAAACCAATTAAAGCAAATGTATAGAGTTACATGAGGAATCGATCTGCCCTTTCAGCCTTTGGTTTTGCTGCTTCTGTGTGTTCCAAGGCTCCCAGTCGTCTCAGGGGATGGTACAGGAGACTGAAGCCCCCCCAGCACATCTGCTTCCCAGCCAAGCAGCTGCAATAGCACTTCTGATAAACCTCAAAGGGTTGGAGAGGGAAGGCAGACACAAGCCCAGGTGGAGCCTCCTGCATCCTTGGGGCAAATTAATTTCAGGTGGTGGCTTGCAAGGGATTCGCTCTGTCTTCAGCTGCCACACTAATGGTCCCTGCAGGACAGTGCAGGTTGCAATGGCTCTTCCAGCCCTACAGCCACCAGCAGGTACCACCCATGGATGCAGGAAAACAGCAGTGTTGATAGAAATATCTGCACTCAAGACAAAAGTGCTAAATACAAAAGAAGAATTAAACCTTAAGAGAGTTTTCTTGCATCTAAAACACACATTGCTTTCACCTCCAGCTCCAATATAAGTGCTGGCACTGGGTTTGCACACTGAGCCACGCACACAGGCCCAGGGTGGGGTTGGGTGGTGTGTGCAAAAGACCTTCACCTCTTCTGGAACACCCAGCAGCGTTTTCATCAGCCCCAGACACCCACCACCACCTGCTCAGACCTTATTCCACGCTCCCACTGAGCTCCATGGGGCATGGATAACATGGTGAATGGCACCAAGAAGAGCTGGTGGGACCACAGCCCTGGCTGGTGAATTCTTGGTGCTGGTGCCACGCAGCTGATGAAGAGATAGTCTGCGAGAAGTCACTAGAGGGAGATGCAGACCCACGCTTGCCTTACAGGGCTGCAGAAGGAGAGAAGAAAGGCCACACGGAGGTATGGAGCGTCCTTCCCATCCTGTCTTATTCTGAGTGAACCCATTACTTGGCTCTGATTCTGTGCTGCACCACAGACCTAAGATGCATGCTCACTGGGGAGGACCAAGTTGGATTTGTATGAATAGCAAGTAACAAAACCCAGCTTCACTGCCATAACTAGTAATCCTACAGCCAAGGACCCAACGGCATGGGTGGGTCAGGGGAGCTGTCTCCAACCAAGCCACACTTTTGGAGGGCTCTGGGAAGCACAGGAGCACCAAAGGCAACAGGAGCTGCTGGAGGTCTTACTGCTGCTGGATGCCACAGCATCAGATTGGAGATTTCCTAACTCTCCCTGGAGGTGTTTAAGGGACAGGTGGACGAGGTGCTGAGGGACATTGTTTAGTGTTTGATAGGAACGGTTGGACTCGATGATCTGGTGGGTTTCTTCCAACCTGGGCATTCTACAATTCTATGTTTCCCATTCCAAGTGAAAATGTTCAATTTTCAGTTTTCAAATGTCAGGTTTGAAAAGTTTCCTTTAAAAACAGCTGAAGTGCTTTGCTCTCAGTTGTGAAAACTTTTTTTGGGGGGTGGTTGTGGAGCCACATAAGCTCATCAACATTGCAGCTCTGAAGAGCAGATGAAGATGGTACCCAGTGTCTGGGAAAAATTCAAGGAGACTGAGGATAGAATGCAGCAAAAGCTCTACCCAAAGTCACCAGAGCAAAACACCTGAAAGGGACAGGCTGCAATGAAGCTGTTTTCATCAAGAGAAATGCTAATATGCAACAAATGAGCCTGCGGAGTTTGGAACAAACAAAAACTGCTGTCAATTAAATCACAGTGGTTTCTCTGCCTTTGAGGTGGAGGGAAATCAGGCTTAAAATTGTGCGAGCAGGGAGGCAGCCAGGACGGCTCATCTGCAGCACGGGCTGGCTGGACCTGCAGCATCCAGGCAAGCTGTCAAATGCAGCTGGCTGCCACGTCCTGGCCAGACCATGCCCTCTGCTCAGTGACACGGGAGCCTGGGAAGATGCCTGTGGTGGTTGATCTGAGGAAGCACTTGCAAGCTGGGCAAAGTTCACCAGGTCGACAAACTCTGCTGGGAATGAGACTCTGTGGCAGGATGTGCCCTTTCTCCGCCACCTTAGATCTGCATCAGCTAATCAGAAACTACCTGGAGTGTAGCACCTTTCCTGCAGCAGGTCCCGTGGCTTAGCTTAAGCCATTCAGTGTTAGAAAATGTTGGCAAATAACCAAGCAATCATTGTTCCCCTGCGATAGCATCCACACAGCCCAAGGCCAAACTAGCATAATCCCTGATGGCCACTTTCTCATAGAATCATAGAATTGTTAAGGTTGGAAAAGACCTCCGAGGTCATCGAGTCCAACCACCAACACAACACCAACATGCCTCCTAGACCATGTCCCAAAGTGCCACATCTACAAATTTTTTTGAACCCCCGCAGGAATGGAGACTCCACCACTGTCCTTGGCAGCCACCAGTACTCCATCACTCTTTCAGCAAAGAAATTTTTCCTAATATCCAATCTAAACTTGCCCTGGTACAACTTGAGACCATTTCCTCTTTTCCTATCACTCGTTACTTGGTTGAAGCAACCAGCACTTGCCTCATCACAACCTCCTTTCAGGAGCTGCAGAGAGTGATGAGGTCTCCCCTCAGCCTTCTCTTCTCCAGGCTAAACAATCCCAGGTCCCTCAGCTGTTCCTCATAAGACTTGTGGTCCAGACCCTTCCCCAGTCTCATTGCCCTTCTCCTCTAACCCTATGCTAAAACTCACGAACACTACAGCTCTTCTCATGGAGGAAAGATCCAAGTCTCAAGGAAACCAGACATCAGCTCATCAACAACTCGGGTATTTTTAGGGGACCCCAAAGCTGCTGGAATAGGGACTGAAGCCATGCAACACATGAAAAAGCTGAGGACAGAGCTGCGAAGCATTAGCTTTACCCTCTGCAAGGTACAGTGCGAGGTACCCTCTGCATCAGCAGGACCCTCTGCAGTTCTGTACCGCAGTAGGAGTTCTCAGGAGGACAAGGCAGAATCCTTTGGCCCTTTCCCATCATGCACGTTATCAGGTATATGCCTTCCCTCTCCTTGGGTCCAAGGCAAAACAGGACTGTGGAACTAGAGTTGAGGAAAGGTTTCTCCCTCCATCTCCATTTTGTAGCCCCTTCACACACACCATAGTAATTTCTTCTGCTTTTCCTTGCCACACAGCACTGCCGAGGTCAGGGAGAGGGGGGCCAAAGGATTAATGATGGTTTGTATTAAAAGCAGACACTGTTCACCCAGGTCAGTCCCTCCACAGCCACACATCATCCAGCTGATGAAGAGACCATCCTACCCCTTTCCCTCCGATATTCATCAATGCCCAGAATTAAATTAGTCTTCTCAAATGTATCAGAATCAATGGATTCAATTACATGAGAGTAAAACCCTTTGGAGGCTCTTTCAGTGTAACACATAAGCCAGATTTTAAATCCAGTTAAGAGCTCCCCCTGTCATTAGCTTTAACTAGTGTGGTTTGTGGTCCTGTTTCTATTTAAGCTGGTGGTGGTCATCAAGTGTCTGTGTGTTACAGCTCTTAAAACAGCACTTCTTTTTTAGAAAGAAACCCCTTAGTTTATTTTACAAAGTCCTTTTGGGCAAGAAATCAAATACAGAGCAGCAGACAAAGTGTTCTGGCTAAAACTCGACTCCATCATTTGCACTTCTTAAAAAACGGTTCAGCTGTTATTTATGAGCAACCGCATTCCCTGCAAGGTCACCTTCCCATAGAAAGTGTGCGAGGAGCCAAAGGCGAACCAAGGGACCTCCACGCAACCAGTTCATCCTCAGCTCAGCCCAGCCTTGCTCTGTGGGGCTGATTCTTCACCCACTCCCATCAAGGAGCCCTAGAGCTGCCTGCGGAAGGGAACCGTAGGGCACAGAGCAGACCTGGAGACTCTGCAGACCCACAGACGAGGTGCCCTCAGCTCTACCCACAACCCCCTCAACACTAAGCTCAAACATGGCCATAGATACCATTCCTGTCCACCTTCCCAACGCCTGGCTCCGGCAGCTTGTCCAAGGGGAGTTTCTGGATAGTCTAAGATACTAATTACTCCTATTAATGCACTGCAATTAGCAGCCACCAGTTCACTCCCCTCCCTAACAATGCACAGACTCACAAAATCACCAGGTTGGAAAAGACCCACAGGATCGAGTCCAACCATCCCTATCAAACACTAAACCATGTCCCTCAGCACCTCATCCACTCATCCCTTAAACACCTCCAGGGAAGGTGACTCAACCCCCTCCCTAGGCAGCCTGTTCCAGCCCACAGCCTGCATGATTAGTTAGCAAACCATGGCAAAACTCGCAGCAGCTCTATGCCACGGGCTCCAACATCTGCTTAGCAAATCTATTCAGCACCATTTGTAACCCTCCAACAGCTGGGAAGCTAGAGAGGAGCACCTGCAATACAAAAGGTGCTGAAAACCCATCACGGGGAGGAGGTAGAGGGAGCTCATTTACTCATTCCCAGCACAAAGGAGGCTTGGAGGTGAGGAGCAGGCATTCGATGCTCCTCTACAAGCCTCTTCTGAAGCTGCACAACCATGCATGGTAATTAAACCCTCTGCAAGCCCTGCTTCATGATTCAGTTTTAGGTTTGGCACACAGT
>WAAB01022009.1:0-24919 GCA_013389865.1 Piaya cayana | reverse complement strand
GCTGATGAAGAGACCATCCTACCCCTTTCCCTCCGATATTCATCAATGCCCAGAATTAAATTAGTCTTCTCAAATGTATCAGAATCAATGGATTCAATTACATGAGAGTAAAACCCTTTGGAGGCTCTTTCAGTGTAACACATAAGCCAGATTTTAAATCCAGTTAAGAGCTCCCCCTGTCATTAGCTTTAACTAGTGTGGTTTGTGGTCCTGTTTCTATTTAAGCTGGTGGTGGTCATCAAGTGTCTGTGTGTTACAGCTCTTAAAACAGCACTTCTTTTTTTAGAAAGAAACCCCTTAGTTTATTTTACAAGGTCCTTTTGGGCAAGAAATCAAATACAGAGCAGCAGACAAAGTGTTCTGGCTAAAACTCTACTCCATCATTTGCACATCTTAAAAAACGGTTCAGCTGTTATTTATGAGCAACCGCATTCCCTGCAAGGTCACCTTCCCATAGAAAGTGTGCGAGGAGCCAAAGGGGAAGCAAAGGGACCTCCAGGCAACCAGTTCGTCCTCAACTCAGTCCAGCCTTGCTCTGTGGGGCTGATTCTTCACCCACTCCCATCAAGGAGCCCTAGAGCTGCCTGCAGAAGGGAACCATAGGGCACAGAGCAGACCTGGAGACTCTGCAGACCCACAGACGAGGTGCCCTCAGCTCTACCCACAACCCCCTCAACACTAAGCTCAAACATGGCCATAGATACCACTCCTGTCCACCTTCCCAATGCCTGGCTCTGGCGGCTTGTCCAAGGGGAGTTTCTGCATAGTCTAAGATACTAATTACTCCTATTAATGCACTGCAATTAGCAGCCACTAGTTCACTCCCCTCCCTAACAATGCACAGAATCACCAGGTTGGAAAAGACCCACAGGATTGAGTCCAACCATTCCTAACAATCACTAAACCAAGTTCCTCAGCACCTCATCCACCTGTCCCTTAAACACCTCCAGGGAAGGTGACTCAACCACCTCCCTGGGCAGCCTGTTCCAGCCCACAGCCTGTATGATTAGTTAGCAAACCATGGCAAAACTCGCAGCAGCTCTGTGCCACAGGCCCCAACATCTGCCTAGCAAATCTATTCAGCATCATTTGTAACCCTCCAACAGCTGGGAAGCTAGAGAGGAGCACCTGCAATACAAAAGGTGCTGAAAACCCATCACAGGGGGGAGGCAGAGGGAGCTCATTTACTCATTCCCAGCACAAAGGAGGCTTGGAGGTGAGGAGCAGGCATTCGATGCTCCTCTACAAGCCTCTTCTGAAGCTGCACAACCATGCATGGTAATTAAACCCTCTGCAAGCCCTGCTGCATGATTGTTTTAGGTTTGGCACACAGTAAATCCAACCAGAAACGAGAGCTGTCGGGGGCAGGGACTTGGCCTATTGGCAAGTTCCAATTAAAATAGTTTTAAAAATTGACTCCTCCTTGGTTAGTTTTGAGTTTTGCTATTTCTAGTCCTGTTTTATAGTGGGGTCGTGAAGGACCTATTCAACCACCCCAGACAGAAATTTCTTGCCTTTTTATTTTGTAATCAAACTTTTCATCCTGCAGCAACACAGGACCATAAGTAAAGGGATGTTCAATCTGAGATTAAAAAAACCCCACCACTAACTCCAAGTCACTGTGACGAGGGTACCAGAACCTGTTGCAAGTTCCCATCTCCTACAGCACCCAACCCACCCAAAGATGCAGTAACCTCCACGATGGGCGCTTTCTCCTTTCATTTAGTTATTGGGTCCTGATATCTTTTGAGGGAAAACAAGGACATTTCACTTCCAAACTCCACCCTGGAGACCAGGAAAAACATCACCTCCCAACTCAAACCTGGGTATGCAGCTCCAGCTGAGCCAAGCACATGCCTTCCAAGACCTGGGGTTGCAGAAGACCCATTAGTTTTATGCCAGCCCCGATCTCAGCTGGAGTTTCCTTCTAACCATGGCCTTTGTTAATCATTAACAGTAAGACAAGGAAATATAATCACCCAATGAAGCCATAAAAGGGAACATTTGAGTACTAGATCTAAGCTATGCACTGGTCCAGGGAGCTAGGGAAGGTGCAGAGGGCAGGAGCAGCTCGAGGCTTTCTCACTACAGGGATTCACCAGTTTCACAAAGGACAAGGACAGACAAGTTCAAGACACAAGCTGCTACAGCAAGAGAAAAACCTTGTTGGATGACTTCATATTCCCTGCTGAAATGCAGAAGAGGTCACACAGAGCCAGTCGCACTCTTACATCTCAAGAACGAGCACCGAGGCACAATGTCCAGGTGTTTACTACACAAAGGGCATCTCTGGGGCAAGTAGTGGTCTATCCTTGTCCCAGGGCAGGAGGTGCTAGTAGGTTTTTTTGGGACATTTTCTCATCTGCAGCACTGGTTGCTGCCATGGAGACTGTGCTCGGGTTTCCACAGGCTGCCACGTGAATGCCTGTAGCAAGAAAAATCTTAAACTCAGTGGGCTGTTACACAGGAGTCTTACTTCTGCTGTTAAAATGTTAAAAAAGAGAAGCCACCTGATGCCTACATGTACCTTGAAGCCCCAGGCAGGGAGAGGCTGCAAGGGTCCCATCAAATCCATTANGGAATGGCCTCAAGACAGAGGAGATTTAGGCTAGAGATTAGGAGGAAGTTTTTTACGGAAAGGGTCATTAGGCATTGGAATATGCTGCCCAGGGAGGTGGTTGATTCACCTTCCCTGGGGGTGTTTAAGGCACGAGTAGACGAGGTCCTGAGGGACATGGTTTAGTGTTTGATGGGAATGGTTGGACTCGATGATCCGATGGGTCTCTTCCAACCTGGTTCTTCTATGATTCTATGAAAATAAATTGATTGAGGCATTGCTCACTCCAGGAGACCAGAGGAAAGGTTTCTAAGCACCCTCCCTTCACCCCATCACCAGCAGCAGATGTCCTCACGCTGTTCCCCTAGAGATGCTTGGTATGTGCTTGTAAATGCTTACCTGAAGGCATGATAAAATTGGGTCCCTGATGGAACCAAACCTGATATCACCTGCCATCCTATATGTCAGGCCTCCACCCCAGCTTCCTCTGGCTGGAAGGAGGGTTAGCTTGACCTTTGGAGCCTTCACCCATGCAGATGCTTGTAAGCATCACCATGGTCATCCCTGCCTGGCCAGGACCACAATGCTCAGCACTGCAGTGGGAGCACTAGCAGGCAAGGCCTCCCACGAGGTTTGAGGAGTCCCTTTGGAGGGAACCTCAACAGCCCTGTTCCTCATTGATATGTTGTAGACAAACCCCTACAAAGGGGACAAATGTCAGCAGAGATACACATCCACTTGGGCGACTGTCACTGCCAGACAGCAGCTCCCTCAAGGCAAGCAAGACAAATATCTGCTCTTTGGACAGCAAATCCCCAGAGGGGGAAATCCACAGCCAGTTCTTTATGAGCTGAAATAAGAATTTTTTTTTCCTCTCACAAATTAAATTGTGAAACAACGTGGGTTTGATGTTGCAGTTTCGATGCTTTTGGGGTGTTCTCATTAAAAACAGTCTTGAAATACAGCTTTAGTTGGTGGGGGAAAAAAAAAGAAAATCAAAGTACTTCAGCTTTCCAACATGACCTGTATTTCTCTCTTCAGCCAATAATTTTGCCAGTTTCCTTAAACCACATTTTACAACCAATGAAACCACGTTATTGAAAAGTTTCAGCTAAAGTTACTGGTAGGAGAACTTAGTGCCCCATTCTGCACATCTTAAAGAGGGAAATAAATGAATGATATCAGCACCTCTCTGCTCCACAGGGCATTGCAGTGTTGGGTGATTAAATTCACAAAGCCCGTGAGCATCATTAGCCAGAAATCATTTGAAAGACAGAGGAAAAAGGGAAGCCTGGCTTAAAAAAGATACTGGAGACTGTCTCATGAAAACAACTCTACAAAGCCCGTTCTTCAAAGGAAGGTCACCTGTGGATAAGGTATCTAGGCACACTTAGCAGATGTTATAGCAGCCTTCCAGTACTGGAAGGGACTACAGGAAAGGTAAGGAGGGGCTCTTTATCAGGGAGTGCAGGAACAGGATGAAGTGGAATGGTTTTCAGCTGAAAGAAGGGAGACTAAGATGAGATCTTAGCAAGAAATGTTTTCCTGGGAGGGTCGGGAGGCCCTGACACAGGTTGCCCAGAGCAGTGGTGGCTACCCCATCCCTGGAGGTGTTCAAGGCCAGGTTGAATGGGGCTGGGAGCAACTGGATCCACTGGGAGGGGTCCCTGCCCATGGCAGGGGGTGGGACTGGATGGGCTTTGAGGTCCCTTCCAACCCAAACTATTCCATGATTCTATGGCACCAGGTGAGGGAGGGTGTGGTGGAAAGCCAGGACTTACTATCTGAGCTATGTCCCCCCTTTCATAAAACACCAGGTTTCAATCTTCTTTTTACCAGCTGCCCAAATGTTATTAACCACATGCTGTGAGGCACTTGCAGGGCCAAGAGCTGAAGCATTCCAATATTCAACAGGTGAAGCCAGCGCAGACCAAATCCACAGGACGCACCAACCACGATGCAGACTCCCAGCAGCAAACCAGGTCCAGCACTGGCAGCCTCTACTAGCAGTGCTGAATTCCAACACACTGCAGACAAGCAGCTTTTAATTCAATTTCTATGTCTGGCATGGGAAAGGTCTATGCTGGAAGCTCTCATCTGAGGAGCTCACGGGGAAATGGGTCTCTTAAAGCTAAAAGTTACTGGTCTCTGGGGCACAAGTAATCACATCTGAATTATATTGGTGCTGTGTAAACAGGAGAAAAAGCCAAAATCAATAGTATACATGCTCGCTTCTTTTAATAGGCCAAATATAGAGAAGAACCAGCTGAGAAAGACAAATTGGGAACTGATGGAAACAGTTCTGGAGTTGTCCAAAAGCAGGAGGGTTGAGGCAGAAGGCACATGGGCTTAAAACCCTCAGAAATAAGATACTGGAAGTGGAGAATGAGCACAAATTGAAAGCAGCCATTAAGGATGACGAAACAGAAGGCAAAAGGAATTAGTACGCGATAAGCAATGCAGAGTCTATGGTTCACAGAAAATTGACTTAGAGGATGAAAATAAAGACAGGAGCAACCTCTGACCCAGCCTTCCCTCATTGCAATCCGGGGCCTCCAGCGTAGCACCCACCATGTGGAAGTGGCTGAACCCCCAGCTGCAGTGAGCGAAGATGGAACCGGAGCAGCCACGTTTTGGTCCACATTCGGGCAAAGCCAGATGACAATGGAAAATTTTCCATTCCAGAAGCAACAAGGAGGAGGGTCCTTCTCAATCCCATCCTGATAATTCATACTAAAAAGCGCTAAAATCGCAGGCCTTGCTCAACATGAGCATGGAGTTTGCAGTTTGGCTCAGGAAGCTGGGGAAGCTCCAGGAGACTGAGAAAAGGCTTTATGTTGTGCCAATACGCAAGGGAAAAAAAAAGGCAAATAGGAGGCCTTGAGTAATTACAGACCTCTTCCCCGATGCTGAGCCCAAACAAAATAACGGAGCAACTGATATGAGGCTCATTAATAAAGAAACCACAGATAATGTAATTAATGCCATGGTTTTGAAAAGAGTTGCTGTGTAACTAACTTGGTTTCTTGCCTGAGGAGATTACGGGTGTTTTGTTGATGAAGATAAGTGTTGATGTAATGATCCTAGACTTCTGTAGGGCTTTCCAGTTAGTAGGGCTCAATACCACAATCCAAAACCTCAGCTGGCTTCCCAAATAGCAAACAGGTTAAAAACCAGCTCGGAATGTACCTGTCTACAGGAGCCCCGACAACCAGTGTAACCTGCTGCCCTAGTTTTCAGCTAGGTCAAGCTGGGTAAAATGCATTTCAAAGCTTAGTGTCTTCTCTCAGGAAGCACATTTCTGTTAGGAGAAGCCTCTTCTATCCAACAAAGATCCAATACAATTTACAAGCTCAAGATCAGAGAAAGACAATTTAAAACAGTTTTCCAGCGCACTCTAGCATCAAGTACCTGGAAGAGGCTCGGTCATGGGAAAGTTGAAACTCAAGGCTGGCTCCTTGCTAAGCAAGCTGCAGGGATTTAAAGGAGGAGTGAGTGCCAGGAAATCCTATGGACTGTGTTCAGCAGTAGATCAGGTCAGACATAATTGAGCTTGGGGAAAGAGAAATCCCTTCTGGTGCTCAACACAACCTCCCTCCACACCAGCCCTGGCTTCATGGAATCGCTTCATGGAACTTCATTTAGTGTTTGGTGGGAGTGGTTGGACTCGATGATCCAATGGGTCTCTTCCAACCCGGTGATTCTGTGATTCTGTGATTCTGATCGCTGGTTGGAAAAGACCTTGAGATACTAGAGTTGAACTGTACCTGTTCAATACTAAACCCTGAGCACAAACTATTCTATCATTCTATGAAATCTCCCTTAACTGCTTTAAAAAAAATATCTTTCAGATGTGNCCTCAGCTGCTGTACTGAGTCCAGTTCTGGAATCCTCAACATAAGAAGGTTATAGAGCTGCTGGAATGGGTCCAGAGGAGGCCACAAGGACTGGAGCATCTCCCATACAAGGACAGGCTGAGAGAGTTGGGCTTGTTCAGCCTGGAGAACAGAAGGTTCCAAGGAGACTTTATAGTGACTTGCCTTTTGTGAACCTGAAAACTACCAAGGAAGTCCTAAAAAGTAAAATCTTTTACTCTGTCTTGAATATTTTAAAACCTCAACTGGAAAAAGGATTTTTAATTCAAACTCAGACTTGGTAACAGACAAACAAAAAGAAACAAGTCTTTGCCAAGTCACAGTAATGTCTCAGCTCATTTTGCTTCATATTCTCTGTTGCCACCAAGCCTGGGCTGACCCAGCAGAAATGCACGCATGGGTTGTGCCACACAGGAGCATCTCCTCCTGCTTCAGCATGTGCAGAATCAGAGGCAGAGATAAGCATCACTCTTCTGGTTTATCTGGCCTCCTACTCCCTGGAAACATTCCTGAAAAATTCCTTGGGAGGAGCTCCCAGGCTGCTGGCTGACACTCACCATAAAGCTAGAACAGGGGTACGAGTGTCACTCCACAATTCCCCACTTCCAGGCTGAAGGACAGTCTGCTCAGGCATTTATTCCAGCCCATCACCATGGAATCAGGCCATCTGCTAACCAGAAAGCTGCCACGCTGCAAAATAAGACGCTTGCCAAGCTCTAGAGTCCAGACTGAATGTGTTAAATAAGAGACCTGCTTTGGGGCTTTGATTTGGAATTTTTNAGGTGGATGAGGTGCTGAGGGACATGGTCTAGTGTTTGATAGGAATGGTTGGACTTGATGATCCAGTGGGTCTCTTCCAATCTGGTGATTCTATGATTCTATGATTTTCAGTCACAGAGACCTAAAGGCAACAAGCAAGGGGGAGGAACAAGTAGTCCCCACCACTGAAATGCTGCTTGTGTTCACACAGTGACCACGTCGGATTGCTACTGGGCTGTTACTATTGAAGGAGCTCCCAGCAGTTTTGGGATTGAATGAGACTGAGCAAGCGATTGCAACACCAATTTTGTTCAATAAATCTGAGGATGAAAGAGCAGACACGCTATGAACAGTCCGAGCATCTTCACAAAGCTTTCACAGTGGTTTTGAATCAAGAAGAAATCTTGGAAGTAGTTTGAGTTGTCCAGATAAATACGCCTGGAAAGTTTTGCCTCTCTGGAAACCCATGAGATTTAAGCTTTATTTGACTTTTCGTTGAATGGTTTTAGGCTGCCCAATTCAATTTCTTTGGCTAATTAACTCTTGCACAAAGCACTGGCTCCTTTTGGGGTGCACAGCACCTGATGGGGCTGGGAGGATCAGACCCCCAGCAGTTGACCTGCAACCAGTGGCCACCAGCAAGAGGTGGGTCTCCCCATGCTCAGGGCTGAGGTCCAGGAGCACGGCACAACCTTGGAGCCTGAGCATCGTGGCTCTGTGTTAATAATCAAATCAGTTTATTAATGGCTACAAATTGGAGAGGGGCAGATTTAGATTAGACTTAAGGAGGAAATTCTTCACAAGGAAGGTGGGTTGGCCCAGGCTGCCCAGGGGTTGATGTGGTGGCCCCATCCCTGGAGGTGTTCCAGGCCAGCTTGGATGGTCCTTGAGCAACCTGATCTCGTGGGAGGTTTCCCTACCCATGGCAGAAGGCTTGGAATGAGATGATCATTAAGGCCCCTTCCAACCCAAAACACCTTGATTCTACGATCACCTCTGTACTCTTGCTCACATTTAATACAGGCAGACAAAGAGAAGCCAAAAGGGACATTAGCTCATAAATTACTGTCAGCTCTTCAAAAAACATCACAGAGAGATTAGACTGCAATTCAGGTATATTCAGGCTGCCAGTAACAAACAACTCATCTACTCCCTTCACCCCCTGACATCTTCCTCCACCACCACCCTACCCCTGCATACTTATTTAGCTCTACTTAGCAATTAAGGAATTTGCCAACATACTAATTTGGTTCTAAATGAACAAAAGCACAGAAAGTGTAACTACAAAGTAGAATTTTGGCTCCTCCCTGCAGCAGAGCCGATCTGCTCTTCATTATTTTCAAACTGTAATGCGTTAGCAGCGTGTTTTTTTTAGTTTTAATGAATCCAAATGTCAAAGATCCTGAGGCATCCCTGGTCCTGATTAAATAAACTTGTCCCAAATCCAGAATATTGTTAGTTCCCTGTAGACCTATGAATTCCACCACTTCTGTCAATATGGCCACATCTCACCAATTCACACCAGTTGCCTGGAGTCACTGCCAGTGAAGCTGGGTGGCAAACAAGCATCAGATGGGGGGGGCCACTTTCTAAACAGGATCCATCAGGACTTGAGGACTAATTGCGGGGAGGCAGAGGGCACCTTTCAGAGCAGTTTGGCCATCTCAGTTCATTATTATCATCACAAACCCAAGTTAAGAACCCTCCTCAGCAAACAGGAGTGTGCTCCCTGTGAGCCCACCTGCTGCTGCAACACTTGGGTCAGGATTAAACCCTGGAGGAGACAGCATGAGCTTGGCCATGCGAGAAGCATAGTTTGCATGAAGGTGATAGCAAGGCGGAGCCAGTTTAAACCAGGCATGAGGACAGAGACCATTCCCAAACAATGAATGGCTGGGGTGGGGGAGAAAGGTGAGGAGAAATCAGAAAGGACTCTGCTGCTCAGTCACACACATACACAAAAAAAAAATCTTCATTTACATTTGCTGGCAGGTTTTCCCTCAGGATGTCTGTTTGCATGAAGTCAAACAACCTTGGGCTAGAAATTCCAATAAAGCAGAAACATAAAGGACTTGCAGCCTGGCTTACTTAAGGCAATCACTCATCTGCCCTGACATGTGTGTAGAGCTGGAGACACACTCCAAGCTCCTGCTGGGTGAGAGCAGTTCTGAGGAGGAGGCGGTGACAGCCCCAACCCCATGAGCAACAGTGGGACTTTGGAGCAGCCACCTCCTCTTCCCCTGCTGGACTCTCCAGGGAGCCGTGCCAAGGAAGCCTTGCAACCCCTAGAATCTCAACTGCCTCCTCCTGCTGCAGAGCTTCAGCCCTTCCCATGCCCTCCACAAGCTGCAGCAGCCAGTCTTCTCCAGGCAGACATCACATCCCACATGTGACAGAAGCAGGAGTCATCCAGCCTCTTGCTTTCTCCTGTACCATGCAGATACCTGCCACCCTGCTAACCTTTTTCCTTCCTTCCAAGCAAATCCAACCACAGATCCACAAACACCTCTGTGCACCCAGCTGCCTGATCCATCTCACCACCACCTTCCACCTTCATCCAGCCACACCTCCTGGGCTCAATGTAAACACTCAAAAAGGTGACCTAAACTCACCTTGGCCTCCACCAGCTCTGAGACACATCAAGTTACATTCAAACCATCAAAGAGAAATATTACAGTAAAATGAACCTTAACTTGGGGCCTCGCCTGGGTATTCTGGCTTTTACCCTGATTGCTCATCAAAACAACTGATTTTCCCCAGGAGACATGAAGGTGGTGAGACAAATCAGAAGGACACTGAGAGGGACATTCCCTTCATATTCCTCGTGCGGCAATGCAGGAGATTCATACCTGAGCAGACGCATCTTGGATTTCATTGGTTTCTTTTGGCACCTAGACAGTTGGAAAGAGAAAGAGGAAGAGTATCAGTGCCCAAGGACCTTCACTGACTTAACCGCGTGCTTATTGTTGGCTCCACGACTGAGGAGAACACTGCCAACAGCGACGACACATGCATGCAGGGAATGCACACTGGGAACCAGTCATTCATAAGAACATGAAGGAAGACATTTCAATTAAACCTCTTGAGTCTTTGGGTGGTTTCTGTGGTTTCTGTTGTTTTGTTTTTGCAGCTAATCAGCCTGAAGGAGGCCCATCAAGGGATGAGAACTGGCGTGATGTGGGGTAGAATTATCCCGTGGGCTCCCACTTGCAGTCAACTTACTGATGCTTAAAATAAAACCTTCTCCCAGCCCAGCAAGCCACTGGAGCCATTCAAGGGAGTGCTCCAGACTTATAGAACACAGGGTAATGCAGCCCCTTCCCTGGAAGTGTTCAAGGCCAGGTTGGACGGGGTTTTCAGCAACCTGATCCAGTGGGAGGTGTCCCTGCCCACAGCAGCGGGTGTGGAACTGGTTAAGGTTCCTTCCAACCCAAACCATTCTATGATTAAGAGATTAAGAGCAAGTTAAGAGGAGCCCATCACCTTGGAGACTCATCTTGTAGCTCTTAACTGAGAGATACGTCCTTACTTTTCAGATCTGAGGAGCGAGTACAACTTATCTCAGAGCTACAGCCAGTACTTAAGGGCTGTCGGCACAAGAAATGCCAGGCATCGTTTCGGGAATGACTACAGGTTACATTTGCTGGGAAATCAGACACTCCAACTGCCTTTGACAGACAAGCAGACCTGCTCTTCCCTCCCCTTCATTACACACTTGGCCTTCTCTGCATTTACTCCCTGGCAAAACCAGCTCCTAATTAATCCCTTATGATGTGAGCTTTTCCTAACATCCTCCTCTTAAAATAATAAATGTGGTAATTGGTGCAGCCCACCCTGGAGAACGGAGCAATCACTGCAGGGCTGCTCCAGGGCCAGCAGCACCAGCTGGATGTCACCACTGGGTGTGACACACGGGCACTGGCCCCTTCAACAAGGCTTTGTTGAATGCTGCAAAGCCCTTCTGGACACTTGGTCTCAAGAAATGAGACATCTCCCTAGGCCAACTCCAGCTCCTGAGGAATGCCTGGGTACTTCATGCCTTTGGGGATTTACTATGTGCAGATATTTCTTGAAAAATTGCTGAATTGCAGTAATAAAAGTGGAAAAAAAAAACCCAAGGTAAAATCCATGGAATTTCCATTTTCCAGCAATGCTGACAAAACAGAGGAGACAACCTTTGAAAGGATGATGCATCAAAGGGTGGAATGTAGCAATCTTGCTGGGAGCGAGCAAGAATTTCAAAGCACACTTCTCAAACATGGCTTTCACCCCCTCCCAGAACCAAGCTTCAGCTGCAGCATTACTCAACAGTTGCTCACAACTTTCCTGTGTTAAACACATGAGCACAGGCACCATACACACACCCAGGCTGTCTTTGGCTCAGAAACTCTCCAACTCATTCTCCCTTCGCACCAAATCCACCCGTGGCTTCAAGGGAGGGTTTGGATGATGAAAGAACCACCCTTCCATCTGTTGGCCACTATCTCCTCCTTGCATCTCAGCTCCAACAGGAGACCCAACAACTTCCAGGCTGCATTAACGCCCTGGGTTCGGCCTTTCCTTTAAATTATGTCACATCAAACAGGAGCCCGGGCCAGTAACCCCAATGTTTGTCAGCTGCCCTCAGCCACACCTCTGGCCAGGATGGTGAAAGCTCCCATGAGGAACCGAAGGGGTTGAAGTTGAAGGAGCGTGTACACTGTGAGTTGTAGCTGTGGCACTGCTCGCTGGCAGCTGCTGCATCTCCCATCACGAAGGTCAGTTGCTGTAGAGCACCCTGGCGAGGAAGAGACACAGAAACCATAGTTTATCCACATGCTTCCTCCAGAGGAGAGGGAGGGGGATCTCCAGCCCCTCATAGGGACTTCTTTACAGGCTGAGTTGGGGAAGGCTTGCAGTGACAGGACAAGGGGAGATGGGTATAAACTGGAGAGGGACAAATTTAAACTAGAGATGAGGAAGAATTTCTTCACAATGAGAGTGGTGAGGCACTGGAACAAGTTGCCCAGAGCAGTGGTGGCTGCCCCATCCCTGGAGGGGTTCAAGGCCAGGTTGGATGGAGCTTGGGCAGCCTGATCCAGTGGGAGGTGTCCCTGCCCATGGCAGGGGGGTTGGAACTGGATGATCTTTAAGTTCCCTTCCAACCCAAACTACTCTATGATTCTATGATTTAGGCAATCAGAATTCACCCCCCATCTTCAAGATCTGGACACAACGATTCTGGGAGCAAAGGCTAAAAACCAACAACATGCGGGTTGTTATGCTCAAGTTAAATGACAGTGAGGATGCAAGAGGTGCTAAGCACACTGCGAGATCACACCCTTTTATTCACCCCAAGGGAGCATCCTGCCCTGGCCTCTCTGCACACCCAGGCCCTCCAGCTCTGAGCTGGGTGCTGCGCGGCACCACAGAGCTGCTCTCGTAGTGCAAAGGCCCCATTAAGAACAAACAAAAGAAAGAGACCAAAGGGAAAAATATTCTGTATAGGAGAGGATTGACAAAGAAGGAAGCACAATACTGGACTTCCAGCATGGACTGCCAGACAGAGGAAGGAGGCAGATAAACAGAGATGATGCCCATTTGTCTGGCCAAGGCAAAATGTCAACCTCCAAGGTACTGCACTTGTGTAAGAATCAAAACCAATTAAAAAAGGGTTTCCCTGCTTTGCTAGGCTGCCCTTACGCTTCCTCCATTGAGCTCAGGGTGAGTGAAATAAATAGCAGCATGGCACCAGTCATGTTTGAGCAGCTCTTTAGTGTGAAATGAGTCTCCAGAGGGAACATCTGAGCCAACTCTGTCCACCCAGTGCTCCTCTGCTACCTCCCCAGCAAATGCTGAGGAGCATGTCTGAGCTGCCAGTTGACTTCTTCAAATCATTAACATTGGAGAAAACCTCTAAGATAATAAAGTCCAACAATGAACACAATACCAACACGCTTACTAAACCATGTCCTGAAGGCCCACACTAAAGCTGAAATCTTCCTCCCCAGGCTGCAGGTGCAGCTGAGCAGCCCAGTATAAACCAGGGACAAGGGGAAAGCTATGCTATGGAAATGGAGAAGAGGTTCAGATTGACGATCCAAACCAGGGCTGGTCTCAGAATTGCCACTTCGGTTTTTTCTCTATGAGCTAGATCTGTTGATACCATTTGTTTCTGTGTCTGAGGTTGACCATCAGATGCATTTCAACAGAAAGCTTGACAGCCCTTGATTTTATCAGGCATTTTTACAAGGCCACTTACTTTGACACACTGGGAATCCTTTGCCTGTGAAATCCTCCAAGTAGGGGCTTTATCTTCAACACAAGCATGGGAGAAGCTTCCCAACCAAATGCTTCCTATGCTGACTGCACAGGCAACTTCTGTACATGGTACAAGTCATGGTCAACAAAAGAGAGTGAGTTTATGTCTAACCTAGAGGTCTCTGCTGCTGACACTTGTGTTGCCCTGACTCAGAACAAACACTTTGTACAATTCAAAGCTTTCTAAAGCTCACCCTGCCCAAGTGATGTGTTGTAGCAAGAACAGGCAATAGGGTAGGGCCTTCAGAGGGTAGTGCCACCTCTCTTTGTGTGGCTAGAGCAGACCATGTCCTCAAACACAGCCCTGCCCAGCTCTCACCTTGAAGGGTATCTCGAAGGACTCAATCAGGCCTCCGATGATGATCAGCCCTTCAGTGTTCACTCCCATCCCGAAGTAATTGGACCAGCTCACTCTGTCCACCAGTCGACAGTCCACATGCAACTCCAGCCTCTCCAAGGAGATGCTGAGAGCAACCCGGTGCCAGCGCCCATCGCCGAGAAGAGAAACTGGGAACCTGCATGCCCAAAGGGGGAAGGGAAGAGGCACAACATGAAACTTGGATCCCACACCTTATGTAGGACTGGGCTTCACCCTTACCAGCTCCCAGGGTCTCTCACCTACCCATCCTTAGTGCAGATGCTAAGGACTGCACAAGAGAAATCAAGTCTATCTTATTGTCACAAAGTAAGCACCAACACTTAGCTTCCAGCACAGGAATGTTCTTTCTATCCAACAGATTTGGGTACATCAACAAGGAGTTGAGGTGTCTGATATTTGTGTCTTTCCCCACTTGCTTTATCCCCAGACTTTATTTGAACCTTTTTGTTCTTTGCTTTGTTTTCCAGATCTGCATCATATTAACAGAGTAGAGTCTGGCAGTCACACCTACAGCTCTGAGGGATCATCACCCAAGTGGAGGGATCAATCCAGCTGACAGGCGGTCAGAGCAGCACTGCTCAAAGCCCATAAGTAGGAAACCTTAACTTTGGTCTTGGGAGTAGAAAAGGAACCATGAAAAGGCAGAAATAAGCACCAGAGCTGAAACTTACTCGTAGTGTCTCCTCCTCGTGGTGACAAAGACCAAGGCGTATGGGTTAATCCTGATTTGGAAGAGCACGTGGCTCCGATGGCTAAGGATGGTCACTAGGCTGGTGTCCTCCTTCAGCGAGTACCTGAGCTTCATCAGCACACTCAGCTCATCTGCAAACCTAGAAGAAAGAAGCAGTGCATGGTGGCCTCCAGTGGCCGCTGAATCACCACAAACTGCCCTCTTAGGTTAAAAGACAGAAGTCACAGCAGGAATGATTTCGGTCAGGACCAAAAACAAAAAGCTAAGAGCAAACAGCCATTCAGGTTGTAAGGTCAGGTACTCAGAGGAGCAAAAATGAACATGACCCATATAACCTCAAAGCATCCCCCTGAGGTGCAATCTCAGCGCGAGCTTATGTGGCATGACTTTCTATAAGGCTCCTGCCCTGTCCACTGCTGAAACTGAAAGAGAAACCTGTTAGGAGCAGCTCTCCAACGCTCCTTTCACTACATCCACTGTCCTTGTCCACAGTAACCTACAGCCCCTTATAAAGAACAGCAAAGACACTGTCCATGTCTCCACAGACCTTGGGATCAAGCAGTGCTGATGGATATGGCTCTTGCTCCCTCCAGTTACATGCTGGAGTGCAGAGGTCTTCCTGATGAGAACACCAAGAAAATACACTCCTGGAAACGGTCAATCATGCACTGTGTATTCCCTGCACACAGCCCAGAAAGATGGAAGAAAGGGAAGTAGCGCTGAGCTCACAATGTCTAAATCACTCTAGATCAGCAACTCCTTTACTGGGAGATAACTTGTCAATGGGAACCCTGCCAGTACCAACACAGAGTGTTCTCTTTGGGTTGTTGTGGAACGGGGTCTTAAAGTAACCCTTTAAACCAACAAGCCACCCCAGCCCCCTGGAAGGTAGCTCACCTGTCCCCAAATGCCTCTCTCGTAGGGATGTTGAGTGTAGCGTACTGCCCAATCTCCAGAATGCTGCAGTTGGTTTCGTCATAGCTCAAGGAGATATTGCTGAGGTCCTGTGCATGGGAAGTAATTTTGTCCAACAAGTTCACTTCATCTGCATTGGAGGAGAAGAAAGAGATGCTCAGTAGCTGAAATACCTTCCCTACAGGGCTCTTTCCTCGTTCTTCCTATTAGACAACAGCCAAAATCCCTAGGTAGAAGGGAATGCAAACTGAGGAGCTGAAAATAAATGACAAATTCAGGAAACTGAGGCCAAAACAAACATTCAACAACCCCAGAAGCAGCCAGGTGATATTTTAAAGACAGAATGTGCTTCAGGGCCAGTGACCCAAAGACATAAAGGGCCATTCCTATCCCAGCAGTGGTGGTACCATTATGACCATATAGTTGGGATTCTCAAGACTGTAAAGCCGTGCCTGGGACACAAATGTCCTAAAACACAAATCTTGGATCAGCTGGGTACAGAAAATACCACTCAGTCCTTTCCCAGGCTTCCTTGTTGAAGTATCTTCTACTTCAATAAAGACTTGGACAAGGGAGAGGGGTGAAGTTACCGTGTCCCTTGGTGGGGCGAGTGTCCTGACCAGACCTTAGGGTCTCCTCTGTCCAAAGCAAAGTTCATTGCCATGCAAGGTCAGGAGCTCCACTGGGAGATCAGGTAATAACCCTTCCCCAGCAGGTGAAAGGTTCACTTTTAAAACCCTGCTGTGAACACACAAAATGGTTTGAATAGGGTGTGAGGCCCTGCTCTGGCCTGTTTGGCACCACCATCGCTTCAGTCTGATGAGGAGCTTTTAACTCCCTTGGTGAACACAGACCTTTCCCTTTCCAAATTCCTTCTTGAACTAAAGCATCATTCAATTACACAAATACCTGAACAAAAATTTGTTTAAAACCACAAAGTTTCTTGTTCCCCTCCACTAGCAAAAACAACTTGCAGACATCTGGCTTCACCCAGACATTCTGTTTTACCTCCAAGACACCTTCAGCCAGGTCCCTCCCTTCTTGTCGTCCCTTTATACTGCTGGGCAGAGTGGCAATAACCAATCTGCAAGGGGTGGGGACAAGGGACAGACCCAGGGCAGCACCCCAGGGGTCTGAATCACTCTGGACCTGCAGCCCCTTTACTGGGAGGGCCTGGACAATCCCAGCTGATGACTTGTCAATGGGAATCCTGCCAATACCATCTGCAGCAGCATCTGCCATCACTTGGGAGACATCCAGCCTCTGTATTCACTCTAATTCCCGTTATCAATGAGGTGTGAGATTTATGTGAGGGCAGATGAACAGCCCTGGGCATGCTGCAGCCTGACAGGAGACACTGTATAGATCCGCTGCTCTGGAAAATAACAAGTCAATTGAGCAGAAAACCACTTTGGTCCAGTTGAGATGCTCATGTAGCAGTCCTGCCACCAGGAAAGGGAAAGAGCCCTGTGCTGGGGAGGGAATGGGGTCCTTCAGGAGACACAGCTATTTGTGGTGACTTGGGATCCCACCTGGCATCTCCCCAGCTCCCCGCATGGTCACAGCATCGACACATTCCCAGGCAACTCCCAGTAACATGAGCATTTAACAACCTTCAGCAGCAGGAACATCGCAAAAAATGGCACCGAGCCTGGCAGGGTGCAGGGCTGAGCCCCTCAGAGACAAGAGACATAAACCCTGGAACAGTACAGAGTTGGCAGCATTTATCAGTGCTGCAAGTGATGTGCATGCACAGCATGGGGAATTAATCTGAGACCAAACACAGCTGACTGAGGGAAAAAAAGTCAGGAATGTTTGTCCTTTCTCTTCCCCAAGCAGTTTTGGGAGGTGATTTCCCAGCTGCTGACATCAATGGGTGTGCCAAGAGCTGCACATTCCATCTCCAAGGCTGCTTTGCTGGTGATTACAGGCAGTTAAGTGTGAATTCAGTGGATTCTATCAAGTGAAGGCCCTTCCTGCACAAGCTGCAGCTGGAGACTTGGTACTAGAAGCAACCAGCTTACAGGGAAGCTTTACTAGGCAGGGTATGGCCTTAGTGCACAACTTGAGCATGTGTTGAAAGTTAGAATCATGGTCCATGACAACGTGTGCATCTAGGGTTTAAGTTAAGTGTGCATTTGGTGCTTTCCTAAATAAAGTAGCACAGAGTCCTCTCCTCATGGAGCTGGAGGCAGCTGGAAGGCAACCACAGGGGCAGATCTATGCCGGCAGATCTCTACAGCCACAGTTAGCGTTTGCCTCTAGACCCTTCACCAACCTGTTTTTTTGGCACAAAAGAGAATTAGGAGTGAAATTAATAACACCTCTGAAGAGCCAGCAAGGGGACAAGTAGGAAGCACAACCCATCGTAGTCAAGAAGGTGGCCATCCACAACGTGGAGCACCAACCAGCAGAGGAGCAGAGATGCTGATGCTACTGTACGCCCAGAGCAACCTCAGCTCTGACAGAGGAGCTCTGCACTGCTGTAGCCTCTCCCACAGCTCCCATTAGAGCCTGGATGTCACTGGAAGCATTTGGCCACATTCCTGTCCCTACAAATAACTCCCTACAGGTTTGTATGCACATGGGGAGCAGCAGAGCAAGCACTGAGCGCAGCCCCTGCACGATTCAGGCAATTCAGAGGATGATGCCAAACCTCTTCTGAAGCCAAGCAAGGACAGGCGAATGACAACAGGTCATTTTAAACCCCAAAGAGGGTCACCACATAAACCTCTAGCACAGTTATACCCTGGAGAGACCAGCCAATGCACACACTACTCTCAGTCCCTTTTATGCCGCAGGAGATAAACTGAAATACATGATGTGTCTCTTGGACACCACCCCTCACACAGAGCTGGGGAAGCTGGAAAGTAGATGCTCTTCTCCTGCTTTACCAGCTCCAGACCGCAGCTATTCCCACACATGCTACTATCTTGCCATTCCCTGTTCTCCAGAAGCAGTTCTCATACATTTATTTTAGTCACATCTGGCCAGTTTCCATGCCACTGGGGCCTCAGAAATGTCAACAGCAGAACTCCACGCTGCAAAGCAAAGCATCAGATGGGGCCAATCTACTGCAGACACTGCGAAGTGTGTCATGCTGCAATACCTAAAGCTCATTGCACTGCACTCTCATCCTGGGGCAGAAGCTGATGCACAAAGTTGTTTACGACACTGGATTTAGTGCTCAAGCAGCCTCAACACCAAAACTATTGCTTGCAGCTTCTCTCCAGGATAAACCAAGGGTCAACTCTCCATCCTGACACTGATGTGTTTCTGGTTGTTACAAGAACAGCACAGATTTACATTGAATTCCAAAGCAGGCTTATGGTTCTGTCTTTGCCTTATCCTCTGGGAGCAGACGTGCAGCTTCTCAAGGACACAGATTACCTGGGGACACAATTCTCAGCTGCAGGGTCTGAGTCACTAGCTACCAGAGATCGGGGTCACAGCCTCTCTGGGAGCAGATTAATCCCAGGCAGGCAGATTCCAAGGAAGCAGTAAGTGCAGTTTCAGTGCAGCAGCCGGAGTCAGGGACTAGACAATGTCTGATAAAATAATTCTATGTTTCCTTTACAAAAAACCTATGTTTTCTTCTGAGCTTTCAGCTTTCCTGGGGCTCAGGTGCCTTATCGCCACAGGCATTCATAGTGGGATGAATCTTGCTTCACAGGCAGCCTGCCCCATCTCCTTCCAGTGGCTGTCAGTGAGCCGATCTGCTCACAAATGCTCATTCCACCACTGCAGAGCAACCTTCACCATCAACGTGCTCCTACCAGGACCCCAGAGGCAAGGCTCACACCAAGCTGTGCTCACAGTCCAGCTGCATTTGCTCTGGGTCTTAGACTTGGGTTCTTCCTCACCCACTTGCAGAAAAATGATGCAAGACAGCCCATGGTGCACATCTGGGACATGTCCAGCATGCCGAACCTCCACCTTTGCTATTCAACTTGAAACCAAAAGTCCGCAGATGGATATTTCTATGCTGGAAAGGAAATTCCTGGAATTCAGCAGCTGCTGCCAAATTCCACTTGCCTTGGGGCTCCTAAAGCAGGCAGCCCAGGGAGAGGGGATCTTGTGCATGGGTAAAAGCACAGAGCTAAGCTTAAATAGGGCTCTTAGGCTGAGGGTGTGGGTGGAGGTCCCAGGTGAGGGACCCCAGGAGGCTTAGGGTCATTAAGGCTCATTAGTGCTCTCTGAACCTTGACAGAAGTCAGTACAGGTCCTCCACCATCCCACTCCTGGGGCTGCATCCTAGGTGTTCCTTGGAGTGGCATCCCAGGTTGCAGAGAGAGAACAGTGACCATTCATGCTTTCCTCTGGATTGCATGCTCAAGTTTGAAGGTCATACTCAGGGTTATGTTCTTCTCCAAAGGAAGGAAATGAGGGAAAAGGGAAGGACAACGGAAAACATAACGAGCCCTGAGAGAGCTTGTCAGACTGAGTCACTTCCCCTGGATGTGGCACCACTGGTTGGAACCTGAAATAATTGGGCTGGACAAGTCCTGACGACAGCCTTGGAGGACAGTCCAGGAGCTTGTTGGCTGGAGAACGGAGTGTATGAGCTAATGGGTCTTTTCTCTCACTAATTTCTGGGTGATTTATTAAAATGTCTGTTTAGGATCACAGGCCATGTGCTTCAGCTGTGTTTTCGAACTCAGAATCTGAGGGGCTTGTACATCACAATTAGAATTTAATACTACTGGCTCTCTCTGCATTGAGTGATGGAAAAAGAGGGTATAATATATACAGGGGTAAGGGTTTCCTGGCACCTCACATTGCTGACACCATCCCATTAGCACATGCAGGGTCCATAGTCAAGCATTCAAAACCAGATGGCCCTCCCAAAACACTGATGCTCCTCCGCTTCCCTTTCAACATCTCTTTCTTCTCCATCCTTTGCCTCCTGAAAGAGGCTCTTAGGCTTGGAGGTTGTGCCTGACCTTCCCTGGACCAAGGAGATCCAATACGGCAGCTTCATATTTGTTTGGCCTTACCTGATGACTCTGCACATTGAGTGGACAAAGTCAAGGACACATCCAGTAGTGCTGTGTTTGCACAACATCAACCTTCCAGCAGATCTTCCTGCTTTTTCTTTCTATCCTAGCACTGCTTGCAACATAAAAAACATCCACGGCAGCCACCCGTATCACCTCCTGTGCCACCTTCACGTCCCGCTGTGCCCATTTCCCGTACCACCTCGTAATTTCTTCTGAAGGGCAACACCACAAGGCACGTGAGATGCGATTTAAGTCACAGCACACACATCTCGCAGGGCCAGACCCCCATTCAGAGGGTTACACAACAGGATTTCAACCTTCGTCTCCCTGCTCTGAAGAGCAGGGATAATTTGGGTTTGACGCAGTGACTGGAAGTTGAGGGGGACAGAGCCAAAACAGGAAGAAAAAGAGAAAAGCACATTTCTCACAGTGAACGTTGTACCTATTAGTGGAAGACTGAATGCAACCACCCATCCACCCACAGAGAGGACAGAAAATTTCAGGGAAGGGAAACCTTTCTGGAAGAAAGACCTTGCCGTACACATTGTTTAGACAGGAAAAAATGGAGCATGGGCTTCTTTTCAAGCTCGTTACGCAGATCTGCAGGCGTGCTGGTGCTCCTTTGTATGGGCCCAGCATGGGGGGCTCTGCTGGGATGGGGCTTTTGGGGACAAAGCCTGGGGAGAAGGAAGGGCCGCTGGAAGTCCAGGATGACCCCAAATAAGGATACGCTTGCTCGAAGGAAAAGTAGGCCAAGTGGCAGAGCCTGTGAAAGAGCTTTCGGGAGAAGAGCAAGGAGAGCAAAAGAGCGAAGAGTTTAAGAGTTGCTAAACTCAAAGTGGGGAAGACGAAACCAGAATGGGTGCAGGAGTGGGAGAATGGGCTTGGTGGGTGCGTCAGTCTTCTGCTTTACAATCCTCATGGGGTCTTTTCTCTGCAAATCCCAACTGTCCAAACCATGAGAGAGCAGAAAAATCTCATCCCATTCATTGAAAGAGTGTTTCATGTTCTTGTAGGGACATGGAAAGGTTCTGCAAACTTAGAGCAACTCAGTATCCTGGTAGCTGAGAAATGAAGAGTCTAAATACCCTTTCAAAGGAGGCGCTGGGAAGGGCTGGGAGGAAAGCTCACAAGGCTAACTGCTTTGCAGAATTTGGTGGCCTCCCTCGGTGGTTTGGATATGTTTGCTTTTTTAATAAGGAAACAAAAAGGAAGCTACCTTTCCAGGACACGTACTGAGGGGCCCCACAGAGTTCCTCAACCATCTCCTTCCTGAGTAACCAGAAGATTTAACTTCTATGAAAATGCTTAAGGGTGCTGCATTTCACCCTAGCCTTGCACATCCCTCACCAACCCCCCTGTTACGGGCAGGGACACCTCCCACTGGATCTGGTTGCTCCAAGCCCCGTCCAACCTGACCTTGAACACCTACAGGGATGGGACAGCCATGATTTCTCTGGGCAACCTGGGCCAGGGCCTCACAACCCTGATCATGAAGAATTTCTTCCTGATGCCTAATATAAATATTCCCCCTTGTCTTATCACTCCATGTCCTCGTACAAAGTCCCTCCCCAGCTTTCCTGGAGCCCCTTTCCACACTGGAAACTGCTCTAAAGTCTCCCCAGAGCCTTCTCTTCTTCAGGCTGAACAACCCCAACTCTCTCAGCCTGTCCTCATATGGGAGGTGCTCCAGCCCTGGCATCATCTTTGTTCCATCTTTTTCTGCTCTGTGGATACATGTTCTGTCCCCTCCTGGAGCACTAACAGCAACTGCTGTTGGGTTGAGCCCCAACCCTCACTTTACTTAAGCTAAATATTGTCAAAATGACGTATTATCTCTATGCAGGGCTTGATAGGTTTAGCTAGAGGGGTATTTTAAAATGGATTTCATTTAAACCTGTGCAAATCCACACACAGCCACTCTTCAATCTTCTCAAGTCTGCCTCGGAGCAATTAAGCTTAATTACTGAATTGCAATGAATCAGCATAAACCAGCTTTGAATTGGTCTACAGTGCCTATACAGAAGATTCTGTGAGATTAATCTGGAAACAACTGAAAAACATACCAGTAAAACTTGTGCGACACTGAGTGGGGACAAGTCCCAACAACACTGGTCCTCACTGCTGTGAGTAAATAAACTTCTTTGTTGCTCCATTGTCAAAGTAAATTAATAGCAAATTCTACAAACTATCACACTGCAGGGGCTTGTTTTCAGCATCAGCTTTCCAAGAGCCTCCCTCTGTGGTGTTTTGTTTTAGAGGACTGGAAGACGCACACATAAACACAAAGCCACTGGAGAAAAGCAATGAAAGGATGATCATGAAAATCGCTTCTGGGTGGGATGGTCAGCACCAAGCAGGGCAGCTCACAGCACAACCGGAGTTTGTACCCCTGATTTGCAGCACCCTCTCATGCTAATGAAGAGCACACGCACACTGCTGTGTGCACACCCCTTCCAGATCCCATGGCCAAGGCTTGTCTGTATTTGAGACTTCAATGTCAGGACCACAGGGAGGCCCCTCCAGCCCCCAACCCTGTCTCCAACAGCAGATGCTTGCAGGAGAAGAGAGGAAAGGACATCAAGAGAGTCTTTCCTGCTACTTTCCCCCAGCTCCCTGCAGCGTAAGGATTTGCTGAGCCAAATGCAGTGTCCATGTCAGCAACCACTGGCAGAGACTTGAGCTCAAACCTCTCCTGTGCTGAGGAGCACTGGGCAATCCTTCTGTTCTGGGCTGCCCAAGAGGGCAATGAAGCTGGTTAAGGGTCTAGAGAATAAGTCTCATGAGGAGCAGTGAAGGGAGCTGCGTTTGTTTAGTGTGGAGAAGAGAAGGCTGAAGGGAAAAATCATCACCTTCTACAACTGCCTGAAAGGAGGTTGTAGTGAGGTGCGTGCTGGGTNGATTGGATATTAAAAGAAATTTCTTTACTGAAGGAGTGGTGACACACTGGCAGAGGCTGCCCAGGGCAGTGGTGGAGTCTCAAACCCTGGAGGTGTTCAAAAAGAACATGTAGACATGGCACTTATGAATATGGCTCAGTAGGCACAGTGGGGTTGGGCTGATGGTTGGACTGGGTGAGCTTAGTGGTCTTTTCCAACCTCAGTGACTCTATGATTCCACGATCCCTGGGCACACACCACTTTAAATCTCTCCATTCTGAGCTTTCATGATGTTTTGTGGTGTCTTAGACTCATCCTAAGGCAGGATGGGATGCATTTGTAAAATCTCAGCAACACGATGTGGGGAAAAGCAAGCTGCAAGAGGGCAGCACACAAACACTCACTTTCCAAGCTGCACTCATGGAGCAGCGATAGGTAGGGGAAAAGGTGGAAGGGTTTGGTTTACCTCCTAACTCCCCTTTCTTCATCAAATGGCAGGAAGATCAGCAAAATCTACACCAGAAGCTACAGAACTGAAACAAAGAGGTAGAAGTGAGTAAGGCAGAATGATTTCTTACAAAAGGAAATGAAATTTTTTGAGTTTTTGATTGAAGCAGCAGTTTGATGGAAAATATCTACTTTTGAAGTATCTTGGTCTCCTTCTTCTCCATTATAAGTTGATCATCATACATGTTTCCTCCAGCTTAACCTACCATTGTATTAGAAGAGTTGTTTTAAAATCTGGCAAGGGTTCAGCCCGAGCTATTATTTCAACAATGTTGAAAGTGTCTTGAATAGCAAGGGAAATGGTCGTGTTCGTACTATTTACTGCTGCAGACTAACCCATGTAAGAGAGATTAAAGCCTGAGAAAGTCAAATATGTCCAGGGAGCATATCCTGGGATATCATCTCATTTCAAGCAATAAGGGTTTGGTGCATTCCAAAACTAAACTCTTCCTCCAAACTCCCCTGATCCTTCCACTAGCACTGAACTGTTTTGTTTCGTTCAGCTTAACTGTACGTCACCTGAGGCTGAAAAAATGAAGCTTAAACCTGATATTACTGATGATGTGCAAGACAAGCCAGAGCAAAGGCGGTACACCCAGATGTTAGTCACTGGTGAAAGGTAACCAGAAAGAGTCTGATCGTGTGCCAGCAGCCATCTGTCACACCGCACAAATGCTGTGTTGGCCCAGGATCTCTGAGACTTCTGGTTTCCAAGTTATAATCAAAGTATCAAAAACCCATGGGAACAGTAAAGCAGTGAAAGGATCTTTGTGTTTTCAGACCCAGATGAACTTGTGTTCAAACACCAGAGCTGTCCCATTGGGCCAGACAACAGGACCCACAAGAACAGCTTAATTTCTGGTAGCGGTTGCACTGGGAAAGAGCAACAGCAAATCTGCCCAGCTGGCATAAAAAGAAGCCTCCAGCCGGGAGAGTAGAGGTTCAACCTGGAGAAGAGAAGGCTCTAGGGAGATCTTAGAGCAGCTTCCAGTACTGAAAGGGGCTCCAGGAAAGCAGGCGAGGCGCTCTAGATCGAGATGGGCAGGGATAGGATGAG
>WAAB01022005.1:0-12422 GCA_013389865.1 Piaya cayana | reverse complement strand
CCAGAGCTGAACACAGGACTCCAATCAATCGTCAAACTTTGAGGACCAGCAAGCCAAAATGCAGAAAACCTGCCCCTACTCTCCAATGGAATGATGATGACTCTGCTGTTGGAGCACAAGGCTTCCCCTAAACCAAGCCCCGAGCTGCATTTCAAACCTGGGATGCCCCGGGGAGGACGGAAGAGCCGCTGTGGAGTACCGCGACCCAGCCAGCAGCGATTGTGCAACAGCCTTAGCTCAGTTGTATAACAACAGTCCTGGTTTGATGAACTGCTCACAGCCAGACTCAAAAAGCAACAGCCCAGAGGAAGGGTGGTGTCAACATTACCTTTCACTCACCCGAAAGAAAAGAAGAGCAGGGGGAATAAAGGATTTTGTGTTGTTTCGGCTGCCGCAGAGCCAAGCAGAGGGAGTCCGGCCGCAGCTCCTTGCTGGCCAGCACTGCAATCCTGGCAGCCAAGGCAGCCTCCGAGCAGGAAACGGATTAATGCGCGATTGCTCCGTTACTACTCTCTCACCAGCGTGTAGCGCGTCTTCACTGGATTATTTTAACAGCAAAAAGTCGCACACAGGAACACCCACTGGAGCAATCAGCTTCCATCTGGGTTAACCCAACCCCTCACATTCCCTTCAGCGCCCACTCAACAGCTTCCTTCCATGCAAAAATATTTGCTCAAAACCATCTTGATGTGCAAACAGCCCGATCTGAACACACCAAATTTCTTGGGCAGGAGCAGGGCAAAGCTCACCCCTCCAGTCCTGCATCTCCAGGTTTCCCCAAGCGCTGCCCCCCCCAATCCCAAAATTCCACCCCAGCCTCCAGGATGCTGCCTGGTATCGGAGTCCAGACGTTCCACGCAGCCAGGAGTTTCCCCGGACAGCTTGAGTCAGCTCAGGGCAGAGAAGGTCAAGTCTTAACCATCCACAAAGCACCAGCGTGTTACAGCAAGAAGGACAAATGAACTGAGCTTCCTGCATGCCAGGGGCTGCAGCGAGTACAGAGCAGAGCAGCTTCCCCGGGCATCAAAAGCCTGGCACGGCACCACGCCGTCCGCTTGGCTGGGGAATTCTCTGCTTCAGCCTCAAATTAACCAGCATCGCGTTTCCCCATCAGACATCTAAAGCTACTCTACTCTTCAGAGGCTCCTCTTGCAGTCAGATCACCAGCCCGCTCCTCCCCGCAGACGCCCTTTGATGCTGGCACCCCTGGCTCATCCTCAGCATCCTGGCTGGCAGAGGTGCGGCCCCACACTGCTCCTGGGGAGCGGGGCCGGCTGCTGGCTTCAGGGGCCTCGTGGCAAGGCAGGACAGGCAAGGCGAGGTGGGGCAGCACCCCAAAAGCGCAGCAGGGTCCAGCTCAAAGGCTGGTGAAACAATTCCAGTCACCCTTGCTGCCCATCCCCTCAGGGCAGCTGTGCTGCCAGCAGGAACCCGGCTGTGNGGCCATTCCCTCTTGTCCTGTTCCTTGGGAGAAGAGCCCAGCTCCATCCTCTCCACAACCTCCTCTCAGGTACTTGCAGAGAGCAATGAGGGCTCCCCTCAGCCTCCTCTTCTCCAGGATAAACACCCCAGCTCAAAGGTCCCTTCGGGAATGCCAAAATCCCACCTACCAGCAAGGAGCTGCTGGAGGGGCTGAGTGGAGCAGGCACCAAACTGCACCAGAATCACCTTTTGGGCAGCTGAGCCCAAGGAATTAACCCCCATCACTGTGTCTCCTCGGGATGTACAGCAAGACACACTGTTTGGCTGCAGACACACGTTTGCCTAAGCAGCTTAAGAGGAAAGCATTGACTGCTCTAAAGTTGCTTCAATCAGAGCAGTGAGAAAACCACCTTCAGCTCAGGTTAGCAACTTTTGAACCGGAGCTGGAGAGCAAGAGCAGTTTTGCCTACGCAGAGACACGTGGAGCAACAAGAAAACCATTCTGAGACGACCACCACCAGGAAAATCCATCACACACACCTACAGAAACCCTTCCTTCTGGGTCTCTGGAAGGCAACACACATTTATTGCAAGAAACATTATGGTGTAAAGAAAGAGAAAAACATAAAGATGACAGTACCTGATCCTCCAAACTGAGTGCTCGCTAGGGTCGTGGGTCTGTTTTTTCCATTAGCCACTGGCAGGGGAAACATCTAGAAAAACAAGATGAGAGAGAAGGGAAGAGAAAAGAGATTTCAGTATGTTGGTTTTACTCTGCTGCTGCAAAGGGGGGCAGCTTGGGCAGGCGGGGAGGGGGAGAAAGGCGGGGGGGGGGAAGAGGATTGCTTTATTGATGCAAAAACCTTTCCTCTCCTCGTGTCCCTGCTCCACAGCTCAGCTGCGGGAGGGAGAGGGGAGCAGCGCAGCTGGGCGCTGACATACACACACACATTCCTGCGTGCATAAACTTCTCCTGTGTACACAGCACGGCTGGTTCCGTAGGTGCGACTGAAAACCATCCAAGAAGCATCACTGCCGTGCTGAAAGCCAACAGTTCCTCCCCGTATTTATCCACCGAGGCGCAGACGAGAGGGTGCCCGTGGGGCCACGGAGAAAGGCTGACTCCATTCATAAAAAGCTAGCAGGAAAGTGACAGCACCACTTCTGAGACAGAGTCCAACAGTAGCCGTCCACTTACCAAACCATCCCCAAGCACCTTGTCTGCCTGGTTTTTAAACCCCTCCCAGGCGCGGGGACTCAACCACCGCCCTGGGCAGCCTCCGCCAGTGCCTGAGAACCCTTTTGGTGAACAAATTTTTCCTAATATCTAATCTGAACCTCTCCTGCTGAAGAGATGACCAAGCCCAGGCGATGCTCAGCTAGACAAATCCTCCAGCCTCACGGAGCTGCTGCCATCCTGCTGTTTTGGGGATTCTGTCAGCACCATGACCTGGTGTCCAGTGGGAGAAGCTGCACCAGGAGCAATATTTAATTCACAATGAGAAAGATTAATGTATTCGACAGAATAGGTCGTCTGGGTGCTTGTTTGCTGCGCTGCTGCAGCTTCAGCATCACAACTGACCTCCTCCTGCCTGGGAGCTTCCTCAAAAACATCGCATACCCCATCAGTTAACCTGTATAAATATTTTTAATATAAGTTGGGACAGTTTCAGAGGCTGTTATTTAAAAATTTATATGCACCTGCGTGCAACAGAAAGGAAAAACTAATTCTTCTCCACGCAAATGGAGCTCCAGCCAATAAAACAACTGGTGGGAAAACGCTTAGCGAATTAACATTTTAATATCCTTTTACTACTCGGCTCGAGCTACTTTCACCACAGAGTCATTTGAATTTTTATTATTTTTAGCTTTGTGATGTCTGAGCAACTCAAAAAGTTTTAATGCTTTGAAGATTAAACAATGTAATGGCACGAGAGCCTATAGAAAAGCAGCACTTCATGCCCTGACATAGCTGGTGTCTGGCTGCGGTCAGGAACATTCCTTTGTACAAAACCGTCTGCCCAGCTTTGTTTTCACAAATGCTGGAGAAGGAAGGAAAAAAAAAAAATACCAAACCCAACAGTTAAATGCGGTGGAGATGCAAAGAGAGTAGTTTAGAAAGCGATTGCCAGTCGAGAAGAGACCACAAATTTGGGATCGTATATATGCATGCACACATCGTGTATGCGTTATGCGTATTTAAATAAAGATTTAAGCAGCGTTTAGGTCTCAGCCTGCGTGTGGACGGCCAGTCCTGCTAGCAGACACCTGCCTTCCCATAGCTTTGCCCTTCCTGCTCCAACGGGAGCCTGGCAGCCAGAGGGGCTCCTGCTGCCACCCCAGAGCGAGGTGCCCACCCAAGGGGCTCCAGAGCTGCCCCCCATCCAATCTGCCTTGTTTCCTCAGGCTAGAAAACAACACCAAGCCTTGCTGGCACGCTGTGCCTAACCTCCCTCCATCCAAAACGCTTTTCCTGTCCCCTCTGCCTTGTTTTTTAATGCAAAGACCTCCAAAATGACTAAAAATGGCATTTACAAGGCTGATCCCACCTAGGTTGCCCCCCACTCCCCCTCTTCATAAGGTAGGGAAGGAGATGAAGCGGGTGGAACTCCCCAAGTGGCAGCTCTGCAGGTACGAGAGGAGGGGTGGGATGCACAAACCCCACGGTACCAAGCAACAATCACGATGAAGCAAGTGCTGCTGGCTCTTTTTCCACAAGCTTTTCTGCTCGATACTTGCTGATGCTGAAAAACCCAAAAGTGGAGAAAATGCACAACCGTGTTCCATTGTGTCTGCTCCAGCAAAGCAGGGGTCACCTCCACCACCTCCCCCCTGCCTCCACCTGCTTCCAAAGACATTTCAAGACTGCTGCAACACCTTCCTGCTCTCCTTCCACAAGGGATTCGGGAGTCACAGACCCCTTCCTGCACCGGGAATCAGAAGCAGGGTGATGCCAGAGACAGGGGAAACCCCAGGTTACCCCTCATGTCAATATGAGCTTCAAACAGGCTTCAAACACACTTTATCGTTTGCCACCTCCAGAAAGGACTTTGGGTTTTTTTTTTTCTCTTGCTGGCAGCTCATTTTTCCACTGGTGTGGGCTGAAGCTGATGGGGTCTGCTGCCTCGAGGAGCGTGGTGCAAGTCATACGTGAAGTGGCGGCTGCCTTCGCTGGCGGGTGTCACTCACAGGCAAAGTTCACCCACCCACTGCAAATTTCCTTTACTGCTTTAAAAGCTGCTTTAAAAATAAATGGGGGGAGGGAGAAGGAGAACCAGAGCTGACGTGGACTGGAGGGACACGGGCATTGAGGAGGGAATCCGGCACAGGAACCTGAGGAGCTGGAATTGGGTCATTATTGGCCTTTGCTGGATTTGAATAACGTAGATTTTAATAGTTATGTAAGATCCCCATCTTAAGTCACTATATTTGGTTTCTCAAGTCCTATCTCCAGCTCCCCGACAGCCGACAACAACTTCTGTGTCCCCACATAGCTCAACTCCCAAAGAATATGTTCCCTCCCTCTATTTCTCCTTGTTTAAAAGACGCAGATCCAGTGTACAGGCAGAGTCGAGCACCCGCACCCAAGGAGGTCAGAGCCGGGGACCCCACACCTTCCACAGCCAATGCCTAAGTGAGAAAGGGAATTTGCCAGACACAAGGAACAATATCCAGTAGTGTTGCATTTATTGTGCACTTTTACCAGGGCAGCAGTGTTTTCACATTAACTACCTCTTTTCACTGCCCCCGCTCCACCTTCTGAACTCCAGGCCGAGCCAACCTCAGGCCTGAACTCAAAACCCGAAATCTGTTTTGCAGCGCTGAAAGTATCCAGCTGTAAATTCAGGGAGAGCAGGGAATTCGACTCAATAAGCCTCGCCAGCAGGATATTTTATACGTGTTCATTTAAGACAGACCTTCCCGACTACAGCCCCAAACGGCCACCGCGGCGTAAAGGCAACCTTTACGACTGCTTCACTCTAAACGAACGCGCGGGTTTTATCATGGAAGTGCAGGCACCAAGTAGGGCGCAGGGCACGGCTTCAGCATCCTCGGTGAGGGCAGAGAGAGCTCGCTCGAGCCCCACTGCCTGGTGACAGCCTGCCTTTCCCCTGCAGATCCACGGCTGGGGCCATGAGGGCTGGCACACAGCGCTGGCGGAGAAATCAGCCGGCAGGTCCGATGCGACTGCTCAAGCCTCTGCCCACCCTGCAACATCTCACCATGCTAGAAACCCACCCTGACAACCGGCAGCTCCGCAGCATATGGTTAATACTCTGCTAATAATCATGGCTGTTAACAGCATTTCATTTCTGCCAGAGACCGAGGCTGGCACGCAGCCGCCTGCCTCTATCTAGCTTGGCAGGCGTGCTCTGCAGCACGGACGCCCCCGCTTCATCCGCATCCCACCCAGGGTTGCTCTATCCCAGCTCTCCTCGTGCCATGGGGTGCCCCTGCCCGCTGGGCACCCCACCCCAGCTGGGATACCTGCCCACACCTTCCCACAGCGCAGCACCGGTCACCCCCGGAGGTGTTGAAGGCCAGGCTGGACAGGGCTTGGTGCCCCCTGATGCAGTGGGAGGTGTCCCTGCCCATGGTAGAAGGGTTGGAACTGGATGGGCTTTGAGGTCCCTTCCCACTCAAAACATTCTGTGATTCTATGATTAATACGTCCCTTCCAAGCCAATGATTCTAGAAACGTCACGGCATGGCACAGCCATGATGATGCCTGGAATAGCCACAGCAAGTCCTCACAGACGAGAATCTCCTGCTGGTAGCTCCGACCATCCACAGCCTGCGCTCATCAGACCAAGCTGCAAAGCCTGGCAACCCCCAGCGAAAGGATAACACGCCCAAACCTAAGCCTAATAAATAGGTTAATCCGCCAACCAGAGTCAATAGGTGGGATGCCTTCTCGAAAGCTCTCCTGCAGACTGGCGAACAGTGGAGTCCTGCCAGGGAGCGGTGGTGAAGGAGAGAGTTCAAATTGCCTGCACTTTGGGGCAATTATAAAAGGCAATTTGTTCAGAGGCAGAGGGAAGCGTGCTGCCGCAAGCACCCAGAGCAGCCATCAGACCACGTAGCTCCAGCTCCCTTAGATCCAACTTACTGATTCCTTTGATTTTCACCCTTATTGGCAAATTACACTGGCACAAATCTTTGGGCAAGGGCTTTGCAGCTCAGTAATGACCCGATGTATTTATTTGTTACAGAAATATCATGAAATGGTTTGGGTTGGAAGAGACCTCAAAGCCCATCCAGTTCCACCTCCTGCCATGGGCAGAGACACCTCCCACTGGATCAGGGGCTCCAAGCCCCATTCAGCCTGGTCTTGAACACCTCCAGGGATGGGGCAGCCACCACTGCACTGGGCAACCAGGACCAGGGCCTCTCCACCCTCATGGNTCCTCCTTACGTTGGGGATTCCAGAACCGGACACAGGACTCCAGATGAGGTCTCACAAGAGTGGAACAGAGGGGCAGAATCCCCTCCCTTGCCCTGCTGACCGTGCCTCTTTTGATGCAGCCCAGGACACGGCTGGTTTCTGGGCTGCGAGCACACACCGCCAGCTCTCGTCAAGCTTTTAATGAACCAACACCCCCAAGTCCTTGTCTGCAGGGCTGCTCTGAATTGCATGAGGCACAAATCTCTTTTCGTGTCTATAAGATCCCGTTTACAGCATGTCTCACAACCCTGCCACTCACTGACCCCACCAACTCCAGCCTGACTGTGCAGCCCCCACTAGGAACAGACTTTAAACCTCAGTAACTGCACAGCAAACCCAGCACAGAGCTGGACCACAGACTGCTAGGACTGAACATATTTTCCCTAGATAAAAAGGAATTGAAACACTGATCCGAAGCAAATGCTTCCAGCTGCTCTGGATCCCTCTCTCCAGCCTTCCCTCCCATCTACTCTCCTGGTGAGGATTAGCAGAGCAATGCTCCGCTCCTGCTTATTCAAAGGAAAATATAAATACACTTGAAAGAGCCAGCTTTGTGGTCAAAAAAAACCTGCATCCCAAGGACGCAAGGGAGAGCAACCCACGGAACAGCCTCTTCGACAGACCCACACCGTGCACGAGCAGCCTGCGATGCCAGAGTGCAGAGCGTCTACGAGCTAGGAAGCTTTTCTGTTTTAGCTACTCATCCGTTGGGGAAAGATGTTAACATTCCCTTTATGCAAACTCAGGAGAAGGGCGTGCGGAGATGAGGGTTTGTGAAACAGATCTGGCTCCAATCCAGACTGCGTCAGAGCCCATCGGCCAACTTATCCTGGAGGGAACGTCTTCAAATCATTTGCTGGCAAATGACATTTGCAGGCCCTGATCCTGCGAGCAGCCGCCCCCGGTGCCGCTGCCAAACACGAGAGCCTTACACGAACGCGGAACGAGTTCTGATCGCCCCCAGGTACACGCCGGCGTAAGAGCATTGGAATCGAACCCCAATTCAAGTGTTAGGTGCAGACTAATCTCCAAGGACAGAAATATTTGTGTACAGAGGGAACGGGTCAGGACCTCTCCAGGGAATACAGCTCTGAGCATGCAAATGAGGACGGTTCGTTACATTTGAAAATAAGGTCTTGGGGCTTTTTTAAAGCTTTAAATGGTGACCGAGATTTGATTCTTTCCTAAGCGGGGGAGGGAAGCAAAGTGGGAGCAGCTGCAGCCCTGCGCGGGGAGCAGGTTATGGGATAGTCATCCAAAGCGCAGTTTCGAACCCCACACTCTCCAGGGCAGGAGGTGAGGAGCTCCTGCCGACCTGCAGGATCGCTGAGATGAGCCAGGGACAGGCAACCAGGCACCGCTCCCTTAGCATATTTTGCTGTTTTCAAACGCGCCCCGTCCCTGCAGTGCCCCTGCCGATGGTAAAACGGCTGTAAAACCACATCACTGACAATGCAACCGAGCCAGCCTCCCAGCAGAGGCACCAAACTGGGAGAACTGGGCCACTCCTGCAGGAGAATTGCTCTTCGGGGAGCTGGGAGACCCCACCACCGACCCCTCCAGCACAGAGCCTTGCTGGGGCAGGTACAAACCTCAGCTGCATAAAAAGTTCTATTTCCCATTGCTAAACCTTTTCTGTTTGGGTGCAGAAAAGCAACTAAGCCTCGGCACCTCCCACCGGCACAACAGGGCTCAGGACAGGGGGTGCCACTACTTTTCCCCCTTTTCCTCCCTTCTCAACAGGACAAGAAAATCAGCCCAGCAGGGCCACGGGCTGCACAACACCAGACAGCCCAGAGCCGCTCATGGTTATTCCTCCTCATGGAGCTGGTTTTTTTTTTTTTTCTATCTTCACGGTACATTTGCTTATCTAAAAAGCAAGACACATGTTCTGAGGGCCATGAGGGTGCAGCACACGACACAGAAACCCAACAAAGTTATTTTCTTTGGAACACAAGCTCTCTCCTCCCCAGATCACCTGCCAGCAACAGCCAGCACCGGCGTGGTAAGTGTACGGTGTACGGCAGCACGAGTGGACAAGCCTTCGGCTCTTATAACCAGAAGGGGCTTCTCCTCCCTCGAGCTGCACACACCCTTCTGGGGGAACTCTTAGATCCCGTTTCTTCAAAAATAAGCAGCTCCTAAATGCAGTTAAAGGTTTCCAGGACACAGAAGAGCAGAGCGTGGGGAACACAAGTGTCCAACTCCTGCAAAAATAATGCGCCGGAGAGCTTGGACACATTTCAAACTGTGACAAAATAACCTGTGGGAGCAAAAGTTTAATAGTCTGGATCTGGGGAGAGGAAAAAAAGCTCAATTAATCAGCTACTGAAGTTACATCTTTGCTCCAGAAACAGTCACTCAGCCCATTTTGTGGTGAGCATTTAAACAGAGAACACAAGACTCCGTTATATTTCCCCCAGAATTTCCCATCCAAAAAAACCCCCAGCCCACCTCTCTGCAGGGAAACAATACGCGGGTGAGGGGAAGGAGGGGAAAGAAAGGGGGGGGGGGAGCAGAGGCTTCGCTTTAACTTGAAAATAAACAAGTTGCAGCACATGTGCACGCACACAAACACGGCACATCTGAAACCCATCATGTCCAATTTACAGGCTCACATTTCCTCCCTTCTGCAGCTCCAAAGCTGCGCACAAGCAGAACCCCCCAGGGTTTTAAAGCCCCCCCCCGCCCCCCCCCCCAAGCCCAGCCGTGCTCCCTTACCATACTGAAGTCCAGCAGGTCACTGAGCTCTTTGTCTGTCCCAACTGCAGCCATTCTCTGCTGCTGCTGCTGCTGATTCATACTCCCACAGCCTCACCAGTGGCAGTCCTGGGGAAAGCGAGGGGGAGGGGAAGGAGATATTTTAATGACTAGAGCAAACTACCCACCCCATTGATGAATATTTTAAAAAGACAGAGCTGAGAAAAAGACGGGGGGGGGTGGGTGGTGGTGCGTGGAATAAAAAAAAAATAAATAAAATCCTTTACGCCACTCCAGCATCCAACCCCAGAGCACAGTCGGAGTCCTCACATAGCACCCCGAGGCTGGAACAAGCGCTCTATTGACCAGACACACTTGTATGTTAGTTTTTTGCTGCCAATTCCACTAGTTTGGGGCCAATTCTGGTCCTGGCGTGTGGCGAACGAAGAGAGGGGGGTGGGAGAAAGAAGAAAAAAAAAAAAAAAAAAAGAGTCAACTCATTTATCAAAGGGTTCAGGCAAGTTATCACTCAGGCGCTTGTCTGGCTCAGCTCGCCCCTCGCCTTCCCCACACCCGCTCCCCGCAGGAGCCTCTTGTCCTTGCTGAGTTTTGTTTAAAAAGAAGTGGAAAAAAAAAAATAATAAAGGGCTGGGTTTACGGCTTTTTCCTTCGGGCTGTGCAGCACCTGCAGCTGCTTTTTTCAGCGGCTGGATTTGTGGATGCCCACAAAGAGAACTGAACCTCGACAGACCCAAACCCCCCACCCCAGAACCAAACTGCTCCGAAAAAGGGACTTAAAAAAAAATAATTTTTGTTTTCCGGAGAGTTTTGCAAAAAATAAAGCCCTCCAGGCAAGCCTGCGAGATCAGTAAATATTATTCTTCCTAATTTTACAGGTTATTATTTTTCAAGGGAGGTTGATCTTTTTGGCCAGCTCGCTCTGATAGAAAAATATTTCTTCGGGAGGAAGGGAGGCCTGGGATGAGATAAAAGATTCCCTTTTTTTTTTTTTTTGGCTTTTTTTTTTTTCCCTCTTTTAGGATCTCATTCATGGTTACAAAGGGCAGCTGGCCAATACATTTAACTCATTAATCATACAGTTTTTTTTAAAAAAAAGGAGGAAAAAAAAAAGAAGAAAACTCCACACGATCCGGAGCGTTTGCAGGCTCCGCCGGCTCGGCCACCACATTTCAATGAAGTTTTAAAGTGCTTAAATCAGCCCAGACTGTGAAAACCCTTCACCACTGTAAAAATGAGCCAGGGAGTTTCTTTTTTTTGTTTTTTTGTGGGTTTTTTTGCTTTAAAAAGCCATTTCTTTCTGTGCCACACATGTGTCTGGGCAGTGTTTGCAAAGCTGCTTGTCCCCCCTGTCCCCGTTGGTCCTCAGGAATGGGGGAGGGGGGTGGAGACCCCCCTTCAGCCCCCCAAATCCTGCATCCTCGCCCACATCTCAGACAATTCCAACCTCAAAATCACCCCTGGAGCTTATTTTGACACCCACACCCCCCTTTTTGAACCCTGAGCCCCCCTAACAAGACCCAATGCCTGCAGCTGGGAATGATGGGAAGGCAGGTGCCCCCCTCCAGCACCCCCAAATCCCACATTCTTGCCCACACGCCAGCCAACTCCACCCCAAACAAAAAGTTTATTTTGATCCCCTTTTTCATACCCTGAGCCCCCCCAGGACCCAGCACCAACAGCTGGGAACAAGGGGAGAATACAGATGGGTGGGGGGGGCAGGTGTCCCTCCTCCAGCCCCCTCAAAACTCTGCATCCTCGCTCACATCCCAGACAATTCCACCTCAAACTCATCCAGAGAAGTTAATTTTGGCTCCCCACTTCTGAATTCCAAGTCGTGCCCCCCACCCCGTCCCCTGGATCCCGCACCCGTGGCCAGGAATGCAGGGGGAAAGCAAGGGGGAGGCAGGTGTAGCCCTCCAGCCCCCCTAAATCCTGCACATCACCCGCATCCCAGACAACTCCCCCCCAAATTCATGTTGGAAATTTACTTTTTTTTAACTCCAAGTCGCCCTCCCCAATCTCCAAGGACCCAACACCTGCAGCTAGGAATAGGGAAGGGGATTGGGGGGGGGGAAATAGGGGGTGCAAGTAACCCCCTTCAGCTCAAACCTCACATCCTCCCCCAACAACTCCACCCCAAACTACCTTGGGAGTTTATGTCTATCCCTCTTCTTGAACCCCGACCCCCCCCCCCGCCCCCAGGATCCAACACCCATGGCTGAGAATGGGGGGGGAAAACCATGGGTGTCCCCTTCCATCCTCTCCAAATCTTGCATCCTCACCCCCATCCCAGCAAACTCCACCCAAAAAGTTTATTTTTACCCCCCCCTTTTTGAGGACTGAGCGTCCCCCGCCCCTTCCCCCAAGCACCTGTGGCTGGGAAGGATTGGACTCACTCCGCCCCACAAAGGCTGTGGGGAACCGAGCCCCCCCCCCAGTGCCCCCCATCCCTTCCCAAGGGACAAAGGGGTTGCTGAAGTTTGAGGCAAAACCAGAGAAAGGGGACCCCCCCGTCAAGATGTGCCCCCCCCAAGCAAACAGGGTTCGCTCCCAGGCAAGGTGCCCCCCCACTCCCGCCCTGGCAAACAGGGGGGACCCCCCCCAAGACGTCTCCTCCCAGCAAACAGGGACACCCTCCTTCCCCCTCCCCAACAAATGGGGCTCACCTTTCCCAAGACCCCCCCTCCACCAGCAAATGGGGGACCCCCCCCAAAACAGCCCCCTTGCCAACTATTGATTCCCTACAGCCTCCAGCACATGAAGGTTCCCCAAAAAACAGCCCCCTCCACGATAAATAGTGATCCCCCCCTCTCAACAAACGGGGGATCCCCCC
>WAAB01022003.1:0-24876 GCA_013389865.1 Piaya cayana | reverse complement strand
ACTGTGTACTGTTTTGGGAGCCATGGTATAAAAAGGATATCAAACTACTAAAGAGTGTCCAGAATAGGGTCACAAAGGTGGTGAAGACATTGTAGGAGAAGTCGTATGAGGTGTGGCTGAAGTAAATTAGTCTGCTCAGCTTGGAGGAGGCTGAGGGAAGACCTCATTGCAGCTTACTGCTTATTCATAAGGGAAGGAGGAAGAGCACGCACTTATCTCTTTCTCTCCAATGACCAATGATAGGACCCAAGTGAATGACAGGAAGACATACCATGGGAAGTTCAGGTTGAATGTTAGAAAAATGTTCTTCACACAGAGGGTAGAGGAGCACTGGAATAGGCTCGACAGGGAAGTAGTTGTGGCAACAAGCCTGGCAATAATCAAGAGGCACTTGGGCAGTGTCCTCAGACACACAGTGTGAATGTTGGGGTTGTCATATGCAGAGGTAGGAGTTGGACTCAATGAACATTATGGGTCCCTTCCAATTCATGTTATTCTATGATTCTATGGTGCTTTATATGGAAAACATGCACATCAAGAATCATGGGATCATTTAGGTTGGAACAGACCTTTAAAATAATTTAAACCCACTGTTAACCAAACACTTCAAAAATTCACCACTAAACCATGTCTCTAAACAGCACATCTGCATGTCCTTTTCAATACCTCCAGGGATGGTGGAGGTATTGAAAATAACTCTAATTTTAATACCTGTAGACACTTCACCAGGCTAGATCTTAAAATTTCAGATTTAGATGCAAGATTTTTCCCAGATAATATGTTGCAAAAGAATATGAATCTAAAGACAGTTAGTAGTTGCCGCAGAATGTATTTGGCAGTGTTATATCATAAGTGTAAATTAACAAATCATGAAAAATAGATTTAGATAAAAATATCATTTATGTACTTAGGTTTGGGCCTGGAGGGGAGGCATGGAGAAGAGGTGAGAAATAGAAAGGGAGAGAAAGCGAGGCATTACAACACAATATAACATAGCAGTTTACTGGAAACCGAGACAGCAAATTTTCCATCAGATCTCTATAAATAGAAATGTTAGATTATTCCCAGGTTACAAATCAAAGTAACAATTCAAAGTTCCTGGGTACCAGAGGAAGAGCAAGCTACTTCGCAATTCTTTCTGTAAACTGTATGTATTCCCCTAGGCTTCCCAGAAAACTTCAGTGTTAAAATGCATTTAGGAAATGTGCCTGGAAAGATAGTTTATGGTGTTCTAACCACACCTCTCCTACACACAATCTATGCCAACTTTGATTCTATGCCAAGCTTGATGATGGTGGTGATAGGATTGAGTGTCTGGGGACAAAAATCAGAGGAGCCCACAAGAAGGCAAATATTGTGATGGGAGTCTGTTATCGATCACCTAGCCAGGAAGAAAAGGCTGACAAGCAGTGCTACTAACAACTGGGAGAAGTCTCAAGTTCGCTAGCTTTTGTCCCTGTGGGAGACTTGAACCTACCAGATGTCTGCTGGAAGTACAATACAGCAGAAAGGAAGCAGTCTAAGTGTTTCCTGGAGTGTGTGGAAGGCAACTTACTTGCACAACTGGTGAGGGAGCTGACAAGGGAAGGCACACTTTGGGACCCACTGTTTTTGAACAGAGAAAGCCTTGTGAGGAAGGTGTGACAGTGGTGGGACGCCTGGGTCAAAGTGATCATGAGAGGGTAGAATTCTCAGTTCTAGGTGAGGTGAGGAGGGGGTTTAGCTGAACAGGTACCTTAAACTACCAGAGGGCAGACTTTGGATTGTTCAGAAGGCTGGTTGATAAAGTCACATGGGAGACAGTCTTTAAAGGCAAGGGAGGCTAAGAAGGTTCCCTTTCCAAGGAGGAAATCCTGGCAGTGCAAGAGTGTGCTCATATGCTGGAAAATGAGCCAGCGGGAGGGAAAAAAACAGCTTGGTTGAGCAGAGGGATCTGTGTGGGCATCAAAAAGAAGAGGAATGGCTACGAGCTCTGGAAGAAGGGACAAGCATCTTGGGTGGACTAGAGGAAGTGAGATTGTGCAGAGAAAAAAACTAGGAGGGCTAAAGCCCAACTAGAACTCTGCAAATACATTGATAGTAAAAGAAGGACCAGGGAGAGTATTCAGTCTTTACTGGAAGCAAAGGGAACAACTTTTATATAGAAAGAGGACAAGGCTGAGGTACTTAATGACTTCTTTGCTTCAGTCATTAATAAGTTAATAGTAAAGAAAGTTGTACCTGTGTGTACATCCCCATGAGCTAGACTAGCAGAACGAATCTCCCACAGTCTAAGAGGATGTGGTCAGAGACTTGCTTGGCCAGTTAGATACTCACAAGTCTATAGTTCTGGATGGGATACACCCAAGAGTATTGAGGGACGTGCTTGCCAACCCCCTTTCTATCATCTACCAGCAGCCCTGGCAGACTGCGGAAGTTCCACTTAACTGGAGGTTGGCTGATGTTACATCCATTTACAAGAAGGGTCAGAGGGAGGATCTAGGAAACTGCAGGCCTATCAGTCTGACCTCAATACCAGGGAAAGCCATGGAACAGGTGATCTTGAGTACTATCACACAGCACACAAAAGATACTGGGTGATCAGGCCCAGTCAACACAGGTTCATGATAAGCAGGAAGTCATGTCTTACCAAACTAACCTGATCACCTTTTTTTACAAGGTAATCTGCTTACTGGATGAGGGAAATGCTATGCATGTAACCTCTTGGACTTCAGTACTGACTGACAGTTTCTCACAGCATTCTTCTTAGGGAGTTGGCTACCTCTTGCCTGGACAGATGCACCCTCTCCTAAGTAGAAAACTCATTAAATGACCACTGGGCTGAGTCCAATGGCATGAGGTTTAACAAGACCACATGCTGGGTCCCGCCACTTAGGTACAACAACCCTATGCAGCCACAGACTAGGAGAAGTCTGTCTAGAAAGCTGCCAGGAGGAGAGGGACCTGGGGGTGTTGGTTGACAGCTGACCAAACACGAGCCAGCAGTGTGCCCAGGTGGCCAAGAAGGCCAATGGCATCGTGGCTTGGATCAGAAATGGCATGACCAGCAGGTCCAGGGAGGTTATTCTCCCCCTGTACTTGGAAATGGTGAGACCACACCTTGAGTACTGTGTTCAGTTCTGGGCCCCTCACCACAAGAAGGATGTTGAGACTCTGGAGTGAGTCCAGAGAAGAGCAATGGTGCTGGTGAAGGGGCTAGAGAACAGGCCTTATGAGGAACGGCTGAGAGAGCTGGTGTTGTTTAGTCTGCAGAAGAGGAGACTGAGGGGAGACCTCATTGCTCTCTACAACTACCTGAAAGGAGGTTGTGGAGAGGAGGGAGCTGAGCTCTTCTCCCAAGTGACAGGTGATAGGATAAGGGGAAATGGCCTCAAGCTCTGCCAGGGGAGATTCAGACTGGATGTCACAGAAAATGTCATTTGGCACTGGAGCAGGCTGCCCAGAGATGTGTTTGAATTAGCATCCCTGCAGAAATTTAAAAGGAAGATAGATGAGTTGCTCAGGGACATGATTTAGTGTTTGATAGGAATGGTTGGACTCAATGATCCAAGAGGTCTTTCATAAAATTTGGATCTATCCTACAAGTTCAAGATGAGTTTGCTTTCACTGGGGGAAAGCAGTTTAGTTTTTTTTACAGTACTACCTCTTATGAGGTCAAATAATTAAATATAAATGGGGGGTTATGGTGCTAAAATCTGACAATGACTGAAGTTAGAAGTATGTTCTATATTGAAATGAATACTCTTTTTTTTTTTTTTGGTACAAATTTACTTCTATTTCTTCACTGAAGAACATAGCTCCAATTCATTCATTAAGTGCTATTGTGAGAAGAGAGGCAATGTGGCCCATGATTACATTACAGGAGAGCTGATTCCTTACTTTGCCCCTGATCTGTTGTTTGGTATTAGACATCAAAGCCTTGACTGTACTGGAAATAACATCTATTCACTGACTCCAAAGATCAATAGTTGTGAAATTCTTTCCGTTTACAAACACACAAATCTCCAAGACTTACAATTATAGTTTGTCAAGTCCTTCCAAGTTCTTTTTATTAGCAGACAAATCTCAAAATACGGAGACAGTTTAAACAATACTTTTAAATATTTCTATTCAAGACCAGACAGCAAAGAAAGTAAGTTAAATCTCAAGTGCTTTCTTGGGTATTTTCACTCAACTATCTTGCTGAGATGTCTGAATGTGATGCTGTTGCTTGAGCTGCAGTTTGCATCTGAAACAAGATATCTTGAACGCTGTCCTCCACCTCTTCACAACAGCTGTAGGTGAAAAGCACTGACTGAAGCTATCTGCACTTTGAGTAAGGCTTAGGGTAAGTTGTGAAACTGTATTAGAACTGCTACTTCAGATAAAAGTCCTGACTCTTAACTGTGCCACACTTGGCTCTGAAGACAGCTTTAGGGAACAGTCAGATTAAACATATGCATAAGCATAGGCACACATTTCGGAGATCAAGGAGGTGCTAACAGCAGCTGGTATTTGTTGGTAAAGCACCTTGGTGCCATTCCAGCTAAGAGGCCATCTACCCAGGACTGTCAGCATGATATGTGTCTTAGCCTACCATAGGAATTTAGTTTGTGTGTTGGTATGGAAGTCACCTGATGCATGGGTCCTGCAAGGCAGACCAAAATTAACTTTAATGTGTAATTATTTTTTTTATTTAAATTTTGAGGTATTAAGGACAGGCTTAGAGAATTTCAGAGCTGGAAACCAACTCCAGATATTTATTTTGTGATCTTTTCAAGAGGGTCTTGTGACTTATTGCATGAATTCAAACACTAGCCTTAGGGAAGGCATGATTTTATGTTGTAGCAGCCACTACCATCAACTCAAGCTCTTGGTGGACAGTTCAGAAAGCCTGATGGTGGTGAATGCCACTGTTGAAAAAAACCATAAAAGCCTAAAATCAATGGTGACAAATGGATCCGCTTGATGCAAGAAAGGAGGAATTGAAGACTGATGTCTTCATGATTGAAAGGACTGGAGCTATTAGTATCACTAATCAGATAGGTGTTAAAATTTTGTGGTAGGGTATCAGTCTTTGAAGCCAAACCAAAATATGTTATCTTTTTTTCCCCACCTTTACTAAAATATCACCAAGAAGCAGTAAATAGCTCCCTTTTATGGGTGTGAGGTTACAGAGGATTTCTAAAATTTGATTCTATGTGACAGGTTGTCATGTGCCCACTGCAAAAAACACAGCTCCTGTTAGAGCAAAAGTGGACAACTGAAAAAGGCAAAGACATTTCAATTATCTTGTCAAACAAACTTTAGAAAACCTGAAAGTTCTTTGGATATTCAGTGTTGGTGTGGAAGCTGTGTTGTTGTTGTTGTTGATGGAATACATCATTTACATAAGTAGTTCTAACTGTCAACTGTCTTTTAACATTTTTATAAGTATCTGTTTATTCGTTGATATGACTGAGTAATCATATGCATTAGTGGTATATTCACTGAGAAATATTTTAACTGTGTTTATTACCATTCTTCTGTTCTTAACCTCCAGCGTGCTTAGGCAGAATTTGTGTGGTGCTTCCAATATTGCATCTTCATATTCAGTATCCATTTGCATTTCTACAGTTTTATTTTGCAATGTTAATTATTTGTCCAACATATTAACCCCCACAGCCACCTGCATGAATTTGATTAAAGCCTTTCCTGTTGATTTTACTGAGTACTGGGCTCAGACAGATCTTGCATAAGTGTAACCATTTCTTTCAAGAGAGGTCAGCTCTGCATATGTTCAGTGACACCCACATACTTAGGGTCTTACCACTGTTTCCTTGCTGAACAATGACAGCTACTGGCGATGGAATTTGACTGCAGTATCTTATCTTCTTATCTTCTGCCCACAGAGCTATTTATAAAGCTCCATGTTCTCAGTCCTGCTCCAGACTGACATCAGTGAAGTGCAACAGTCATTCTAGGAAGCAAAATTTTTGTGTCTTCCAGAATTGTATGCAGTTCTGAAAATCCAGCTGTAACTTAAATTTTAGATTCAAGATGACTTGTCAACATCAGCTACTACCAAACCCATATTTTATTTATGAAATTAATATACTTGATCAGCAATTTAATGGAAGATAAACATGGAATTCCACACTCCTGGAATTTACTTTTGGACTAAAGCCAAATTAGAAATAATAGGAGTGATAGGTGAGGCTGTGAGATCCATAGCTAAGAAAATCCTTTCAGATTTAAGATTCACAACATTTATTTATGAAGAAATATTAGGGNTTTTATATATATATAGTATTTTGCAGTAGGTTTCCCTCCCCCCTTTTAGGATACAAATAAGTAGGACTAAATCACTTTCTTTTAGGAATAGGAGGCTTCCATGTGCAGCTCCTACCTGTATATGGAATAGGTTAACGATCCTATGTGATGGACAACAGTATTCACAGAATCACACAGAATCACTAGGTTGGAAAAGACCCACAGGATCTTCGAGTCCAACCATTCCTATCAAACACTAAACCATATTCCCACAGCACCTCAACCATCTTAAACATCTCCAGGGAAGGTGACTCAACCACTTCCCTGGGCAGCCTGTTCCAGTGCCCAATGACCCTTTCTGTGAAATTTTTTTCCTGATACCCAGACTGAATCTCCCCTGGCAGAGCTTGAGGTCATTCCCCCTTGCCTTGTTCCCTGTCACTAGGGGGAAGAGGCCAGCTCCCTCCTCTCCACAACCTCCTTTCAGGTAGTTACGGAAAGCAATAAGGTCTCCCTTCAGCCTCCTCTTCTCCGGGTTAAAGAACACCAGCTCTCTCAGCCGTTCCTCATAAGGCCTGTTCTCTAGCCCCTTCACCAGCACCATTGCTCTTCTCTGGACTCACTCCAGAGCCTCAACTTCCCTCTTGTGGTGAGGGGCCCACAACTGAACACAGGATTCAAGGAGCGGTCTCACCATTTCCAAGTACAGGGGGAGAATAACCTCCCTGGACCTGATGGTCATGCCATTTCTGATCCAAGCCACGATGCCATTGGCCTTCTTGGCCACATGTGCCACTGCTGGCTCGTGTTTGGTCAGCTGTCAACCAACACCCCCAGGTCCCTCTCCTCCAGGCAGCTTTCTAGACAGACTTCTCCTAGTCTGTAGCTCTGCATAGGGTTGTTGTGCCCCAAGTGCAGGACCCGGCATTTGGTCCTGTTAAACCTCATGCCATTGGACTCAGACCAGTGGTCCAGTGTGTTCAGATCCCTTTGCAGAGCCTCCCTGCCCTCCATCAGATCCACAGCTTAGGGAGCTGTGGCTATTGAGCCTGGAGGAGGCTGAGGGAAGCCCCAGGTACTGCTGGAAGGCCTGGAGGGAGCTACCCAAAGGGTCATGGCAGACTCTTTATCCTCAGCTCAATCTTAACAAATTAGGAGGTTTCCCCTCTTCTTTCTTGTTATTTTCAAACAGACTGATTAAAAGCTCTTTCACATAATACTGTCCTGAAAACTGTGAAATGTAGTAACTTAATACTGCACGTATCAGAAATGAAATGAAGATACAAAAGCCTGTCACATCTTTACGGAAATATGGGACATTTCAGAGCGAAATAGAACTTTCTAAGTGCCAATTTGAATTTTTCCCCCATATGCCTAACACAAATTGTTCTGAAAGTCAGTGCAGTTAATATTAGCTAACAGTTTTTTTAAAAAAAATATTTTAAAAAAGAAACAGCACTTTTGCCTCCAAATCACCCACAAGCCAATTTACTGCTGCTTGGTTCATCTCAATTGTCAATGATATGACAGAATTTGTGACATTGTTCACTAAACAGAAAGAGAACTAATACAGATATAAAGATTGAAGGCCCTTTTTTCACCCTAACAGATACTTTTATAATGCACACAGTATTTCCTTAGCAATTTACACCACCTACACACAGGATATTATTCACTTGCAACTCTTATGTCTGTAACTCCGGATTGTTTTATACCCTAAGCACTTTCAAAGGTGCTTCATGCGGTTCAGAAAACAAATTCACGCAGTTCAGAAAACAAATATACAGGTAAGGGCGTGAAGATGCAAAAGCAGACTTGGAACAAAATTAAGCATCTTCCACACCAAAACCATCATTTTGCACCCTCACTATGGATCATATTTATCACTTCCCTTTCAGAGGAAGCACCAAATTATTTAGAAGAGGCACAATCCAAGAACTGAACACAAAATACAGCTTCGGTATGCACATTTAGATGTGTATTTTCAGTATAATGCCCAGAGAGAAGTAGTTTTAAGGACTGACATTTACTTCATATACTGCACACCCACAGGTATTTCAAATCTGAAGCAAATCAGCCTGATACCTAATAGGTTTGTGCTCTGTATGGTACAACTATGTACTGTCACAAGACTCTCTGTCTTCTATCTTACCTCCACACTGCCTCCTCTAACAAGAGTAAGCTTACCACACACAATGAGAATCCCCACAGATGAACCCACTTACAGCTACAAGAGTTTCAATTTACTCCAACAGCTGCAGTAAATTGATTTTTGAGCTGGAAGTGGCTTTTTGGAGAGTTTCCAAGAAGACGACAATCAGTACAGAGGAAACCCCAGCAGGATTCAAACCCCCTTTGGAAAGGCTTATTCATGTGCTGCGTTGTCTGCAAAGCTAAATACTGGGCAGAAAAAACTAGTGCACACCAAACTCAGGATTTGCACATTGTCCTCTAAACACAGGCTGTCATACTGCTGTGAATTAAGTATTCCCTCCTCTCAGCATCATACAAGAACTGTTTGCTAGCTTGTTTCAGTATTTTGCATTGAAAATATATCTGTGTACAGGGATTTTGTTGCTGGGTTGCCTTAACAGAATATAATATATCAGAGGAAAGGGTGTCCTGTGTTTATTTTCCACAACCAGATGGCTTATATTAGATCTGGGGATGAAAAATAACTGCTAACAATATGCCATTCATAACTGAGGACCCTGACTTTTGGATTCAGTATGTTGTGGACATTAGAGCTGTATCAGGATCATTGTGAAGTGTATCCAGTGGCAGAGATTCATAGTTAGCCTCCATCACTAGAAAACACTGACCAGTCGCTCTGCTGGGAAGAGGATGGCCTGTCAGCATGCACCACCACCACCGACCAGGCTGGGTCTTTCCACACAGAAGTCCACTGAAAAGCTGCTGGAAAAGGTAGAAGTCAGTGTGACATCATCCAGGGAATTCTGTCGAGAGGTCTTTATCCTGAGCCACATGTGCACTCAGATTCCATCTCAGTTCAAACTGCACTCCAGCAGAAATATGCCGGGATTGTATTTGTGTTTGGGAAGTATCCTTCAAGGGGCAGTCCTGGGATTATTTTATGCAGATAGCTGCAGCACATTGTTGCTCACAGCTGGACACATCCAAAGAAGCAGAGCACCTGCAAACACAGGCAGCTGTCCATTTTCAAGAGTTAGCTTAGTAAGCTTATGGTTTGAACCTGGCTCAATGGCACAAGTCATATACCTGTCAGAAACACAAACCCCAGACTTATGGAAGTTAAATGAAATATTGCAAATAAAACTCCTTGAAAGAGGGGAGGAGCAGAGTGAAGAGGACACCCCCAAACCCTGGACTTACAAGTTAGATCTTTTGCAGATTTAGATTCATCAGTTTAACAGGCAAGTATTTAATGAAGAGATTTACTTTTCTCTAAGCCATTGTTTGGTTATTTTCCTTCCAGCAAATGGACTGGAAATAGGCACAGGCCTGTCAAAATTAAAGTGAGATTCTGAGTTGAACCATGGCTCACGTCATATTCTTACCCATTAATCTAGGCACACTGTGTCGGCATGTAGCAGAGACTTGAGTCTGAACCAATGTCAGACTCAAGAGCCACTTTTGTATTTATTAATGCATTACTAACCAATGAGTATAATCAGTTTACAGCTGTACAGGCAAGGTCACAGCAGAACTGTGAATTCACAAATATGCTCTGGATTTGTACTCTCATTCGTCCATGTGGCAAAGCTTTCTGGGAAATACTGAAAACAACCAAAAAAACATATATAATGCAGAAGCATTTTTGAAGGAAGGAAGCTATATAGGAGGAAAATGCTGTTGTTGAAACAAAAAGTATAAACCACTAAAGTACTGAGTGCTAAAAACTTTGAAAATTTATCTTGTGTAACAAAAGAGATGGTATGCTTTACATTACACCAGTTTCTTAGTAACTGCTGCTTTAGCTCTTTAAACATAGAAGCATCTTCTAACCAGTAAAATAACATGAGAAAATAGTTGACAGGAACATCACATCTGTTGTGCAGGAAGGCTGTCTGACGCTTAGTTCATCTGACTCACATCCACTAGTATCACTAGTATTTCAGTGGATTATTTCATTTACAGGAGCATAACCATGCATAGACAGGTCCTCAGAGCAGATTCAGTAGTCTGATCTGCTTCAAAACATCTCTGAACTAACCAATGGGACACTCAGCTTGGGTAAGGGAATTTGTGGAGACCTTCCTGATCTCTCAAGGGTAGACAGCAAAGACATTTAGCATCCACATAGGTTCTGTGTTACATTTCTTTGTTGTCCAAGTAGGTATTAATTCAGCACTCACACAGCAGAACTTCATAACTAAAGGAGTAACTTTTGCATTTTCCAGAGAAATTTATAATACATGACATCTCACTGCTCACATTGCATCTTCTTTTTTTTCAAATCCTGGTATGACTAGGGAAATTTTACCTATGGCAAACTCAAAAATGTCTCTTTCTCTCTCCTTTTCGTCATTATAATTTGTCTTCTTGAATGAATGCATTGGCACAAGAAAAAAATGAAGCTGGAAGCTGGGAAAACACATACCCTGCTAATGCAACAAGCCCTGCAAGACACTTTCCATGGGCTAGCTCTGCACTTTTCTGAAGGAAAATGGTAGCTCTAATTTCCCCAGATAGTGCCTGTTGGAGTAAAACAGGAGCTGATACCCAGCAGCTTCACAGGATAAAAGTGAATAACATGAGAACTCAGTTGTGTAGTTATGGACACCTTTGGAAAGTGAAGAATGTAGCAAAGGAAGAGGAAGGTTGAGAGTTTCCTCAATAGAATTTTCCAAGATGCTGGAGTGATTCAGGAGATCATTTGCACTAAAAGACAATAAAAATTGAAGTTCAATTGCTAGGTGGTTTTGAAAGCCAGTCCTTGTTTGCTAGAGAGAAGGAAATCAGGTGTTTTTTAAAATCGCTTGTGAAATACAGTAGCTGCCAGGGCAATTGTACTTCAGCAGAATCTGCATGAATGAGTTGTCTTCTTTGCTTCCAGGTTGCAGCTGTACAGTTTCTGGGAGCTAATTCCTGCTACATCTCACTGTAAATGCCAGTTTTCCCAGTTAAAGGTACTATTGCACAACAGTTATTTCGTTGTTCAACATCTCAAGAATAGGTACTAGTAAGATTATTTTTAATTTTTACTATTAAGTAGGAGACTCTGCTGCCATTTCAGCTTATTACGATTGGAATAAAAAATCTAAACCCATGCCAACATTTGTTTATTTTCTGACCAAAATTTGACTACTTTCTTAGCTTTAAGTACTTGCTTAAATCCTGTTTAAGTCAAGCAAAGTATATGTAAGTGTTCTCTTAGGCCAGGAAGACACTAACACATGTGACAAAAAGCCATATGTCCTGCTTTCATGTCACTACCTAGTAGAGTTGTTTTATTAATCCAGTTTTTTAAAAGCACTTTTGGAATACACTAAGCATTCTGTTCTGCAGACTCCTGACCCTGTGATGACTTTTCTCCTTCAGTCCCTGTCACTAACACATAATAAAAATTTACACTGTAAAAGAGGCAACACAAAGCAACTTTACCAAACAAAAATTAAAAATATTCTTGTACAGAATCATAGAATCATAGAATCACCAGTCTGGAAGAGATCCATCAAATCATCGAGTCCAACCATTCCTATCAAACACTAAACCATGTCCTTCAGGACCTCGTCTACCCATGCCAGCACATGTAACTTCCTGTTATAGAATCATGGAATCACAGAATGGTTTGGGATATAAGGGATCTTAAAGCCCATCCAATTCCACCCCCTGCCATGGGCAGGGACACCTCTCACTGGATCAGGTTGCTCAGAGCACCATCCAACCTGGCCTCGAACACCTCCAGGGATGGGGCATCCATGACTTCTGTTGGCAACTTGGGCCAGTGCCTCCCCACCCTCACAGGAAAAAAGTTCTTTCTAATACCTAATCTAAATCTTCCATCTTTCATCTTAAAACCATTCCTCTCCAATCCTGTCCCTACACTCTCTCCTAAAGCACCCCCTCTCCAGCTTTCCTGTAGCCCCCTTTAAGTACTGGGAGCCTGCTCTAAGGTCTCCCCAGAGCCTTCTCCTCTCCAGCAAAAACAATCCCAACTCTCTCATCCTGTCCTTGCGTGGGAGATGCTCAGGCCCTTGGATCTCTTTGTAGCCTCTTCTGGATTTCCTCTTACACATCCTTCCCATGTTGAGGACTCCAAAACTGAATACAGGGCTCTAGGTGAAGTTTCATGACAAAAAATGTTAAACAACATTGGTCCCAACATCAACCCCTGAGAAACACCACTCATCACCGGTCTCCATTGGATATTGAGCCATTGACCACAACTCTCTGAGTGCAATCATCCATCCAACTTCTCCACAGAGGGGACCATCCAGCAAATCCATATCTCTCCAATTTAGAGACAAGAATGTCACGTAGGACAGTGCCAAATGCTTTACACAAGTCCAGGTAGGTGATGTCAGTTACTCTTCCCTTATCCATTAATGCTGTAGCCGCTAAGTAGAAGGCCACCAAATATGTCGGGCACAATTTACCCTTAGTGAAGATATGTTGGCTGTCATCAATTACCTCTATTTTCCATGTGCCTCATCAGAGTTTCCAGCAGGATATGTTCCGTGATCTTGCCTGGCACAGAGGTGAGACTGATCAGCCTGTAGTTCCCCAGATACTAGTTTTTTTAAGAGTGGGGTTATGTTTGCCCTTTACTAGTCAGTGGGATCTTCACCCAGATGCCTTGACCTCTCAAACATTGCATCAAGCAGTTAAAGAAGGGATGTCTCTTTAGTTGTTTTTAGACTAACCACATTGTGCAAAGGATCCAAGTCTCCACCACTCCATCTTGAAGAAAGGTCTTCGATTCTCAGTCTGTCAGTCTTCTTGTTGCCCTCAAAGTAGTCAACTGTTGTTTATTTTCTCAGACCCCGGAATCCAGCCCACTTTTCAGCAGACAATGGGCTGTCCTGCTGTGAACTCTCTCTCAAACGCACTGCAGCAAGTCCCTTAAAAGTCAGACAGAGCATGAACGGGTCTTTTTGTCCTGTTCTTAGCGCTGCTACTCTTTCATAATGGAAAACACCAGAAGAGCAGGGGCTGCCACTGGGTCTCTCTGCCACGAGGTGTCAGCAAAGGAGCCCACATCGCAGCCGTGGGAGCGAAAATAGAACATCACCTCCCCCCAAAAGAAAGGGAGGGTGGGAAAAAAAAAAGGAGGGTGGGAAAAAAAAAAGACAAATGACTGCAAACTGGCATCTCTGTGCCTGAAACGTTTTCTCTTTTTCCTGACTATCCGCTAGATGACAGCAGTGAAACCAGACTGAAACAGCTTGCAGAGAAAAACATTTTATCCCTACTGCAAAACCCTCAGAGCGCAATGCAGTTAAGAAACTTGCATTATTGGCTGTTTTCCTGGAAATTACAGAGCCCTTTGCTTTCAGGCTTCCCGCCTGCAGGCCCCCATAATTTACAAAAAAAAGTCTCAGCATTGTATGCAATTCACTTATAGAAAATGTACTTGGGCTGGAAAAGGTAGTTAAGTATTTTTGCCATAATGTGAATAATTACTTCATAATGTCAGCTATTAGTCTTGTAAAATGCTCCCAAGTTCTTACTTTCATAAGTTGAATGGACCTGATTTTTCAGACAAGAGCTCCTGTCTATGCTGAAACTGCAGCAAGCCGGGAGACTGAGTTGTCCTGTGTATTTACAAGAGTATCCTGTTTTGTCACATGGATACTGATTTTATGTCCATGCTGCTATGTTTTTGCTGTTGGTTTCTCACCATATTAAAGCAGCAAGATGTTTTATCTTGGGTCTTTAAAATACTTGCTGTACAAGCTAAACTAAGTAGTTACAGCACAAACAAGATTCAAAAATAGACTAGAAGAGTGAAGGGATTAAACACACCTACCTTACTGTCACATTGTATCACTGAATCATAGAAAGGTTTTGGCTGGAAGGGTCTTCAGAGATAACCCAGTCCTACCTCCCTGCCATGGGTAGTGACACCTTCACTGGACCAGGTTACTCAAAGCCCCATCCAACCTGGTCTTGAACACCTTCAGGGACAGGGCAGCCACTTCTGGGTAACCTGGGCCAGGGCCTCCCCACCCTCATGGTAAAACAGTTCTTCCCAATACCTAATCTCAATCTCTCCTCTTTCAGTTTATAACCATTTCCCCTCATCCTTTCCCTGCACTCCCTGCTCAAGAGCCCCTCCCCAGCTTTTCTGGAGCCCCTTTCAGTACTGGAAGCTACTGGAAGCTATTTGAAGTTCTTCCCACAGCCTTCTGTTCTCCAGGTTAAACAATCCAAACTATCTCAGCTTGTCCTCATACAGGAGGTGTTCCAGCCCTCGGACCATCTTTGCAGCCTCCCCTGGACTGGTTCCAACAGCTCCATCTCCTCCCTGTGCTGACAACTCCACAACTGAACACAGAGCACCAGGTGAGGTCTCACCGGAACAGAGCAGAAGGGCAGAATCACCTCCCTCACCCTGCTCATCACAATTCTCCTGATGCATGCCAGATCATTCTGTGTTTTTTCTCTGCATTTGAAATTGGATCCATTTTGACCTGAGCTAACGCTCTGCAAAGCTGCTGTGAGTAGTGCATGTGCACATGCAGAGGAGGCATCACACAATTTTTGCCTTGGTTGAATTCCTAACCTATTCCAAAGAACTCCTTTTGTAAAGAGAGGTAGATCTGGTATAACCCATGCTTTCCAGCTTTCCTACATCTGTGAGATTCCCTCATGTGAGAGAGAAGATCCCAATATCAGTTGTACTCATTGCTGCTTACACTAATATGGAGGTAGAAAGGGCTGCAACAATCAGAATATTTTTCAGAAAGCAAAGAAATAATTTAAGTTCTTCTCTTCCTGTTCACTCACTTTGTACTTTGTCACTTTATCTCATATTTTCATTGAAGTGCTCCTAACATTTAATTTGGGTGCTTTCATTTACAAAGACCCTTTTCTCACAGAATGGCTATATACCTTTGTTCTTTTTAAGGCATATGTTAATTTCAATTTAAGTACTCCACCAATTTTACTGTAGTTTTTGATGTGCCAGATTAAAAAAAAAAAAAAGCTGTCACTCCATGTTTTGGGTGACAGAGATGCAACATCTTCAAAGAACATGACACAGTAATGAAGAAACCCTATCTCAGGTACAAGGGAATTCTTTTGAAAGAAGATCAGCAGTCCATTTTGTGCATTTCTTCTCTGTAAAAGTAGAAGGAAACATTTATGCATTTAGACTAGCTTTTTATTAAGTTCTGCATCATTGCAGCAATGCATTCTGTCTCAAAGTAATGTGGAAGTTTTTGGTGTGGAATTCTTTAGGCTACCTTGAGTGCCACTTTATCATACTTCCCTATACTTCAATAATAGCTACCATAAAATTAACAGGGTGATAGGGGTTTATTATGGACAAAATTTACAGGGTGGTAGGGGTTTATTATGAACAAATAGTCAGCTGGTTGTCTGCACATTCTGTGTAAATGACAACACACATACTGACCAAACTCACTAGTTAAAAGAAGAATGCACTAGGAGAAGTAACATTTATAATTTTTTTTCTATTGTACCCATAAGAAGACATTATACCATACAGCATTTTTATCTTTTCAAGATCAATTCCTTATGCTGCACAGGAACATTGTAAAGTAGTGATGTCAAACAAATTGTATTTGTGAGAAAAATTGTAATACAAATAAAACAAGGGGAGCGAATAGCTTAATAAAAATATTTATTGAAAAAATGCCCATCAACATCATTTGGCTGTACTAAGTAAGCAAAATGCTGAGTGTGACTGTGGTAATCATGATGCAAACAGCTAGTACCATGAGCAGGATGATTCGGCAACATTTGGAATGCTTTTTTTCTCTCTCTTTCTTTTTTAACAAGGTATCATACCCAGGAGTATAAATATCCCCCATCCAGAACTGCAGCTCATTAGGATTTTCCTAAAAGAAAAATCAGAAAATGAACTCAGTTCCTCTCTTGCACATAAAATCATAGAACATAGCCAGAAGTATTTTGGCTATCATCAGACAGCGAATAATGAATTTAAGGCATCACAACATAAATGCAAGAGACTTTCATTTGAACATAGATTGTGCTATTTGCCAGATGTTGCAAATATTCTACTGGGGAAAATTAAAATGAAGGTTTTTTTCAGCCAGGAACCAAATGTAGGACACCAGCCATTGAAATTTCATTTAAAAAAGTAGAAGAAACTAGGTTGTCTTGTCAAGAAAAGATGTTCATTTATAAACTCACAGAAGTGACCCTAGGAGTGATATGCGCCAACCCATAGGCAGGCAGGGTCCTGCCTGGTGTGGATAAGGCTGAGAAAATGTATGAGTTTTGATTACAGAATGATGTTACAAATGTTTATTCAAGTGGGTGTATAGTATTTAAGTGCCTCATTTATAGTCCTTCCTTATATAAACTGGGAAGCTGAACTGTGCAGTGCTGTGGTTTAAGAGTTTCTGTAGTCACAGAGGTTGTGTTCCACAGAACTGACATTCCTGGAGTCTAAGTAAGTATGGACACTTCTTTACCGGATCAGACTCATGTTAGTGTCATGGTTGCACCAGAAAATATATCAGTATTTGCTTCTGGGACCCCATCAGAAGAGCCAAGTAGGGCTGCACAGTAGTTCATGCACAAACACACAGGTCATGGCAATTCACTCTGATCTAACACAGTGCATTAGCATGTTACCTTTATGTGGCTGGCCAAGTTAGAATGCAGTGAGTGCCTGTCATAGTCCTGCACGGTCCAGGAAGGTGTCTTTTTCTTCTCCCATTTGTCATCCATCTGGATACCACTATACAAAGGGTTGCTTTTGATTGTGGATTTCAGGGTGATGGGTGTAATGTGTTTCCCAAGGGCTTTGTCTATCATTTCTTGACTGACCTTGTTGGAGTCTAAGCCTGGCAGCTCAGTGGCATTTCTCTTTTCTCTCTGTAAGGCACAACTTAGATCAGAAACTGGCTTTCATCTTCATTCACCTACAATGCAGGAATCCTTCCAGAATTATAATTTGTAATAGAACAATTTTTAAATCTGCACATGAAACAATTCTCATTCTAGCAAATATCAGAGCAAGGGACTCATTTCTGCTCACTTTGGGCAGAATTCTCTCTTCTGAGGAAAGCATGTAGGCACACTCTGAATATTAAACTCTTGAAAATGTGAACTGACTTTACGATGCCTGCTGAAAGAAAGCCTCTGCTTTAGCAAAACCAGTGCTATGGAGCACTGCATAGAAGTTCTGATGCATACGATATGGGCATACGATACAGAACCAGTGCTGTAACGACAAAAAAGAATGAAGCACCTGTGTAAGGGCATATAGATGATGGTCTTGCCTGGAGCTGTGCCTCTGACAACAGGGGTGTGATTTGCAGTGCTGCTCACACTGTTGAATGCTAGACCCGATGTCATGTTGTCAAAGAGGCCCTTCATTCAGCTGAGAGAGTCCTTAATTTGGGTACTGTCAGAAGCCAAAGGTAATTGATTATCTGAGCAGTCTCCCAGCAACAGCAGTTATTAAACTGGATCTTTTAAAACAGAGGGGTGGCAAGGGAGGAGGACAAACAACCCTGGTAGGATTACAGTTTTGGAGAACTCAAAAGCTTAACAGAACACTGAGAGCATCTTCAGGAGTCAGTAAGATGGTAGTTACCACATTTTTTGATCTGAGATTGTACATTTAGTCTCCCCAGTTCAAACTGTTCAACATTTTGGTATACTTCAACCAAGGGTGGCTTTCCCTGAGACATCACTTACCCTTTAGCACCTTTGTCCTTAGGAAGTTTGTATTAAGACAAGGGGAATGTCACCTTGACCCAGTGACCCTGTGGCAAATGTGCTGGAGGGAGGCACACCCCAGCCCTCTCCCACCCTCAGAAATCACACAGACTCCCATCAGTTAGTGCATGTCATAAATAGTCAATGAAGAGGCTGCAGCCTGAGAAAATGCCTTTCATGAAAGAACTTCTTTCCTAGAATATATCACTTATATTGAGATCTCCGGCTGTTAAGATGTTATAAGCTGGGCAGACTTCAGCAGCAATGGCTTGCTGCTTCTAGAGGTGCATCCTTCTTTTCCTTTTTCCCTCTTGTTAGGAGGTTAGAGCATTCCACTTCCTCCCACGCGCTGGCTCTGCAAGCTGCTCAGATGCCACATCAGCCAGTGTAGTTCCCTAAACTGACAACAAACTGGTGGCTTCTTCTGCTGGAGTAATTGTCTGCCCCTCTTCATGGGATGATGAATTCCATTTCAGTGGAAGCCAGCTGCTAAATGTCATCACATACTTTATGCTTTGGTACCTGTGCACGTGCACAGACATGCATGAGTGGGTCTGGGATAGACAGGTGTAGAAGGAAGTGGGAGGACTGGTTTCTTTCAGAAAGGAAAGGTGTAGAAGACAAACCAGCAGACTTTGTCTAAGTAAGCCTAGGAGTAATAATTGTGCTTATCACTAAATTGTGCACAAGTGACTAAGCATACTTCCCATCAATAATTACCATTAGTAGGTGGGTGGAACCTCAGTGCCCTTGCAATCCCTCTATTAGCTCATAATTTCCATATGTCATTCCTTAGCCTTGACATATCCCCTGACAATATTACTCTTTGCATTGCAGTTAGAGCTGGCACTGAAGTCCTCTGGGTTGTACTGGCCAGATTTCAGCTGGGTTGTTTTTTTAACCACTGTTTTTTCTGACTGCATTTAATTTAATTTATTTTTATTCTAATTTAAAACTTGTCATTGACTTTAGTGATGCTTCCCTCAGGCTTGCTAGATAGCTGAACTTGGAGAACATTTTGTTGAAGAACACAAACTGTCTCACTAGGGGATGCTTAGTTTCCCTAGGCTAAAATGTTGTGAAAAGAATGTGACTTGACAGTAATTTCTAAAGCTGTTTTAAATAAAACACTCCAAAACTTGGAACAGATGGTACAATACAAAATTTGTTCATAAAGAGAGCGTGGTGAAGGCTCTGTGGCAAAACATTTTGCCTTCTAACTGGACTACCTTTTCACGGGCAAGAGAGTAGGAGTGGCAACCTGGAGAAGAGGTAGAGAGGGAGTAGGATGGGAAGGGCAGCAGGTTTCTGCTGTGAGAACTGGATAGGAGTTTGGGGTAGAAGATCATTTGCAGAAGATTTAGAAAACATACACTGAAGTGCCAAGCTAGTCAGGAGATTACATTTGAGCATAAGCAAAGGCTCATTTGTGAAACTTGTACAGTACATATATCCTGTAGGCTACTAAGGGAAAAGGAAGGTCAGAAGCCTGAAGCATGTATTGAAAAGAAAAAAAAGACATTTAGTTCCAAGAAATGATACAGACAAATATAAACAAGATTGTATGAAACATCTGCATTTACAGAAGCAGAGAAACAGAAGGAGATTAGGTAATAAAAGTATAATTCTAGCAAAAAGTATAATAAAAGTATTAATTCTAGCAAAGCCTACATTTTTTTCTTTTAGGATTCATACAAGTCTGTGTTTTCACAGGCTTCCATGTTTTAATGTTTTAAGAAAATATTCAAAGGAAGAGGGAAGTGTTGTAAACGTAGGTATCCACATACTTTGCAGAATTTATGACATACACTGTGTGTGAGAAGCCAGTGTGAGTAACCAAATTAAAGGAAAATTATGTTACTATTCACTGAATTGAAGGAGGGAACAGCAAATGCTCAAAGCCACAGTAATTATGAAGAACTATGAAAAAAAGTAGTTGAACCATGCTGATGAAATATCATTTAAAAAGATGAAAAATGCTCAAATCCGCAACCATATAGCTGGGTTTGATCTACATATAGCTCATGAGCAAGAAAGCTGTTATAGTTTATAACTTTAGTTTCACTGAAAACAGTTCATCCCTCTTTGACAGACCCATAGATCTGGCACACACAGAAAGGGTGTTCTATAGAAAGCCTGAAGCTCTATAGAGAGTCCATGTTAGTTTCATCCCTGGGTCAAAACATGCTTACTCCACAGGTTTTCCTTGCTGATTATTTCATAGTACAAATTATGCATATGGGTAAGCCTTGTAAGGTACCCTGGAGGACTTTCCCAGAATTTGAAAGAGCATTTTTTCTGCTTTGAAGAGCTGTTTCTAGGACAGACAAAAAGTCTGGCAGATAAAAAGCTGCTAAGTAGTAAAGTAAGAATCCATATCCTAGTTGTAACAACTGTAGAGGTATTACTGTATATTTAGTCATGAAAAAAAAGCTAATTTATCAGGATAAATAATTATTAGCTCTTCAGAATTTCCTGAACAAATCTGATCTTGTGGAGGATGATGAGGAAAAGCAATCAGGAAGGCATGGAGTAGGTAAGTGGGTATGAAAGACAGTAGGACAGACAGCTCACATCAATGCAGATTTTCTTACCTAAGGAACTGAAGAGGATCAGAATTTCTTTTCAGAGACATAAGGCAGCATCAGGTACTACAGAGCAACCTGGAAACCCACCTGACATTGACAGGAAGATCAGCAGATAGGTATAGATACTTACGCTGATGTGACAGGACTATTTAGAGAAAAGTAGGCATTCATATGGATTATTTTAATTGTGCAGCTTTGAGAATGCTTCTGTCCTCGGAATTAATTGTTTACTTAAAGAAAGCTGTTTTATCTGTCATTGGCAATGGAGTTCAGTAAGGCTGTGAGTGCAGAATAAAAAACCTTCTGTATGGTGTCAGACCAAAGCTCCTGCCAGCCTTGCAGCTGGCTCTGACTGTGGCCAGTTGCAGATGTCTAGGGAAGTATAAGGAAAGAGTGGAACTATGTAACACACATATGAGCCAGGAGACAAACAAGTGATTGTAACCCAGCAGCTAAATAACAGGTTAAAACCCCACCCTTTTGTCCTGGTATACAGAGAAACAAGCAAAAGCAGAACACAGGCATCAGCTGAGACAAGGAGGTATGAGGAGTATGGTTAACGTAACTGTCATACAAAAGTTGTTTGGAGTTGTGAAATCCTGAGCAGAAGTAGCATGATAAGAAGTAGCATGGTTTTCAAAGACCAAATGCTCTCTGCTGTCTCCCAGAAATTGGGGAAAAAGGGAAATACAAGCAGGAAAGAGAAGTCTGTGAATTGCAGAAAATGACAAGATAGGCTACAGGGAAGACTAGCACCTTACAGCAGATAAAAGGATTAATCATTTGATGTGTGTTGAGCACTAAAATGTATTGTGGGTCAGGGAGTCCAGCAGGATTGGAAATAGTCTAGGCAATCACAAAGCAGTCAGTAGCTAGTCATTTGCAGGAGAAATAGTCTGTGCTTTTTATCTGCTTTTCACAAGGAAGGGCTAAGACTCCTGGACTGCTTTATGATTTATTTTATCCAAAGTAGACTATGAAAATATATGCAAAGCAGAGAAGCTCTTCACTGTTCTAATACAGGAGAGGAAAGTACAGAAAAAGAGCTGCAACTTTTTGTTCAGCAATAGAAATTGTTCTTATGTCAAGCTGCTTTTTATAATGGAAATAAATTTAAAAACTTATAGGTGGAGAAAACACATAAGTGCTTAAGTGCACTTGGATTTAAGTGATCTCATAATAAAGATCTGGAAGAGACCACAAACACACCACTGAGAAGTCACTTTACACAAGGAGCCTTGAGTAGCAATAGTTTCTCAAAAGAAAATGAATTTCTGAAAGGGGAATTTAGGCTACTCTCAAGGTTTAACGACTTCAGGAGTCTTCAGGTCACAAACATATGTTCTGAAGTGAATTCTTCTCCCTTGCGCTGGCCCCCCCACCTCCCTGTTTCCGTTTCTGAATTAACTAACCCTTAACCCCATTAGCGCTCTCATCTTAAAGCAAAACATGTTATTCCTGTGCCATTAGTTCTCTACTGTGCCATCATGTTTATTCTAACGTCTGGAACTCATCAGTTCTTTTCCCTTTATTTGACTGTCAGCAAAAGGGGAAAAAAGGGAGGCGAGCTCATAAGGGAGACAAAATAAGGCACAATGAATTTTATCTGGACAGCCTGAATACACTAATGACTATGCTTAAAAGTATGGGTTGTGCCATACGTCTCGCACTTATAAAATGTACCACATTGCAACCTGCATTTGAGGAGACACAGCAATTTCCTTTGAAACAGCCATCCAGGGCTAGGAACAGAGTTCCAGGAAAACCATCTTCTCGGTGGCAAAGGACAGAGCACAAGTCAAAAAAGCACAGGGCTCCCCACACATTTTTAATCGTCCTGAAGCTCTGCAGCCCTGGCTCTGTGACAGTGTGCCCTGTTTAAGGACAATGGGGAGATGGATCCCTGCTGCTGCGGAAGCTCTGTGTGTGGCTGCCTCCCTCCTGCACAAAAGAGAGACTTAGGTGGGGTGGGGAATGAGGCCAGCATTGCACCATATCCCATTGTTTGGGATCCCACAGGCTCCTTCCCTTGATGAGGTCTCTTTGCATGGGATTCTGTGTGTGTGTGTCCCTCCCAAACCTCCTTGGGGAATTGCCAGGAAAGGTTGTGCAATCCTAGCAGGGGAGCTGAAAGTGTCTTGGGTGGGGAAGAGGCTAGGGAAGGTAAGCAGAGTGGTATCAAGTTAGGGAGGACTTCTGCATGTGGAAGAGGACCAGAATGGACTCTGTGAGGGAACAAAGGGGCTTGGGGAGCTGATGGGGAGAAATGTCCGAGAGAAGAGAAATGCAACTGGAAGCAGGTCTGGGGGGGTTTTAGGATCTTTCTTTTCTGCACTGTCACACTGAAATTTTTTTCATCTCCCCCTCTTCAATCCCCTGGGGAATTCTACCCCCACCGCAAGGATCCTCAGGATGCAAACCCTTCTCCACACCCCCACCTCCCCCATACTGGTTATGTGCATCTCTGTCCCTTGACAAGAACCAGATCTTGGAGCTTTTGCTCATGCTTGGGGTGAGGAAGGCGAGGGGCTCCCCGGCAGCAGGGAAGGAGCAGCAAGTGGGGCCCAGAGGGGTGTGAGCTGATGCAGCTGTACTGCTGCTGATCCAGACATGAGCTTTGCTGCCGGCTCCAGGGCCTTTACCAGGCAGCACACATCTATATTTTCACCAAGAAACTGCTGCTACCTCCATAGAACAACCTGCATTAAAACCATCAGCATATTCCACACATTCAGCAGCTGTCTGTCAGGATAACAGCAAGGTCAAAATAGAATGAGAAAAACAAGGGAAAATAAAGAGGAAGCTATGGTAAACTTTGTAGATGCATATAAACTTACAAGACACTTGCAAGAATCTCTAATGCTCTCTCTAGTCACGCCCTTTCATCGAGTTTGAAGTATGACCTGGCTTTCTGAGTTTTTTTTATTTTACTTCTTCAGAGAGTCTGTTCCATTTGACCTTTTAGTACAATTAATCAGTATTTGATATCAATAGACTTTCTGGGAAATGCTATGAAAATGTTACAATGGGCAGCAGAAAGCTTAACATACTGAATTAGAGTCAGTGAACCACCCTGAAGAGAGTGAGTCTTCCCTTGGAGTCTGATCCTCACTGAAGTTAATGGGAAAGTTTATGGGGATATTAGTAATGCAGATTCAGGGATGCAGGAAGCTCAATCCACAGCTGAAGTCTCAGCCTCTTGTCATCTGCCTTCTGATCCCCAAAAGGAGGCAGAAAAAACAGGAAAAATGTCAGCCTGTCTTAGACCTTACCTGTAAATAGACCCTGTTGTGCCATCGCTGCACCCCAGGTAAAGCTGCTTCTGGGAATTTAACCAGGCTGGCTTGTAGAAAGGCAGAGTTTTTCATTAGATACTTCACCTCCAGCTGCAGGAATTTGTCAGGATGGTTGTTATTTGGCAAAATGGAGAAGTCCATGTTTCTGTCCTGTAGTGTAATAACGAAAACAGCCCCAGCTTCTGTTTCCTGGCTGTGCATGCTCCTTCTATTATTAATGACGTGAAGAAGGATACGACAGTTTCCTGAAACTGTATCTGACCCCTGTTTGGTGTCAGGCTCACTTATAACATCTACCAATGATAAAAGATTGTTTAGAAGCGGCATAGCAGACAGGACATGTTTCTTTAAGTGCCTAGCTTAAGTTTTCAAGTTCAAGGTCTATTTTGATAGATACATATGCACTCATTAAAGCTAACGGAGTACCAGTGAATACATGCATGAGACACTTAAATGCATACCAGCACTTCCTCAAGTGACCTGCCAAAAATGTCAAGCTTACAATACTTCAAAGTAAGCTTTTCCCCCCACAGAAAATTAGAAGCAGCTCCCAGAGCAAAGCAGCTCCCAGAGCAATGCAACTGTTCTCCTTTTCTGCAGCAGTACTAAGAGACTCCATTGTGCTACATGGGTCGGTACCATTTACCATGATGGCTATGACATGCACTTCTTTAGGTTCAGGGATTTCTTTCACACTAAATTCTTCTTGACCCTGGGAAAAATTAGATTGTTTCAAGTAATTGATAACAGAATTTTTCAGGGAATTGATTCTGCTCCTGTTCAAGTGAATGGAAAAACTCTTACTGGGTTGAATGGCATAGTCTTGGACCCCTCACTTTTATTATATTATTTTGAGATTTGATATAGTCATCATAATTTTATAAGTTTTTTTTTTT
>WAAB01022002.1:0-22991 GCA_013389865.1 Piaya cayana | reverse complement strand
ACCTGCTGGCTATGCTTTTTTTGCTGCAATCTAGGATACGGTCACAATAAAATTAATAGCAACTAGGTAAGAAGAAATACCATTTGGGAAGTTCTACTAAGTTAACCTCCTGAAGAGGAACACAGAGACATGACAGAGACAAAAATAATTTTTAAAAAATATTAATTATGTGGAGTTGGTCATAAGTCAAAGTAATAAATACTTATTTTGATTGTGTTTGGTACTTAAAGATTATTTTATACTGGAGCTCATGGGGCTCATTGTCAAATCCTACATAAACTCGTGAACAAAATTTGACACAACTAAGGCCAAAACTGCGATATCCATTTCCAGCAGGAAAACGTTAAAGCTTTTCTTTTCATCTGAGGAGGAAAGTATCAGATCCGTTCAACCAGATTCTTGCATGCAGCTTTTATTTAAAACTCCCTCTGCTCTCTTGTCCTCATATCTGTATGAAACTACATTTAGAAAAATAACCTAAATGTACAGAAAACTTTGCAGGACACCAGAGGTAGCAAAGATGAATACAAGGTATAGGATGGGGGAGGCAGCAATTAATCCAAACCAAAGCTGAATGTTGCTATTTTAAGAAAGAATTTGTTTAAAATTAAGCCAAAAAGACAAATACTCTGCTAGTGGGGTTAACACAAATACAGTGAACAAAATATGAGGAATGTCAACATCAATAAAAAAAGATCAAATTAATGACACTCTTTTGACACTGCTTAAGTAACCTAAGCCAGTGAATGTTTGATTGAATCTGTGGCATTACTTAATAACGGATACTTTAATCAGGTGTTAGTAATGACTGTTTTCAGTATTTGTTTGACAATAACAACANTGTGAATATTTTCTTTCTGCCTATATTTTAAAGTGATTTTTAGAGTAAAAGGAACATTTAGTTACTAGCTAGGTGTGTGTATATATACATACATATATATCTCTATATACTTATCTATCTATATTTTATATGTATATATACCTGTATATATCTCTGTATACATTTTATATATATATATATATATAGATAGATATATTATACACATATATAAAGGCATACATAATATACATGTATAGGAACTATATATATGTATAAAATGTATGCCTATGTATATTTCATATACATATACATTATATGTATAATAGAGGTGTTTTCTGTATAAGTAAAAAGAACATTTAGTTATTAACTAGTTATATATATAGACACATACACGTATACATACCTACATATATTATTTTTTTATTTCAAAGTAAATATATGGGTANTGAATGTTGCTATTTTAAGAAAGAATTTGTTTAAAATTAAGCCAAAAAGACAAATACTCTGCTAGTGGGGTTAACACAAATACAGTGAACAAAATATGAGGAATGTCAACATCAATAAAAAAAGATCAAATTAATGACACTCTTTTGACACTGCTTAAGTAACCTAAGCCAGTGAATGTTTGATTGAATCTGTGGCATTACTTAATAACGGATACTTTAATCAGGTGTTAGTAATGACTGTTTTCAGTATTTGTTTGACAATAACAACAGTGAATCACTAAAACAGAATCACAGAATCACTTATTTTTAGCATCAGCTGGTATCAGCTGAATTTTAGCACTCAGACAATCCTAAATCCAGTATAAATATCACTATTTGCAAACCAGGGCTGTCAAGCCTTGAAAATCCCGTGTCTGATCTCAACCATGCATGATGCAGAAGGTGCATATTCCACATGAGTAGCTTCTGTATTTCATGGAAAAGCCTCCTGTTATCAGCATTCAGGAACTCATTCCAGAAGACTCAATCATATTACTCCCAACGCTGGAGGAAGAGTTGGGATTCAAAACAGGCTCCGTTACCAGGGGTCAGCACAAACTCAATCACCTGTGTGCTGAAGCACTGTGAATATTTTCTTTCTGCCTATATTTTAAAGTGATTTTTAGAGTAAAAGGAACATTTAGTTACTAGCTAGGTGTGTGTATATATACATACATATATATCTCTATATACTTATCTATCTATATTTTATATGTATATATACCTGTATATATCTCTGTATACATTTTATATATATATATATATATAGATAGATATATTATACACATATATAAAGGCATACATAATATACATGTATAGGAACTATATATATGTATAAAATGTATGCCTATGTATATTTCATATACATATACATTATATGTATAATAGAGGTGTTTTCTGTATAAGTAAAAAGAACATTTAGTTATTAACTAGTTATATATATAGACACATACACGTATACATACCTACATATATTATTTTTTTATTTCAAAGTAAATATATGGGTATATATGCACACATATGTGTATATATACCTATATATTGTTATTATTAGGTATTATATATGTATATACACACACATATATACGCATATATACCTGTATATGGTATTAGATATTACACACATGTATGCACCTATATGTATACACCTATATATTATTATATATTATATGTATTTTATACATACATAGATATCTATGTATAGATGCAATGCATATATTACAACATTTTATTATGATTATAATGATCTATAGGTATAGATAAAATACAATAATAACAATAACAACAATAATAGCAATGGTATATATAGGTATATATAGATTTAGCATATAAATGTTTTTAAGGCAAACTTAAAATGGCACTAGATAAGCTCTAGGAAACAACCATTACAATAAACTATAACATTTAATACCATTTTTAAGGATTCTTAATCATTAGAAGCAACAGTATAAGAGTACAATGCTGTTAAGTAAACCTCCACCTTTTACAGCTAGAAGAGCAATTAAAATTGCTACAAAAAAAGGTGGTGGTGGTGGAGGAACAAAGTTTAAGCTGTTTTCCCTCATGTATCAGCAATTATTTACAACCCAGCTTCATTATCTGTTCTGCTCACCAAAGCAATCTCACTGCCTTTGGCACATTGAGGACAGAGGCACAATATATCAGGTTAAGCTACCTGCACCAAACCCTGCCTTTCCTAAGAGGAAAAGCACTGCAATATAGTGTAACAAATGGTTGTGAATAAGCAAGATGGCACACTTGGGCTTGCCCAAAAGTAACCACCCAACTGAACAGCCTCAAAGCAAGTTTAGTCTTTAAATGTTACTGAAATCATAGGAAATCAAGTTCGTAAACCTAGAACTAGAAAAAATATAAACTATACCTGTGCCTTGACAAATTCCAAATATTTTCAGTTTAAAAAAAAATGTTAATCAAGGAATCTTCACTTTTCCCTGTTTTTTTCTCTTCAGACATATCACTGAAAATTGAATAATTCCATTTCCCTAATTACATATTCCACCCTATTATGTGCATTTTCACTGTTTAACACTACATACAATGTGTATATATTTCAAAATAAACCTATCACATGCAACTCTGCATTTCTCCAAAGGGAATACAAAGCAAATTGTCCTGGATAGGTGATAGATAATAAAAAAGCAACAGTATTTAATAATTTTGTGTAAGTTATCTGCCACCCTAGAGATTCCTTGGAGGAGAAGAACATGTCTGAATTTCACTATACAGTGCCACAGGCACAAAGTCAGAGAAACTAAACAAGAACATCCTGAAGGGAGAGAAAATGCCTGCAGCAGCAAATGACCTACTACATACCTCATCTCAGATTTTTTGATGTTATAATTTGTTAATTTCAGGCAAAAAAAAAAGACAATTACCCACAGTTTTGTTCTGTTCCAGCAGAATTATTAAACTTCTCAAAGTTTTTGATCAAAAGTGACATATAACGTTCAAAAGATCTGTGTATTTTCAAAAGATTACAATCCTGAGTGAATTTGCATGACAAAGTCTTTGCCATATCTATTTCCTTGTTACCTGAAGCAGCAATGTGCATTATCAGAACAGTACTAAAGGATGAAGCGTATCAAATTTTTATTTGAATTCCTATGCATTAAAGTTAGTATTTTCCAGCTCAATGCACAGTAAGCAAAAGATAATTTTATTCAAATATGCATTTCATGGTATGAATAGGAAGTGTTCATCTCCCTGTTGAATTTGTAAGTCTTTTAAGTAATGACTCATTTGAAAAATCAACAGGGTATTGGCAATTTGGTGCAATATTAAATACATACATATACCACATCTATACTGACACACGTGTAATACCATTTCTGTGATACATAAGGAATATAATTCATGTATTGTAATGCATTGCAATGGGTTAGATGATGGTTTAACCATCTGTACAGCAAATAAAAAAGGCAAAAGACAATTCTATTTTTTAAATAGGCACTAAATATTTTTAAATGTAAGGTAACTTCTTTAGAGTATATAAAAACATGCAAAGATTATTTTAGTTCCCAAATTAATATTCGTCTCAATGAATGGAACAAAGTTGTTGGCAACTGATTTTTTTTTCATAAAGCAAAATGAAGCTTAGCATATTGATATGAAGATTATTCTGTCAACTAATGAACAATTAACAGTTCGTTCCATCCTATATTAAAGCAATTTTAATAAGATTATTCCTGTTAAAACTACATCTAAAGAGGAATAAAAAAAGGTCTGTGTGCAGATCTATCCTACTTATCATAGAACCACTCAAAAGTCTGCATTACCACAAGCATTGAAGATTACCCCAAGAAACAAAGTTGCCCCAAACCCCTGTTAAAGCTGTTTTGAAGCCTTTGTTCCATGATCAAATAAGCACCATTTGTTACACACACAGAATCACAGAACCATAGAATCACAGAATCATAGAATCATAGACCAGTTTGGGCTGGAAGGGACCTTTACAGGTCATCTAGTCCAACGCCACTGGAGGAGCAGGGAGATTTTCAAATACAGAGTTCCAATCCTAAATTGTATCATCCTGCATAGGAGCCAATGTGTTGCATTAGCCAAAATACAACCGTACCACAGTTTTACTGGACCATATCACCTCAAAATGTGAGACACAACTGCTCTACACTCATCAGCTGAAAAGTTACTCCTATGTTCTGCTCCCAGGTATAAATGACCACAAAGCTATGACACTTCCACAAACCCAAGTTATCTGAGTCAAAACTATTTAATTTTCTTCTAAAAAAAGTGGCTTTAAAGAGTAAAATCCAAGCCACACATAAGTATTTCCGAGCATGTTCATACAATAGAATCATAGAATCATAGAATCATAAAATGGTATGCGTTGAAAGGGACTGATTCCANTGGGCTGGAAGGGACCTTTACAGGTCATCTAGTCCAACGCCACTGGAGGAGCAGGGAGATTTTCAAATACAGAGTTCCAATCCTAAATTGTATCATCCTGCATAGGAGCCAATGTGTTGCATTAGCCAAAATACAACCGTACCACAGTTTTACTGGACCATATCACCTCAAAATGTGAGACACAACTGCTCTACACTCATCAGCTGAAAAGTTACTCCTATGTTCTGCTCCCAGGTATAAATGACCACAAAGCTATGACACTTCCACAAACCCAAGTTATCTGAGTCAAAACTATTTAATTTTCTTCTAAAAAAAGTGGCTTTAAAGAGTAAAATCCAAGCCACACATAAGTATTTCCGAGCATGTTCATACAATAGAATCATAGAATCATAGAATCATAAAATGGTATGCGTTGAAAGGGACTGATTCCAATCCCCTACCATAGGCAGGGACACCTCCCACTGGATCTGTGTACTCAATGCCTCATCCAACCTTGTCTTGAATACCTCCAGGGATGGGGCATCCACAACTTTCCTGGGCAACTCTTTCCTGTGTAAATCATACTATGTATTTACTAAATTTCTACAAACATAACACAAATTTAATATAACAATCTATTAAAGATCTGTATCATAACAGAGAGCCCCACTGTAACTTCTGAGCAAGTAAAAGGCCATGGTTCCAGAGCCAACTTCCCACAGGCAGATCTTCAAAACTTCTCCTGTTGCTGAATTGAGACTTACTCCATACTTCCTTCATTAAAAGTTCTGTTCAAATTGCATGCAAAACATTTCCTACCAAATAAATCCATTTATTCAGGTGGTAAAGATCTCATTTTGATATAACCCATTAGAAAATACAATGCTGAACTGAAAAACATTGATTATATATTTGTTAAAGTCTTATTCACTCACTGTCCAAGAGCACTGTCAGTGATTCTATTTCCCTCTAAGAAAAATGAAAAGTGCAAATAATAAATAGTTAACAAAGGGTAAGAATCTTTTATTCCAAAGCCATTCATGCATTATTTATCAATATTTTCTGTGGTACATGTATATCACAGTGTGTATTGAACGCACCATTACTAGTCAGGTTTTGCCTTTCAAAACATTGGCTTTAACAAAAACCAAAGTCAGAAAAAATAATAAATCTCTCATAAAACCTGAAATTTTGTAACATAATTAATTCAAAGTGAGATTAATAGTAAAACTGTTCATCTCTATAGAAATCAATTACCCTTTGCACTGGATGTTCATTTAATGCTATTTAGATCTAATTTTTTACATCAGTTAATGCATGTTATGTTTTAAGCTTATTTAGCAAAGTTCAAAGTTGCATATGCTTTCTGTGAGCTAAAATGACTTCTCTGCAGAATACATTTGTAGGCAGAAAGAAAGCTAGTGAATCTAAAGTTACATTTTTATGTAGAATTTAATCTCCATTCTTACAATTACTAGACTACACAGACAATAACGCACTAGAAAATAAATGCATTGCCTGAAGTAAATGACATTATTTTTGAAGCAGACTGATTTTTCTAATACCACACACATTTAAACAAAAGCTCCTAGTTTAAAAAACAAAAGGGAGGGAAAATACAATAGAAGTGCGAACCTGACCTATCCCTAATCTTTTCTTTTCAAACCTATGCTACTCAAGAATCTTCAGCTAATTATTCTGTTTTATTGATGGCATTTTTCCCAAGGGAAGTTATTTAAAAAGTTTAACCCCTGAGCAAGTTGTGGCTTCTCCTGCCTTTGAAAGTGTCAAGTGCATTGATTATAACTGCAGGAAGTGTTACCTTCTACCCAGAGAATCTCACCCTGCACAATCTTAAACACTGTCTCTCTCCCAAAACGGCTTTGATTCAGCAATTCAGACTGCTTCAGCTGATATTAAAGGCAGAAGCACCACAGAAAAGGGATCAGCAGTTAAAATGAAACACAAAGAGGAAAAAAACCCCAGATCTTGGATATAGTACCACAAAGCTTGAGAGAAAAGCAGATTTGAAAAAGACATCAGAGTGACTAAAAAAAGAACAACATGACAGAAATTAAACAAGATTTTTATGTTAGCCTTCTATGCATTTAAACTCATCTCAACCTCAATTGAAATTCCGATCATACCCAAACCCCAAGGCTTTTGACATACTTTCAAAAATCCACACCCCCTCTTACTCTTTTCTAAGTCTCCAGAGTCACTGTTAGGTATCCAACAAGTTTAAGGGAGGTTGGAAAAGGGAAAAAAAAAAAAAAAGGAAGAATCCTAATATGCATATGATAAAAAAGGCCATTTATACTCATATTAAACTTTTGTTTCTAAAATGATCATGATTACTTTAACTATTCAGTGTGTGTTCTCAATCTCATACTTAGCCAATGAAAAGAATGCTCAAATGGTTTTTTTGGGGAAAAAAGCCAAATTTATCCAAATACCTTGTTAAGTCATTTTCTTAGATCAGTGACAAAGGAGTAAACCAATACAAGGGGCGACAGGGTTCTGAAGAAGACAGCCAGTGGAAAACAAAGCGATCTTTAAGTATCTCTACGTTACCAAATTAACGCAGCATAAATTACTCCAATGATTTAATGCACACAATTAATACAACAATGGTAATGTGTCTCTTGGAAAGGATGCGCTAAATTCCAAAGGGTAATTGGATTTTCAGAACTGCGAGTGGGTTTTTTTTTCCAGTTCAGTCATGACAGGGCCAGAAGGTAATGATACATCTGCCATGATGCAACAAGCAGACCTGTCTTCTGTCAAGAGTTGAAATCATAAAGGAATAAGCTGTCATTAGCAACCTCTCTCCAAACAGTAGAGCTGTCATCTCATTGTTTTCCTTTGCTGGCATGGGGGTTGGTGTGGGCTTATATACCCTGTCAGCTCAATATTAGCCCAGGCTTTTAACCTCTTCTTGAATTTATGACTTAGTAACTATTAACTCCTATACAGCATATTATGTATTAGCATGTATTTTGTGATCAATTAATATTACTTTTTACTAATGGAACAACTCCTTCTAGCTGCTTAGTGATCAGCATTTCAAATCAATATTTGAGAGATTATCACTTCCTCATAGGATGTTTTAGAAGGAATTAAATACATTGGTTTTTAATTTTTCTTGCCAGAATATACTGTATTTTAAGCCAACTCTACATGACAAATTATTTAGTAATAACTTGTAATTTGTGTTTATTTTAGAAGGATCTCTAAAGATCATCCAACCAGCTATGTAACTTAAGTTTTGTTAGTATTATTCACCCAAGTAAGGAGTTGTAAATACAAGTTTTCTCTGCAAAGAAGTACTTTACAGGTAATGCTATTTTCCAGATCTACCAGGATGAATAAAGGCAAACATATGTACTAAAATAAGAAAATTAGAATTTGAAAGAAAACTATATAGCTTATATGCATATATAAGCTTATACATACTAAACTATATAGCTTTTATATATATTGTCCATTTTAGAGATTAGAATGCCCAAAGAAGATTATGATCACTTTGGCATCGTAACTGACTATTAATAAATCAAGTATTTTAACATCTTTCTGCAACAATACACTTTCAGGACATAAAAAGTACATAAATATTAGTATTCTACAGAGTAACTGTGACTGCAGTGAAATGTCAGCTCTGTCTTTTTTTCCAGAAAGTGTCGCCTACCTGTCTTACTGAAACTACACTTAAGCATGTATAAACTTTAAGATAAAATTTTAAATTTTACATTGCTGAAACAGAATCACTGGAATCAAGGGGATCACAGAATCACAGAATCACCGGGTTGGAAGAGACCCACTGGATCATCGAGTCCAACCACTCCCACAAAACACTAAACCATGTCCCTCAGGACCCCGTCCACCCGTAACTTAAACACCTCCAGGGAAGGCGAATCAACCACCTCCCTGGGCAGCATATTCCAGTGCCTAATGACCCTTTCCGTAAAAAACTTCCTCCTAATCTCTAACCTAAACCTCCCCTGGCGGAGCTTGAGGCCATTCCCCCTTGTCCTGTCCCCTGACACCTGGGAGAAGAGGCCAGCTCCCTCCTCTCTACAACCTCCCTTCAGGTATTTGTAGAGAGCAATGAGGTCTCCCCTCAGCCTCCTCTTCTCCAGGCTAAACAACCCCAGCTCTCTCAGCCGCTCCTCATAAGGCCTGTTCTCGAGCCCCTTCACCAGTTTCGTTGCTCTTCTCTGGACACTCTCCAGAGTGTCAACATCCTTCTTGTGGTGAGGGGCCCAGAACTGCACACAGTATTCAAGGAGCGGTCTCACCAGTGCCGAGTACAGAGGGAGAATAACCTCCCTGGACCTGCTGGTCACACCGTTTCTGACACAAACCAGGATGCCAGTGGCCTTCTTGGCCACCTGGGCACACTGCTGGCTCATGTTCAGCCAGCTGTCGACCAACACCCCCAGGTCCAACAAGATATTCTATGATTAAAAGTGAGACAAGGAAGTTTTTCTGCAAGAATTCTTGCTAATGTAGCTTAAAGAAAACATAATTTCTAGACAATATGTGAATATCCACTTTTGAAATGCGCTGATTTTGATGAAATGGAAATAACAAAATGTGTTACCACGCCAGTTACTAACCAGTAAGGTTACTAAATTATGTAAACAATACGGTGGGTAAATACACTGCTGTTAGATGGAATGATCTTATTATTCTACTCAGCTGCGTCACAATGACTCATTATTGCATGCTGAAGAAAGTAACAATCCTCAGTAATTCTCAGTAAATCATAGAATTACCAAGTTGGAAAAGTCCTGTTGGATCGAGTCCAACCTTTCCCATCTGCCACTAAACCATGTCCCTGAGCACCTCGTTTAACCCATCTTTTAAACACCTCTAGGGATGGTGACTCAACCACCTCCCTGGGCAGCCTGTTCCAGTGCCCAGTGACCCTTTCTGTGAATTTTTTTTTTCTGATGTCCAGCCTGAACATCAGAGGACAGAGGCTAACAGTTTCGGAAGCAAAATGCTGTGAGAAACTGTGTCAAAAGCTTTGCTGAAGTCCAGGAAGACCACATCCACAGCCTTTCCCTCAGCCAGCAGCCAAGCCACTTTGTCATAGAAGGCGATCAGGTTAGTTTGGCAAGACCTGCCTTTTGTGAACCCGTGTTGACTGGGCCTGATCACCCGGTTCTCTTGCATGTGCTTCATGACAGCACTCAAAATCACTTGCACCCCAGAGCCCTTCACCATCTTCCCCAGCGCCCTGAAGTCCCTTTTAATTGCTCTCGGCTTCCTCCTCTGGATGTCATTGTTGCCTATTTGGAACACTAGCAGAGGATAATAATCTGTGGGCTTTACCAGGGAAGCAAGTTTTCCAGTGCAGTCTTTCACTGAGGCCCCAGGCAGGCAGCAGACCTCCCTGTGCAGTGGGTCTGGTCTGTAGACAAGTCTCTGTTCCCTTCAGAAGGGAATCTCCCAAAACAATCACTCTTCTTTTTCTTGGAGGTTGTTTTGATGGTCATTTGAGGATGGTGCAGCCTTGGGAAAGTTTCTAGGCTGCAGAAGCCACACTCCTCCTCTACAGAGTTTGATTCCACTTGCAATGTTTCATATTTATTCCGCAAGGGAACCTGGAAGTTTGTCATCTGAATAGGGACAACATGCTTTCTGCGCCGGGCAGGAACTTGCTGCCATTCCCCACCTTTTTTCTCCTCAGTCTTGCGTTTAGTGGATGGGGAGTTCACAACTATGCCTGCTGTGGCAGCCTGCTTGGTTTGTGAGAGGGAGCATAGGGTGTTGCTCCACTGGTCTGTCTCCCTCACACTCCCTATTGGTCCTCAGCCTAGTTACTTCCTCCCTTAGCTCTGACACCAAGCAGAGGAGTTCAGCACAGCTTCCACAAATGAAGTCAGTACTGCTGATGCGAGTCAGCATGGGAGGGAGGCACTGCCTGCAGTTCAGTGTTTGGGTGGCTGCATGTGCCCACAATATTACCAACCTGATAGTTCTATACACACGAATTATAATAATGAGTGAGTAAATCCAATATCCTGACAAAAAATATCTGTAAGTACATTAATTGTTATGAAAAATGCAGTAAGAGGAATAGGATAAAGAGATGGAAACAGGAAATCAAGTTTTATCAGCCATTAAAGAAAGATTTTGGGTTATGTCCATCTCAAGCAAACTCTTTTTTCCCCATTTATTCATGGAAAGTCAGTTCTTTGAAGAAGTTAATTTTCTGGTGGTGCTACCTCTACGAGAAGTACTAATTCTCCCTTAAATAATAATAAACGTAGCCTAGCCACCTCAGAACATGCTGAATTTTAAACTAGGCAACAATTCTTGGATGGTTTTTAAGCAAAAAAATAAAATAGTTTTTTTAAAAAAGTAAATTATCTGATGGTTGCTGTGACTGAATTTTATTACTATCTTTGGAACCACAGCCCATCTAAGGTAAAAAATGTACTGAATTTCCAAAGACATAGAAAGCAGCATCCAACAGTTTCTTCGTACTCATGCATTAAACTGATGTCTTTATTCCCTAAAGAGGTATCAAAGAGTACCAAGGAAAGGTATCAAGAGTACTCCAAAATTCTTCTCAATGTCTAAACATAGGCAAGATAAGCTCCTGTTTCCACATGGAACAAACTTCCCCCATAAGCAGATCTACTTCAACTTCTCCTTAACCAATATCCAACAGACTTCGAAGCACTGAAGGAACTGCATGGAGCAGTAGTTAACATTTGTGCCCCTCCTTGCTTGTTCCCCTTCATCACCGTTATCACTAGAACATCTCCCAACTGATCCATGTCACTACTCAACAACGAACCCAAACATACCTCCTCAACATCTCCTCCTCATAAATAACCTGGTAACTGAAGCCCTTGTGGGGAACACGGGAGTCCTTGAGCTACCCAAATGAGACCAGGAATTTAAATCCTTAATTCCTGCACCCCAAATAAGTGACCTAATCACTGACTTAAAGAATTTACCTCTGTCTCTCAAATCTGCCTCTTGGATTTAGACAGGCTAAAATTCCTCTTCCAATTTACACTTATGTATGTAATTTACATTTATTTATTTATTTATAAGAAGTGGAATTACTTCAGCACAGTATTATTGTAACTGGAACAGTCTCTCCTTGTGTCTTTACCTTCCAATGTGCATCAGCCCCAAGTCACAAATTTTAAGCCATTATATTGATCCTTCATTCCATGCATGCTTTTAAGAGAAAAAATCTTTGATTTTCTTTTCTCCTAAGTGCTATATAAGACAGAATAGTTTCCATTCTTTCCTGAACCTTGTTGTTAGGACAGTAGTATCAGTTTATCCTGCTCAATTGACTGCTTACTAGTAACTCCAGCTTTTGCATCCCTTTTTCCAGTTTTCCAAGAAATTAATCCAAACTTGCTTGTGGCAGATTCACTGCTCTCCATCGAGAGAAGCAGTACAGAAAAGATTCTACTTTGAGCTACACAGAAGCTTTTTGTTTGTTTGTTAGCCTGTTCAGTTTTCTTTTAAGGAAAGCAAAGGTGATGTTTCTGTCATTTAAGCACCACTTTTGCAATTCTTAATGTTTTTTTTTTAATGAATAACTAGTCTTCAGCAAATGTTTTAAGCTAGCTATGTTCCACACTCACAACATATGAGTGGAATTTTCAAATCCTAGATAATATTATCCAACACAAATGCACAGAGTTTATCAGAAAAAATCCATGCTCTCTGGTCATCAGCATTGTAATCTTATGGTAAGGTCAGCTGGTTTCACCCAAGGATGATCCCTCTTCTTAGAAGAAACAATGAAAAATCAAGGAAAATAATTCTTTCTTTCAAACTGGCAGTGTTACGTGAGGAGTCATCACAATTTCCATTCAGGCCATTTGTCATAGAAGCTGGTTATTTTCATTTCAAAGGAGGCAGAAGTGTCCAAACCAACCACAGGACTGAACACCAGAAAACTCAGCAAAAGGATACAATTTTATTATTATTAACTGAAATTAGAGTCCTTATGCTCACTCTACCATAATTTCCTGCATTTGGAAGAGTAATTTATATGTTCTGTGCATGAAGTACCCATGATATTGGAGTATAACTATGTGTATTCTCTTTTTAGTCATAACTTAATGATTCTAAATACCTTCAGTGGGGTTTGGCTTCCATAAAATACTGCCTTATCTATATCCAATTCCCACTACAGTGATTACATGATATAAAAAATGGCAACATGTTTAATATAATACAATTGAATATGAGCTAATCTTCATTTTGCATGAAAAAAATCATCACAAATAGTATGTGTTCCAAACATGTAGTACATTCTCCAGTATTTAAAACTGCACAAAATGGGAGAGCGGCTTTTACAGCAGTTGGAATTACTCAGCTAAAGAGAACTGTGAATTTAGAAACCATGCTGAGAAACAAGGAAGTCACAAAATAAGAGCAGAAAGTGTGATGTCTCAATGTGAACAAACTAGTTTTTAATGGTCTTTTTTTCTCATTAAACTCTTTGGTTATTTTCCTGTGTGCTTTTAAAGAAACATTTAAAATGCAAAAATAAGGATAAAAAGTTTTAAGGATGAAAACCATTAGAGGGAACAGAGGTCTGATCTCTGCCACGCTGAGACACTCATTGCATCAAATAAACAACAAAACAGAAAAAAAAAACCCCCTCTCCTTTAAATGAAACCGTCTCTTTAAGATTATCTATTAATTTAGTGATAGTATTCCAGTTTTGACCACTCAGCCCTTAGCCGAGGCAGCAGTACTTCTTGGGCTAAGCCTTGAGTCTTGATTTAAAATGAACAAAATGTTATGTTAGAAGCTGGCAAATACCAGTTTCCCAAGACTAAGTTTCTTTTTCACATATTGCCTGGTGCTTTATTAGTGGATTGTTCAGAAAAAAATAACTTAATGTCTTAATGCTTTATTATGTTTTTTTTAATTTCATGAAAAAAAACATATTTGAAAAGAAACTTTTTCAATACTGAATAAAGCCAACTGCAAAAAATTCAACTTCATTTAGCAAAACATGTAACAACTGCAGTGATAACACTGATATTTAGACAAGAACATTAGCTTAACTTGGTAAATACAATAGATATAATAAACAGTTTTTTCTAATGTTTACTACAGAAAGTTTCATTTAGGTAGCAAGATTAAAGAGATTAACAAAGACCAAAAAGTGCCACTGTTAACACCATCACATAAGTTGTACATTGTCTCTCACATAGATGTGAATGTAAGAAAATAGTGTCCATAAAATGTAAATGTTTCTTACTGTCAAGTATTGATAGGTGAATCAGAACGAATCAGTATTCAGTGCAAAACTGAAAAAGACTGTGCCTCTAATAAATTCAGTACAAGCCTAGCGAAAAAGCCTGCTGTTATCATGAAAGCTCATGTTATCATGAGATTATAACAGACGTTGAGTGAGAATACGTACAAATTTAATGAAATGTAAAAGAAAACACTTCAAATCATAACAAATTTCTGTAGTGCCTTGTATTGCATCTCATCGCCTGCTAAGGGCTCTTGTCACGTTAGCTGCCACATTAAACTACATGGCAGTGCCGCCACAACAACATGACATACGACTAACATTTTTTTTACTATATAAGGGAAACTTGGTTCCATCATAAAAAAAGTTCTGAAAAAAAAAGAAACAAGTTTTCACATCATAAATAAAATTATCCTATGGGGAAATATATATGATATATATTGAACATACAGAATCATAGAATCACAGAATCACCAGGTTGGAAAAGACCCATCAGTCCAACCATTTNTATGTATATATTGAACACTGTTCAACAAATTAAAATGTCACAGATTTAGAGCTCTCCGTACACAAACACACGCATATGCACACACAACCGTATATACACGCACTTTCTCTTACCTCCATAGCTCTCTTTATATATGGTATCTGGGTGCCACTGTCCAAATCTTCATTAATTATAAGTCTCCTAGCCCACTGACCTGCTCTGACCACACCTTTACCATGAAGCAGGACCAAGAGCTTATCAGGATTCATTAATGCATCTTCACTCATAAAGATAAAGCTCTTTGGTTCACTCTCAGTTGCATCAACCTGCAATTACAGACAATGCACACTTCTATACATCAATAAAACATCATTGGTTAAAAGATTGTTAAAAGAACATAATTGGTTATAAAGTTAGCCATAAAATTGATGTAAAAACTTTTACCATTTAACAACTGTTTGTATGGATATTATAAAGACTAATGTGCACCCAGTACTAAATTAAGCAAAGGTGAATAACAGTGCAATGTCACTTCAAAATATAAGAATATTCCATGGTTTAAAACAGAAATCCAACCAAGATTTAAATTGAAAAAAAAGGGATAAAAAGCATGCTAAGGCTTTGAGGCATCAGTTATTTACAGAAATTTACTGGCACAAAAGAAAGTCCATAAAAGAACAATCATGAGGGAGGAAATCAAGTACTTTGTCACCTCCGATATGCCTGAAGCAATGGTAAAATTCTTACGTGATGCGCAGAAAAATCACAGAATGTTCCAACTCAGCCACCGCAACATAAATACCCAATAAGCCACATTGGAACAAGTACTGCATATTTGTCTATTATAAATTTAATAGAGTAGGCCTAATAAAATATAGAAATTCAATTTGGGTCTAAATAATGACTTCATTAAGAGTCCTGCACCTGGTTGAATGCTGGCCTATTTGGCTGTAGGAACAGACCAACTACCAGCTTTGATGTTCACTAAACCATAACCTGATTCCAAGTTTTGTCCTGAACTCTAGAAAGCAGCACTTTTTGTTCATTAAAAACAGAAATTCTGTAAAACAGGTCTACACTTGGGAAGCAGCCATGATGCCAAGCCTGACAATGTTCCAGAAACATTTGGCCAGTGCCTTCAGCCCAACAGTGTGAATGTTGGAGTGTCCTGTGCGTGGACAGGAGTTACGCTCAATGGTCCTTACAGGTCCCTTCCAACTCAGGTAATTTTGTGATTCTATGAAAAGAACTTAGTTGCTGCCAACACCATGAGGGCAGAAGAAGCCATCTCATCTGCTCATTCCTCCTTTACTACCATATGAGTGCATAGCAAAGGAAGAGCGGAACAGACAAATCCACCCATCCTGCCATACTGCACACCCCATGACATGCACAGGGTAACTGAACAGCTGCTATGAACCACGTTGGATTGCCTTACACTCTGCAACAGTGACGAAAGGTAGGTCACGATATGAGCCTCATGTTGGGACGAGGAATTATAGCTCTTTAGGTTATGTCTGTTCTTCTCTCATAATTACCCTTACATTCAGAAACATTATTTCTGCATGGAACTTTTTTTAATGCAAGTCAACAGAACCATTTTTTTTAATGCAGCCAACAAGGCTACTTGAACAAAAGGAATTGCCAAATGGAAGAATGGTCATGACTCCCTTATCCCTCTTACCTGCTCCAACACAACAGAACATGTTATGTGCCTCAGCTTGCTCCTTCTACACCAGAAAATGTATTCACCTTTGCTCACTCTTTGCACACAACCAGAAAACATGGTAAGAAACACATTCTACAGAAAATAGAGTATGGGGCTGCTTCTGAAGTGCAGTATTGATACCTTAAATTTTAACACTGCTTACACAAAAACTTAGCACTAAATTTCAGATAGCACGTAGCAAAATCTAATTTACTTTTACACATAAACTGAATATTTCTGATCTTGTAGTTAAGACAAAACATTGTGAATTTCTATTGCAGGAAAGATATAACATTCCTGTATATTTTAGTATTTATACATTGAATTTGTGTTCAGTATTTAGGTAATTCTAGCACTTAGTAATCATGTGTATGAGAAGACACAACTAGTTCCCACTTCTGCAAATATATTAATTTTTAAAAAATTTAAAATACCTACCTAGGTCATAAAAAACAACTCCTCATTCTCTTCCTCAAATTAATCACATTTGAGAACTTTTCTTCAGGCTAATTTATCTTCAAACAGCAGCAATTCCTTAGATCAAGCTTTCACTAAAGAATGCACATAAAGGTCACTTCTGCGCACAACCTTACCTTATAGACAAACGTAGAATACCATTTAATGCGAGACACACTGAGCCCACATGAAATAATTTATATTTATTAGCCACTTCCTCTTCTGCACCTACTCACAAACACTTATTCCTGATCCTTTATTTAAACAGAAGTCAAATACATTCAGTAAAATGCTGAACTTCAATTAGTTGAATTTAGCAATTTGATCCAAGATTGTTACTCACACGCAATAACAATCTCCCAATAATCAGTAGCCAGGAATGTTAAACCAATCTAAATTCTGCTGATAATTTACCGTTTAAAAGTAATGGTTTGGGTTTCACAGAATCACAGAAGCATAGAATTGTGAAATGGTTTGGGTTGGAAAGGACTTTAAAGCCCATTCAATTACAAACACCTTCTGTGGGCAGGGACACACCCCACTGGATCAGGTTGCTCAAAGCCCCATCCAACCTGGCCTTGAACACCTCCAAGGATGGGGCAGCGACCACTGCTCTGGGCAACCTGGGCCAGGGCCTAACCAGCCTCACAGGAAAACATTTCTTTGTAAGATCTCATCTCAACCTCCCTTGTTTCAGGTTAAAACTGTCTGCTGCAAACCTGGATGAAGAGTCCCTCCCCAGCTTTCCTGAAGCCCCTTTCAGAATTGGAAGCTTCTATAATTTCTCCCTGGAGCCTTCCCTTCTCTAGGCAGAACAACCCCAGGTCTTTCAGCCAGTCCTTGTATCAGAGGTGCTCCAGCCCTTGCTTCATCTCTGCGGCCACCTCTGGATTCCAGAACTGGACCTGAGGCTCCAGGTGAGGTCTCACGAAAGTGGAACAGTCAGGCAGAATCCTCTCCCTTGCCCTGCTGGTCCCATTGCCTTGGATGCAGCCCAGGACACAGTTGTTTTCTGGGCTGTGAGTGCACATCACTGGCTCCAACCAGCACAAGTCCTTCTCTTTAGGACTTCTCTCAATCTGTTCTCTGTCCAGCCTGATGCATCACTCTGCCTTAAGGTTTATGAATGTATGCCTCTAAAAGTTATGCACTCTACATTTATTATGAACATCTTAAGGTTTTCAAACAGTGAATTTCTTTTTCCATATGAGTTCCGTTCCAAACAAGCTATCACCTAGTACAGCACTCCCAGTCTGCAGAATATTTCAGCAAAATATTGGTATTTTGCACAGTTATTATCAATATATATGGCAAGATCAAACTATATTTGAAATCTAATGTTACTGACACATTGACATTGACTTAGTTTTCAGTTCTTAGCCATTACCAACCCAAGTTGCACAATATCTGACTAGGCTCTAGGGAGTCTTTTGTTATGTACACTGGAAATTCTAAAGCTTAAGACTGAACATTAAATTTTTAAGGGGAAAAGAAAATTCATTAATATACTTTTTATTTCCATTAAGAAACATAATTAAAATCATGAGCCTAGAGCCTAAATGCAAGTTAAACAAATGTAACTTCTGACTGTGGGAGAAAATGTGGCAAACAAATGGAACTGAAAGTGAAAAGACTCAAAAAGATTGTGAGAATTGTGAGCAGTTGGTGGTGAGAGAAAAGTGCTCATTTGTTTTGAAACACAAGATAGTCTTCTGTAATGTGGTTCTACATAAAGCTCGCTAAATCTCTGTTACAGTCTTCACAATATTGAATATCTTGATTTATAATTTTTCACTCAACATTCTAAAAAATAAAAAATGCTGATCAATATTACAAGCAGCTAATTACCTTTTTGATCATTACCACAACTAACTTAACAACCCTAAAATCAGCAGAATTTCTACGGAACAAGTATTGACTGGACTTAGGTAACAAAACAGCCAAAATGAAAGTGCAGCAGCAATAACATACTACTGTTTTGTCAAAGAGAAATAGTTCTTTGCTGTCTAGGAGATCAAGGCAACTACTGAATGAAGTTTGACCTATTGAAATGAAAGCACGAAGCATTGGTAAGTTAGAAGATTCTGCAAAGTGAGACCTTTCAGTGCTATCGTCAATAAAACATGTTAGTAATTATTTAAACTTCCATCTCAAGCCTTCCCTGAAGCTGTTAAAGATGCATTTAATTCAGAAGCACCCTCTATTTGTCCTCAGCAGATAAAGAACAGCAAAGATCAATCACTGATTATGCCATTAAAACTAGAAAAATACGAAGACTACATCTGGATTTAAAAAATGCAGTCTTCTTTATATTCATAATATAACCTTCAATCAAGAACAAAATGAGAAATTTCAAAGAAATAATTGAATGGTTTCTCCCTGAATATGAGTCTCTTCATTCAAATTTTCATGTCCAGTAGTGTATGTTTTAATATTAACTGAAGTATAATACTTTACAGTAACAATAATGTAATGTGCATCTCAGCCTCCTTGCATAGGAAAAAACATTCAGGTTTATGCTTTGTTAGGGATGCTGACACAATAAAATAATGGGTAAGCTTTTCTGATTTCCAAATCACTATTGTTTTCATAAGTGAAAAGAAATTTACAAACTATAGTGTTCGAAACTGAGGCTGTCAACTGAGAAAGCAAAACAAATCAGCAAGTTGGACTTTGCACACAGGGGTTGAAATTAAGACATGTGAGAGAACATGAAATGCTGTTATTCTAGACCTTTTAAGCATAATGTTTCTGTACACTACTCTAAAGCACACTGAAAAGAAATAAACATGGCCAACAGGGTGAGGGAGGGGATTCTCCCCCTCTGATCTTGTGCGACCCCACCTGGAGCCATGTGTCCAGTTCTGGAATCCCCAACAAAAGAAGGATATGGAACTTCTGGAATGGGTCCAGAAGAGGCCATGAAGGCGATCTAAGGGCTGAAGCACCTCTGCTATGAGGTCAAGCTGAAAGAGCTGGGTTTGCCCAGCCTGGAGAGAGAAGGTTGTGAGATCAACTCATAGTGGCCATCCAGTACTTGAAAAGGTGTATAGGAAAGCTGGGGATGGACTTTCTATAAAGGCCTGTAGTGATAGGAGGAGGGGGAATGGCTTTATATTGGAGGGGGAAAGATTTAGATTAGACATCGGGAAGAAATTCTTCACAATGAGGGTGGTGAGGCCTTTGGCCCAGGTTACACAGAGAAGCGGTGGCTGCCCCATCCCTGGAGGTGTTCAAGGTCAGGCTGGATGGGGCTTTGGGCAACCTGATCCAGTGGGAGGTGCCCCTGTCCATGGCAGGGGCTGGAGCTGGATGGGCTTTAAGGTCCCTTCTGACCCAAACCATTCTATGATTTCATGATTCTATGAAATAAAAAGTACTCAACTTAAAGGTTCCAGAACATCTTTCATGTATTCAAACACCATTACAGTGTTGCTTCGTTATTAGCTGACATAAAAAGGAAGGCCAAACCTCTAACTTTCTGATCACCTGTGACAAAGTTCTGAAAAAACATGTTTCCATGGTCTGCAATGTTTATACCATAAGGCTACATTCGTAAGAGCCCTCCTGGACAGATCAAGGTTCCATGGTCCTGTTCCTGACAATTGGTAGATTTCTTGGAGAAACATTATGCGAAGAGAGTGATTCTTCACTGGTGTTTGCAACTGTGGAGCATCCCAAGCCAAAGTTTGTAACTGGACAAGTATGTAAAACAGTTCAATGCACCTATCCTACCTTAGTATTGTCAGATGGGGTTTTTGAATGCATTTGTACCTTTCTCCTTGATAGTACTCTGTGGCAATGAGTTCCACAGTATAATTGGGACATATATGAAATAGTACTGGCTCTCTTTCAGTAGAGATCTCCTGCCTGTTAAACCTGCTGCCCCTTTGCTTCTCTATTATGAAAAAAAAGCAAAAACCCATTCCCTATTCATCTTCTCTACACCTTTCATGATTTTATAGATTTGCCATATTCCTTCCTCAGTCATCTATTTTCCAAGCTGAAGAATCTCTCTTTGTCTGAAAAGCATTTCATGCCTGTGATCATCCTTGTAACCCTCCTCTGTGGTTTTTTTTTTTTTGAGTTCTTCATGTCCTTTTTGTGTCGGTTGATACGGTGTCCAGACTCCATGCAGTGTTCAAGATGGGGGCCCACATAATGAGTGGAATGACTATGTTTTTCTGTTTTGTTCTCAACACCTCATAATTCCTAACATCTTATTTGCTTTGAGGGTTTTTCAGTGCCATTGAGCACTAACCGATGTTCTCAGAGAACTATTCACAACCACTTCAAGCTCTTCCCTGACTTGTAATAGCTCATTTAGAGGCCACCATTGTGTTTACAGAGTGAGTTATTTTCCCCATAATTTCACATTTACCAGAATTGAATCTCACATCATTTTATCATCCCATCATTCAGCATCTTGAAATAATTCCCCACCTCATCACAATCAGTTTTAGTATTTAAGCATTCTAAATAACGTTAGGGGAAAAAATAGCAAGGTTTGTGAGGTTCACTAATTCCTACAGCTTATTAAGGCCTTCATAATACTGCATGGGTAACAATTTATTTAATCTGTAAAATATGAACACCTTTTTTGCTTTTAACTAATTATTAACTCACAAGAGGACTCTTGCCTGCTCTGCCATGACAGCTCCTTTTTAAAAAGCATTTGGTAAGCTTGTTGAAAGCTCATTGGAAACCCACGTACTCTTTCACTGACAAGAACTTTCTTTTTCATGTGATCTCTGATTCCTTCAATGAATTCTAGTAGGTTTTTTAAAAAGAAACCTGTGCTGACTTTTTCCCCAATATGTTATTTCCTCCTGGTGCACAGCAATCACTGTGAATCACTCCTGGAGGCCTTTCAAAGACTCTCAGGTTTACTCATTTTTTCCATTCCTCTGATGAAAACAGCTGATTTAAGCAGTAAGTTACAAACTAGCTGGTTGTTCTGCAGCTTTGTACTTGAGTACTTATAGTACCTTGGGCTTAAAAACCATCTTGTTCTAAAATTTGATTATTGTATGATATATCAATTTGTTCTAAGATCTCTACTGACACGTCAAATTTCAGGCAGTTCCTCAGAATTATATCCTTTAAAAAAAATTAATAATATTCAAGTGTGGCAACTTGACAAATAACATCGGAAATAATCATGTTAGCTTTTCTCACTGGAGCTGAGCATTCCTTCGGCATGCAGCTCATCTATCAGACTCATCAGCTGTCTGTTATTATTAGCCTTTACAGCTGTAACAAGATCCTCAAATTCAGTTTTGGGTGATCTTATGCAATTTTATAGGTAACTTGCCAGCATTTATATTCTTTTCTGTTTTCTTCCCTTGCACAGGACTTACTGCAAGCTGTCTTATTACTCCTATTATCCTCCTTTACTGGTTTAAACTAGGTTTCTTTGTATTGTTACTTGAGAGTGTCAGTGGTGATTTAAACATTGCCTTTAGACAAATGTGATTTTTCAACTTCTGCATACATTGTTTCATTTTCCTCATTTTTGTAGACCTCTTCATAACCCATTTTTTACTGTAGTGAGAGCTTCCTACATGCAATAGTCATTACTAAAGAATGCTTCTCATGCCTTGTGCCAAATTTTCCACACTGCTCACAATTAAACAGCTGCATTTACTTTGTGAATTCTTACTTTGCTGCAAAATGCATTTAAATTATGACACTCTGCAGAAGCTGGAAGTAATATATTTGAGAACAGCTTAAATGTACTACTGACAAACTACAGCAGTACATCAGTGCTTACTACATAATTCATCTGTAAGAGTAAACACAGATTAATTCAATAGTGGGAGTCAGACAGGGCCATTCTTCTCCCAAGCCAGACACCCAAATCTCACAGCTGTGCAGAGCAGCCCCACATTTCACAGAATGACAGAATC